>OX155954.1:5390923-5990923 GCA_944548615.1 Micropterix aruncella
ACTCAGGAAGTGAGCTCGCCTTCTCACAGGAGTGCCTAGCAAGGCGGGCTCGGTTTCACTTTACTTGGCACATTAGGAATAATTGTATGCACTTTAACATATAATTTATGCACAATTTGGCCTGGGCACAGACAGATTTATGCCTAAATTTAGAAGCATATAGCGGTATTTTCTGGATTGTACATTATATTTCTCCTGTGCTATTGCCTTTGAATGTTTATGTAACGAATAAATAAATAAATAAAATCCGTGTTGGGTCCTGTGCGTGTCTCGCGATATTTTGCGTAACCATTTTTCCTATGGACATCATTGACATGTTCCATCTCCTGCGTAAAATGGTTAGCATCGCATAGATCGCGTGGTCGCATAGATAGTGTGATGGTCCGAGAGCATTGTCACTCTCCTCGTCACTTTGACATCCAAAAAAGGACATAGTTGTGGGGCAACGCAACCAACACACGCGGTAGTCTTCTCTCACTCTATATTAAACCGTTTTATAATGTCAAACAAACGCGATAGTCTTCGATTTCATACTAGTTTTTGGCCCAGATACTCCTATTTCCGACAAATTTTAAAATCTGCATTTCCGCTTGGCTCTGAAAGGCATGAACCATGTCTTATTAGTCAGTACAGTCCTTTGAACTTCGTTTTGTTTTCTCTTATTCCTAATGTGGTATTTCCCTGTGAGCCGTCTATCTAGGTGCATGCCAAGGTAAGCATATTAATAATATGTTTGTTTTTTTTTCAGGCGTATTTTCTTACCGAAATGGCATTTGCGTGTTCATGTTCACGGCTTGCTGGGTCAGCTACATGTTGAAAGTCAATATGAGCCTCGCCATACTTGACATGGTGGTGCGGACTCCTAAAGACAATAACGCAACTATAACCAGGTATGTGCTCCAATGCTGCCATATTAGCCAAGATTTAGTGAGATCTGTTCCTGTTAAGCTGTAGTACATTTCTATTATTTTATGGTTATGTATGAGTGCACGTCTATAAGATTACATATGTGTTTTCTGCTGTATATAGAAATTTGTGTTCAATTCTTCTCTAGAGCCACGTCCGCTATCGAAAGTCGGCTTTTACGTTATAGTTGGGGAGCCAGCGACAAAAAAGAACAAGAGTTTTGTAACAGCTGATACTTTCGGATCAGACAGTATTTTGACCATAGAATTCCGTTTTTGTGACATATGTGGAGTAATGCTGACGCCACGCATTTTATTGTTAAGCCGTCTGAATATTTGTTTTAAGTTCTGTATTGCATCCACTGTCTACTGATGAATTTTCATCTTTTCCAAAACACTTTGGAAGTACTAATTAAAATTACACCTTTCCTAGTACGCTAGCGCCAGGTGTCCCGGAGGCTGGCCTGCTGACTCTACCCCAGAATTATATGACGAAATACTGTCTGATCTGAAAGTATCAAAAATTTGGAAGATTTTAGCTATTAGCTGTTGCAACTGTATTGACCGCCGCTCGAAACAAATTTGTGGTAGAATTCTTAAATCATTGCCGTAGATTACTGAGACAAGCTGTTCTTCTTCATCCTGGACCTTTCCTTCTGGCTATTTTGTCTTGAATTATAAAATGCAAAATATTGTGTATTTCGCGATAACGTATGACATAAGCGAAGTTTTCGAGTTTGCGGATCTTTATTGTCCTCAATATTAATTCTTTGTTTCGGTCAAACGCTTTAAGATATCTTCATGTTAGACTGACATCCCAGCTTTTTGGGAGCTAATGTGCCTTGTTGCAGTTAGACCACTAAGACCCTGTTTCCTATAGAGCGGGCGTAGTTGTTAACCTTACGGAAACTGCTCTTGAAGCGACCATTCGGCAACCCGATACCGGGTGAAAAGTCGGGCGAAGGATGCCGTGGTCCGCGATAGACTCGGTAGGCACCGTATCACCGCTACGTAAGGGAGAGGACCGCGCAAGCGACCTCGAAACTGTAACCAGTCGGGAGACCGGAGTAACCTGGTTGCAACTGTAAGTAAGGGCGCGAGTTTTAGCCCGCTTGGTGATTAACCTGGTTATCTCGCGGTAAGGCGTTGGTCTCTTACGGGCGAGTGGCCTAACTATACAGTGGACTGTTTTCGTCCTTTTTCTTCTACGCTCACCTCACGGGAGACAGAACGATCTAACATTGTTGAAACTTCCTGAAGTGACGGGTTCGCCCGTTGTAGTTGACAGCTCCATTTGTCAACCCAGCGTATATACAGTATCCTCCGATAGACCCACATTTCAAAGGCTTCAAGCTTTCTTAACAGCATTTCTATAGGTGACCAGCTTTTCATCCCATATAACAATATTGAGAATATTTAGTATTTTAGAAATATGTTTTAGGATGTCTCTTCCAAAAAATGCCTTATTCATTTAAAAGAATGAACGATATTTCATGATTTTTCAAGCAATATTTCTGAATATTTATCTCACTGTTCATATCCTAGTTATCTTTCAAAATTACAGTTAAGTTAAATATTGTTATCAGCCTTCTCCAGTGGAATCTCCAACTACAGTTACGAAAGTTGTAACTGTAGTTGTTTAACTACTAATATACTTGGTCTTTGTGGGGTTCAGCTTTAGCAGTGAGAAAAAATATATACGTCCTTATAACGATCTCCCTAACTGCAATAATAGCCAAACAATGACACTGTTTTATAAAGACGCTACGCCATGCTTGATAATGTCTGAAGCATGATGGTGTAAGATCATTGCCGGCATGTCAAACGTCGTTTGCGATTTTGTATTTCTGGCAGTGGTAGGTATACGCAATGCATGTCTGGAACAGTCTTACTGCCAACAACCTAAATCCGTCAGTTGTCTTGCTAGAATGAAGCCGTGTCCTTATCGATTGTATGATCATTATAGAAATCATTATCGACCATTATAGAAATATGTCTCGTCTGGACTATCCGTTTCCATTGCTATGTATACTCGGGAGCGATGAATCCGGATGACTAGCATACCCTAATATCTCGTAAACTACGATTGGGTGTGTGACATAATTACCGCATTCACAATGTTGAATAACAGAAACTCTTCTTATTTTTTGTGACAGACCAGAAACCAAAACAAAATCAAATGCAGTAAATTCGTAGTTCGATTTTCAAAAAGTCGATTATTTTGTTTTTAGGCTTTAAGTTGGCATTACTTTACAGTAACGACAAAATTTTGTTAACGTAATATGAGTAGTATCAAATAGTACATACCTAACATACTTTTTATTTTAATATGCTAGCATTCTTAGTTTCCGAGATATTAGGGTTTATGTTGATGACCCGAATTCATTGCTTCCGAGTGTAGGTATAAGAAGCACGCACGATACAAAAGTGGTTTCTGGGCTACTGATGGGCAGCTCAAGCATTTCGCCCCGTAGTGTCATCGTTAACCCTCCAACCGCGGGCGTCTTTCCGATCTATTTGGTCTATATTCTACGATAGAAGGCGTAACTTGTCCGTTCCCGTTAGTCATGCGACTCGAGAACGTGGAAATGCGACTGTCGATGTTACAGAGCAACAAAAAGGGAAATAGCGGAAATACAGATATTATATGCAACGCGATAATAGCGTACAGAATCGTATAGAAAGAGCTGAACGCTCAGTGAGCGTCTCCCGCGGTTGGAGGGTTAATACTGCCGTATCCACATTACAATGCGTTAAGATCCAGTGCAATGGTGTTACTGTTATAATATTACGTGCAAAGGCGTAACTTTTAATCGAATTTGACTACACATGGCTTTCTTGCGTAAACATAGCGTAATGTACAGGTTTACGAGTGCAACACAATTAGTCTAACAAATTCAGTTTCACTATTTCGACTATTAAAATTATTTTTCTTGAGAACCCCGTATTCGTTCCATAGTCTCGTAGCCTAGGACCAAGCTTGTAACATTGTCAATGAGTAGATGGAGTTCTTTCACGTTGCTGCCATTAGTATGTATAACATCAGCTGTAAATCTTATATTACGCCATTTATGTTATATTTTATACTTTATAATTTGTCTCCAATAAACGTATGTCATTATTACAGATCAGAGCCAGAATGCAGTAGACATACGACAGACCCAGAGATAATACTTTCTAATGATAATTCTACAATAGCGTTGGTGAGTTTTTGAATAGCACTGAAAATAACAGGTTTCTCTGTCGATTATTATTTTAATTAATTTTATTAATGTCTATTCTAGGCAACAGAGTATTCGACCGAGGATCGTTTTGTGTGGTCGACGAGCATCCAAGGACTCATTCTCGGCAGTTATTTCTGGGGTAAATCATCATTTGCATTAATTTGGCATAATGTTTAGAGGTTAGGTTGAAGGTTGATTTTGCAATTTCGATGGCTAAGATAATAAATCTGCTATGTCAGATTTTGGCCACATTGACAATTTGATACCAAAAACTCGACAAAAATGGTCCATGCCCCTATTGTTTGATTGTTTGGGAGCTAATGGGCCCTTGCTGAGTTGGCCACGAAGAACCATTCTCTTCAGGGTTGGTCACACTCACGGGTCAACACCCATCCGGCGGCCTCCACGCATGAAGTGCGAGCCCGGGCAGGACTCTGGCCTTAGGGCTAGCTTCCCCTAGGAATCAACCTTCTGACGCTCCTGGACGGTCTGCGCACCGTGCGGCGTAGCCCATCGACTGTGCACTCCGAATAAGCAGCACTCTGGAAGCAGTACTGTTTCCTATAGAGCGGGGGTGGCTGCGGACCGTACGGCTACTGCTCTTGAAACTACAACACTACCCGATCCTGAGTGAACAGCCGGGCAAAGGATGCCGTGGTCCAATCAAGAGACCGAAGTAATCTGGTCGCAATTGGAAGTAAGGGCGTGAGTGATTGTGTGGATTGTGTTTATATCCTTATTGCTTATATAACTAGTTACAATTTATATCTGTACGATCACATCAATAGCTGTATACAAGCGAAGCCAATTGATTGTGCATTCTGACTGACAGTCGTGGGAGTCTGGAAACAGTACTGTCTCCAAGAGCGGGAGCAGTTGTTCACCTTGCGGCGACTGCTCTTGAAAGACCAATCGGCTACACGATCCCGGGTGAACTGCCGGGCAAAGGACGCCATGGTCCGCGATAGATTCGGTAGACGCCGTTTTACCGCTACGTAAGGGAGAGGAACCCGCAAGCGACCTCGAACCCGCCACCATTCGGGAGACCAGAGTAATCTGGTTGCAACTGGTAGTAAGGGCGCGAGTGTCGGCCCGTTGGTTGACTAACCTAGCTATCTCGCAGTAAGGCGTTGGTCTTTTACGGGCATGTGGCGGAACTTGAAGGTGGACTGTTTTGTCCTAAGTCTTCTGCGCTCATCTCACGGGAGACAGAACGATACATTTCGTTAAAACGTCCTGAGATGACGGGTTCTCTCGCTGTAGTCTGTAACTGTATACAAATAATTAAATTCTGGAAGAGCATTTTACATAATTTATTTGTTCATTTATTTCATATCTTATATGAATTGTTTGTTTGTGAGGAGAGACTGGTGTATGATTTTCTTTAGACTAACTCCTAGGTACGCCCGGTATAAAATCCTGGATACTCCTGTGAATCAGCCATATTTTTACACGACTACCCAATAAAAGGAGTGTTATGTTTTTAGGGTTCATGTATGTATGTTTTTCGTTTCTTTATTGCACCCTAATTTCTAAACGCTACAACCGATTTAGAAGTGTGTATTATTGTTAGAATCGTTATGTCGCCTGGAGTGTCATAGTGTACCTAAACTGTCCAAATACCATACAAGTAATTGTCTAAATGTCCAAATATCAAAAAATTAAGATAAATATATCGTGTCTAGTATCAAATCAAAGGTCTGATTGAGCAGATTCCGAAAATATATTTTAATCTATATGGATATACTAAAACCATAAATTTTCATAAAAAAACGTTTTATTACTTGAGCGCCGAAGGCAACCGACTATAGTGCGGCGGCGCGTGATCGTTTTGAGATACGATCTAAGGGCGTATCAAAAACTTAATTCTCTAATTCTAATCATTCTAAATATAATTGTACGGGAAGTCGTGTTTTTAATTTTTTTTTAAATATTATTGTTCTGTTAAAATTGGTTATCCCGAAAATCGAATGAAAATCGACTGGTGTCGACTTTCAACATTGTAGTCGCCTTTTGAATTCTACTAGAGCCCTAGTGGGGCATCTCCCCCCCCCCCCCCCCTTTCCCTTCATCTCCCAATAAAGAGCAAGAACTTCGCAATGTCACGATCGCATCCAAATTGCGTTCCAATAGAAGACTACTGTAAACCATTTTAATTATTATAAAAATTTCTTGTTTCTGTGTACAGACTTTTTTCTTAAAACTGGTGTAGGTATGATTTTCTTTAGACTAACTCCTGGGTACGCCCGTTATAAAATCCTGGATAGGTACTCCTGTGAATCACCTATATTTTTGATTGTTTTTATTGTAGGTTATACGGTGACGTCGTTGCCTGGCGGAGTGCTGGCGGAACGATTCGGTCCGCGGTACGTGGTCGGCGTGAGCACGCTGCTCTCCGGTGCGGTGACGGCGCTGTGCCCGCTCGCCGCCAGGATCCACTACGGCATGCTGCTCGCCGCGCGCTTCCTGCTGGGGGCCCTCGGGGGCGTCCTGTTCCCGGCGCTGCACTGCATGGTGTCGCGGTGGGCGCCGCCCGCGGAGAAAGGGCGCTTCGTGGCGGCGCTCATGGGTGGCACCTTCGGCACCATCGTCACCTGGGCGCTCACCGGCTACCTGCTCAAAGCCAGCGGGTGGCCCTCGTCCTTCTACGTGCCCGGCGCCATCACCGTCCTCTGGAGCGTCCTCTGGATGGTCTTCGTCTCTGACTTCCCCAGAGAAAACCGTTTTATGTCCGACAAGGAGAAGACATACATCATCGCCAGCATAGAATCCTCGCACGAGAAGACTAAGGTAAGGGTTACTTAATCCCTCAGTTGGTCACCCTCATAACATAAAATATACACTCTAGTATAAGATATACACGCGATCCATAGATTCAGAGTCGTCTTATCTGATCTAAATAAAGCGCATGACCGTTCTGGAACCCACAGACGATTGGCAGACTTATTAGGATCCCATGTTCTAAAACAGTGTTTTTCAACCTGTTTTAGATAGTAGGTTTAAGTTGGGCCCATTTTACAACTAGTAACGCTCACCCTTCATCCAATTATCTCACATCCTCTTTCCGCAAGTGAGAGGCATTCATCATTCTCGTTAACACCTAAAGCATTCCCGAATCCGATCAAGGGAATCCTTCGTCACGATGTAAGTGGCTTTTATAATTATTTACTTTATAATCATCTTATTGATCAATTCTAAAAAGAATATATACACAAAACTATCAAATATTTATATATATATATATATATATATATATATATATATATATATATATATATATATATATATATATATATATATATATATATATATATATATATATATATATATATATATATATATATATATATATATATATATATATATATATATATATATATATATATATATATATATATATATATATATATATGTATATTTATATATATATATATATATATATATATATATATATATATATATATATATATATATATATATATATATATATATATATATATATATATATATATATATATATATATATATATATATATATATATATATATATATATATATATATCTAGTTACTAATTTGAAGGAATATTTAAAGAAATGTTTAGCATTATTGGCAACAGAAAGAGAATCCTTGGGGAAGGAGCGATATATTATTGCCACTACTGGAATACTACTCCAATACCTACTACCCTTTTTCAGCCTATACATATATAGACTTTTATTACTGATAAAGTCCTCTCATATTTGACGACACTTTCATCTGTCGCATGTTCCCCACACTCACTTGCGATACCGATAATTATATGTTGTGGGGTAATTTACCGTATGACAAGTAGACGTTGTTTGTATATTTCAGAAACTACCCCCGTTCAGGGACATCTTTACGTCGGTGCCGTTCCTGGCGATGGTGACGCTGCACTTCGGCAACATGTGGGGCATCTACTTCCTGATGACGGCCGGGCCCAGCTACCTGGCCAAGGTGCTCGGCTTCAACCTGCAGGCTGCCGGCTTCCTGTCCGGGCTGCCCTACCTTTCGCGCGTCGTGTTCGCGTTCGCGTTCGGCTTCGTGGGCGACGCGCTGCGCGCGCGCACCTCGATCAGCACGACGGCCACGCGCAAGGCGTTCGTGCTGTTCTCGCACCTGGTGCCCGGCGCGCTGCTCGTCGCGCTCGCCTACTCGGGCTGCGACGCCGCGGTTTCCGTCGCGCTCATCACGTTCTCGCTGGGCATGAACGGCGCCGCCACGCTGACCAACCTGCAGAACCATCAGGACCTGGCGCCCAACTATGCGGGCACGCTCTACGGTATCGCCAACACGGTCGGCAGCGTCGCCGGCTTCATCACACCGTCCGTCACCGCCTACTTCACCAGGACTGGCGACGGCTTCTCCGAATGGCGCTCCGTGTTCTTCGTCGGGGCCGCCGCTTACTTCCTCTCAGCGCTGGTCTTCCTGGTCCTAGGCTCCGGGGAGAGACAACATTGGAACGAACCCAAGCAAAAACGTACCTCACAAAACGGCATAGACAACAAAGCTTTAGAAATAGACAAAATATAAAGGACAGTTTAAAAACATAGATTATATTACATACATAGACAAATATGCATTTTTATAACTTGACGACTCGATGCCTGTTACATCATCCAGTATCAAATAAACGACAAATAAAAGTTGTAGAGTAAAGAATTTTGATAATAATTACATTATAAAATAAATACAGTACAAAATAATAGAAAGGATGTGAATATTGTACTTAAATTATAAATAAAATATTTACTTAGGTATATAACTTATTCAAACAAATTAGCTAGGCTACCTATCTATATGTATAAAAAAAATGTTGGTTGTGATTTTAAATATATTGTTTCGTATAAATTATGTACCTACCTAATAAAGCTACCTCCACGTATTTAGGGTTTTTATTTTTAATTAATAAAATACTGAAATGATGTGAAACATTTGAAAAGAGAACTATCCTCTGTATTATCATATCATTAAGTATATAATATAGTCCGTTTACATTTTAAGGAAATCGTTCATTTCCTTTTTGATCCCTTTGGGGAATTCGATGTCATGTGAAACGCAGTCTACCTAGATTTGGTTTTGTCAGGTTATCCCGTAGCATTTAGAAGTAATAAAAATATATACCTGTAGGGATGGGCATTATCCAAGTACGAATAGTCGAGTTTCTAGAAGAGCAGAAAACGATTTTAGCCAAGTCGATCTGGTGGGTGTTTGAGTCATAGTGGTATATTCGCCAAGACCGAACTAATGAAGTTGTTGTTCCATTCATTTTATTCATTTCATCGTTGAATTTCATTTTCAATTATTTCCTACTGTAGTTACTAGATTACATGATAACGATATTATGTTGTATATACCTACTCGTACATTGTTAGGGATAGTCGGGCATTTTTTCCAAGGGGTTATTCGGCACATTAAACTGAACAAGAAAGCAATATTTTTCTTTGCTGGTTTTTATTTGAAATATTTTTTTATCAAGCAGATTTTTCTTTAGAGGTCGTTGATTATTCTACATAAAAAATTGAGTTAAAAAACATCTATAACTTTCCTTGATTTAGACCTTTGTTACTGAGAAAAAATATTGAATATCATTTAACGGTAAACTAAATACTTTTTTTGGTGAACTAAACGTAAAACTAACGGTAAACTAAATACTTTTATAGATGGTTTCCACTCAGTTTTTATGTAAAATAACATCTTCGACACAATAATCTCCTCAGGTATACATTTTTTTTTAAAAGAAAAAAATCACTTTCTTGCTTAGTTTGATGTACATAATCACCTCAGAAAGAGAGAGAGAGAGAGAGAGAGAGAGAGAGAGAGAGAGAGAGAGAGAGATGCTGTTTGGGTCGTGTACCCATCAAATACTACATTCTTTCATTTATTTAAGTTAAATCTATGTACATTCTTTCATTTTTTATAGTGAAATCTACCGAAACTCATTTATAAATGGTACGTTTTGAACGTAGTTCTATTCGATTTATCGTGTAGAAAACATACACCCCACTTGACCTAAATCATTAAACATACATTTTTTCTAACCCCCCTTCCCCCTCATTTCCCACAACTCAAAAAAGCATGTTCCACATTTGTTAGCCATAGGGGCTGGGCTAGTCGGATAATATGATAAATTCTACAATGTTATATATACCTAACCAATGTTTTATCAACGCAGTATTTTTTCATTTATTTGCCGAATTTTATTCTATTTTGCGAGAACGGTGGTTATGTTATTCGCAACACATTTTGTAGTTGCTAGCGGCAATCGACGGGCCAAGTGTGCCAAGGAGGTGTGAAGTGAGCGTCGGACGGCGTGAGGGGTGATATACGCGCGAATGGAGTGTAATGAATGTTGGGACGTGGATTCTCTATGTTAGATAGATATAGAGGTTAGATAGATAGAGAGGGTTATGTTAGATAGAGAGGGTCAAATATTGTCATAAATAGCGTTCCTAATAAATTGATGGTGCCTTAGGTCCAATTTTAGATTTATAATAAGTATTTGTTTCCGGGACAAATTCTAAATCTCCTGGATTATACGGGGTTAGTTTTTGTTGGTGATCACCAGACAAATGTGTGATTGTACACAACAAAAAAAAAAAATTTTTGACTAGTCATAAGGAAAGAGCGTTTTTTATATATACATTGATTAGCATTGATTTTGTAGCGTATTGTATAATCAATGATATAGGTAGGTATTATTTATATGACATTAATCTACATAAAAAACCAAGATCGAAAATCATGTACGAGTTTTTGACTTAGACTTTTGTTACTGAGAAAAAAAATATTCTATATTCCAAGGTTGAACATAAGATATAGCTTTCCACGGTAACAAACTTAAAAAACATTTTAAATTCAGTTTTAATTTTTAGTAAAAACTATCGTAATATAAAATCCCACAATTTGTAAAAAAAAATCTTACGTTTTGGTACAGAATCATCATTTTGTAAAAACTAACACTTTATCTAGAGAAGGGAGCATCCACCCTGCGATTTGGCGACACGTCTGGGCACGTCTACGCCCCATCGCAACAAATAGCTGATTTCCGCCGTGTCGCGAAGGATTTGAAAAAAAAACGGTTGTGTCACCCCAAGATTTTCCAGGCAAGCAGACAACCCCCCCGCGTCTACCCACCCTAAACACCCCTAACCTTTCCCCCACCAATCTAATAGTGATTATGATTGCAAATGTAGTATATTTGTAGTATTTTTTAGTATTTCCGTTGTATTAAAATGGTTTTTTACCAATATCATGCAATATTTTCTTAAGTACGGTGGAATTATTCAAATTAAAGATATTTGTATTGCTTGCAATAAGAGATATTCCAACCAAAACGACGCATCTGAAAATCGAATATTTCGAGATTAAAGTATGACTAGCATGCTCCCTGGTAGACCGATTTCAACCATAATCTTTTCAACTCTTGCTATGATCAAATGATGTCTGAATGCCAAATTTCAACTCAATCGGGTGAAGCGTTTGGGCACTATCGTGGATGTAGGTACACACACACGGACACACAGACGTGCGTTCACAATACTTTCTCTCTTCCGGGAAAGTGATTGGGTAGTGTCCGGCAAGTGATACAAAGTGATGCAAAGTAATGTCCGGCAAAGTGATATAAAGTGATGCAAGACGGCAAAGTGATGCAAAGCAAAGCATAGTGAACTGAGATCAAATCGGGCTGTGAATGGGGCAGTTTATTAGAAGCGGATTTCCCGCTCGCGATAAATCTCGTCCCATCGGATGTGATGCGCTCTACGATGACGTCACATGGCCAAAAAAAGCCGTACCTTTGCTGTCAAAGCCGGTTCCCACTTATCGGGTGTCGGACCCATCATATAATTACTAGACCTAGTGACCAGCCTGAGAATGCGTCAGCCGAATAGAAAGAGACTGCAGCATATAGTACCCCCTCCATCCGTGTCTATTCGCGCATGAACGGAGACACGTAGGTACATATATCACTATGGCAACGCTTATATATCACCATGGCAACGCTTCGACGCCATAAGTCTACTATGCTATGGATAAACGGATTAGATAAAATCAAAGTTTTATTGTATTGGCTGTTTTTCTTTGTTTCCTTCGTAAATAGTACATACAACAAAAACTTTGTCGACGTCATTGAATGGCGCCAGTTACAAACGGATCCAACATCGCACTAGCGTAGACAGAGGCGACATCCGATTAAAAATCGGTTGTGAGCCCCCAAGACTTTCCCGGCAAGTAGCCAAGGATTGATTTTATCTGAATATTAATTTCATAAATAAAATCAATGAGGGCCCTCTCTCGGGCGGCGGACGAACTCGGTTGGTTTCCTCTTGCAATTGCCTCAGACGGCCGGGTTCGTTTCCCGGCTAAGCGTTAAAAGGTGGGTGGCGTTATAATTTGATTAAAATATATGGCGGAATTTAAATATTATTAGTGTAGCTTGTATATGAGATATTTCAATCAAAATTTCACAACGTGATTTCCGCCCAACAAGACATTTGTGTATCAAATTTCATTGAAATTGAAATATGACTAGTGCGCCCCCTGGTGGACCGATTTTAACCTTTTCACTATCTTGCCATGACCAAATGATGCCTGCATCCCAAATTCAGGTCAATAGGATGAAGCGTTTGGGCGCTGTCATAAAGGAATACATGTAAGGTTGGTTGTAAGAGATTGTCGTATGATAATAAACCCGCCCATTGTGAAATTTTACAATAAAGAGTAGAAACAAACAAACAGATAGACAGACCCACAGACAGACAGACTTCGGTATTTATTAGGTAGGTATTGCTACCAGTTCTACATTTTTGATTTTTTACATCACCCGGCTATAAAAACGACGCTGATTCCGAAACTGCAATAATCTTTTGTCGGACTCAATAAATAAGAGTGATATAGGCATTTGAAGATGTGTCAAAAACTTACATTTCGGTAGGTTAAGTTTTTTTACAATTTAACTTTAACTATTCATAAACACCAATTGGTCAGTAAGTTAGGTAAGTTTTTTTAAACCTTAATACCAAGAAATAAAAAAAAACCCGGATTTTGTTTTAGATTTAGCATTAAAATAATCGAATTTAGTAGTCTTTATCTTTAGGCGAGGTAGCAATATCTAATATATTCCCAGACTTCAATATAGAAATGGTTATAATCGATATTTTCATCTTCATCTCGAAAAAGATTGCACGTTCAAAATAGTTTCCCTCCTCGTCGGTTAGTGGGCCGGGAAAGTAAAAAACGGATCCGACACTCGACAAGTGGGAACGAGCTCTCGTACTGTGGCCTTGCAGAGGGGCCGTCAACGCGTAAAGTTGCCAGTGGCAGATAGCCGTTTTGTTTCGTTGCGATTGGCTGCCCTGCTGGCCGGCCAGATGTCATTTCATTTCATTCATGTGTCAAACGTACGAGTGAGATCGCAGGAATCGCGTCCGTGTACTTATAAATAGAGCGACGAGTCGAGTGCCGTACTTTTCCGTAGCCTCGCTCCTGCGCTGCTGGATGGAAATGCGAGGCTGCCACGAATCACGGCATCACAACAGCCGTATGTGACAGCGGCTCCACTTTTTTTTGCCAAACCAACAGGTAAGACTGACTTTGAAGTCTATTTAACCACTACATAACCTATTTGGCTATTGCTGTAATAGGCTCGTCAACGTCGACTGGGTATTCATGGACTCAAACTCCGCAACAGCTGCTGCATCATAGTGAAATCTAACGGGCAACTGATGATGACATCTTTTACCACCTTCAAACTACTTTATCTCTTGGGGGCGGCGACTGATGGTGTAGCAACCGCCTGGTAGAAATGTATTGTGGCGTACCAGATGTCGTCACCATAGCCTCGAGGGTCCTCCATCTGAACTTGGTAGTCCATTTCTGTCATAGAGGAGTAGTAATGTGAATTTACAGTTTAACCCCGTAAGCAGTTCATTAAGATTCGGATAAGGATCTCCTTAATTGTTTTAGTTAGTTTTAGTCCTAAGTTACCTAAGCTAGTAACTCGCACAAAACATGTAGAGCAGTAACGTCTTCTTCCACTTTTTCTTTGAAGACGATTAGTCCTCTTTCCTATGGCTGTAAGGTTAGATGTCCCGTGGCTGGTTCTGGGCTCAGGACGGGTTTTAGTGACCCTTCCTTAGCCAGAGCATCTGCTTCCTTATTTCATTGAGCATTGTAATTTCCATAGTTCGGCTTGCTTTCTAGAGTTATAAATAGATAGTTTATTTCTTTTGATAGCTTTAGTGTCAGCTAAAGATTCTTAGTGCTCTCAGCACTTATTTTTTTTTTGTGAAGAAGGCTAGCTATGTTAGACCAGGGTCGATAATTTTTGAAACCAAAAAAAATAATAGTAGGATGAAACCCATTAAAAAAGGACGAGAATATAATAAAAATGACAGGAAAAATAATTTACGGGCGATCTGAGGTCGGGAAGTGGAAGGGGGTGAGTTTTTAAGGGTAAAAAACGGTGTATCTCGATTTCCGGCAAAACTACAAGTCCTATGAAAAAAAAAAAATGATAAAGTTGTAGGTAATAAAGAGACCTACAACTTTTGTGATAACCTCAAAATTTATGTGAAAAATTCAAATAATCAAGTTTTTGGTTTTTTATTTTTATCTTATGCAAAAAAAATTTTTTTTTACGACATTTGGTGAAAACTTTTTTTATGTCCTAAAGACACTGTAATTTTTTTGGTTTGAAATATTCATTTTTTCACCTTATTTTGACTTAATATCGAAAAAACACCCTAATTTTCAATCGAAAATTCTCGCGTCAAAATATCAGCTTTTTAAAAAAAGTCGAGGAGTTTTTTGTTCGTTGAAATCTCTTCTTTCTGATAATGTAAAAAAATATATACATTACTATGGTAAATGTTCTCAGAAAATGCAAAGAAAAGAAAGAAACTCGAATCCGATTTTTTTTTAATCACTATGTACAATTTTGAGCTATTTAGTAAAATTTACTTTTTAATTACTTGAACAACGTAAGATTCTATGTTACATTGATAAAGAAAAAAACGGGGCCTCAGATCGCCCGTAAATTATTTTTCCTTTCATTTTTGTTATATTCTCGTCCTTTTTTGACGGATTTCATCCTACTATTATTTTTTTTTCACTTTTTACCATTTTTAAAATTATCAACCCTGGTCTATGTCTTTCAAGGATTTCCAGAAACTGATACATTTTTGAACCATATCGTTAATGTACATCAAATATTAAAACCACAAGTTTTCAAACATTAATATATACCTAACCAAAGAAGTTTGATGAACTGTGACCAGAATGTAATGAAATTGTTGAGATGTTGTCGATGATGATGAGTGTAGTTTAAGGGATGAGGATGGTCGTTTGCAGTCAGTTTCGCTTCGCCATTGATAGAAAAAGTCATTTGTGACTTGCAAATTTTCTAGTAACATTTAGATACACATAAGAGTCTTCTAACACCATCCTTCAGAGTCTTTTATGAGGCCAATAAATATTACTCTCTCCAATGTTCTTTATCCTGTCGGACGTCAGTCTTCGCGCTCAAAAAACAACGCCACAACTTTTTGGTCGATTTCGAATATACTTAAATACTGGCAATATAATTTTTTCATGAATTCCCTCTTGTTGTCTAATAATTAATCTTGCAAGTCATGCATATTATATATTTATATAATATATAGGGGGCTGGCCAAAACGGCTATGCGCGGATCTGTCAACCACCACAAAATGCCTATAGGCATTTTTGGCGGCCCAATGGTTAAGTTACTGTTACGTTATACTCTTTATTCTAAAATTTCATAATAGGCGGGTCTTACGACAATCTCTTACAACCAACCCTACTATGAAATGTATGTATGTATGTGTGCGTGTCACATGTGTGTATGTTTGATATTTCATTCCATCGTCAGAATTCAATTGCAATTCTGTTAATATTATCCTAATGGAAAGTGATGACTCCGCCAGGAATCGATTTAGGCGACCTAGTCCCTAAGCCATCATGCCGTGACCTGACTCAAAAATACTCTCGCCCATAAGTCACTATGGGAACATTGATATTTTGTGACACAGGAAAATTAGTTTGAAACATTAGCTTTTACAGGTGGATGAGATACGATCTAAGGTTTCCATAATATGGGGTTCACTCCGGGCTCTGGGCATCCTCAATACCATTTTCCTTGCAGATTCCGGTGGAAATCTGGTCAAATAGTTATCTCCCGCAGTGAGCGCTCGACTATTCCCACTTACACCTCTGTGTCCCATCGGAATATCACTTACTGCAGGTCAGTATCAACTCGATAATTATTTTGGGTCTGATATTAATTGCACATGGCTATCAATTTTTTATTCATTCTGTGTATGTATAATCACTTTTGTATAGGTATCACTAGTATCGAATGCCCCAACTGGACTTGGTAAGTAATGTTTATTTATACCAAACGAGTACTATTGTTTCAGGAAATCGCTTCCATTTCCATTTTCCTTTCATTCATACTGTCATCTTACCATTTTTGACCTAATGACTATTTCCACTGTGAATAAAACCACCAGTGTGCAAACGAACATCCTCATGGGAGCCACAAGCGAGGGGGGGGGGATCCGCTCCCATGCGGTTTTGTATGTTTGTGAAAGGTTATCCGTTTTAATTAAGTGGCAAATCAAACGACTTGTTTATGCTATCAAACCTGTTTGCAATTAGTGGGTATACTTATAATGTTCTCGGAGCATCTCATATGTCGGAAAGTCGTTTCCAAATAAAAGTGGCAACTCGTCCCATAATTTTTTTGGGGGGCATCTCCGTTGAAAGAATTCCATACAAACATCATCAAGGTACAGAAAAATAACAAAATAGTCAGAAAACTAAGAGAATATAGAGCAAATATTAATTTGAAGCATCTTCTTTTTATATTCTTCTTCGTTACCTTTAGTAATAATTATAGGATGTTGGCGATCAAGATCACATCTTCCTTAATTTGTCGATAATTGCGCATATACCATACAGATTATTTTGTGGATTGTCAGAATATGTATAAAATAAACGGTCCGACAGTACTCAGACTAACTATCCCCTACATTACTGGCGACCTGGGTAAACCTCAATTTTTACTTCATCAATTTCATTTCATCTCGACTCGTAGCCAATCATTTGAACTTCTTATTACTCTCCTTAGGAACCTTTTCAGGTAGATTTTGTCGAAAAGGTAGTCGGTCTTTGGAGAAAACAGATCCCAATTTCGTAACAATTTTTTTTTTATTGAGAATCCCAATTGGCGATGATTGACAAAAAGGCTTTGTAATGTGAATATTCACTTCTTACTTATTAAGCTTGGCATATTTTCCTTATAAGGTACTGAATTCAATCCATTCAACCTGGTAAAAAACATTTTTAGACTTGAGTTTATATCTTTTATTTTACAATTTTTATTATAATCATATTACTTAGTGAATTTAGTATAAATATAGTATATAGTATAAAAATACAGTAAATAAATTTTATAATTATGATGTAGGGAATAAAAGAAGAGGTCACTTAAGAAAAAGATGATTTGCACGAGATGAAGTCACTTAACAAGAACAGATATTTGTAGGTTTCTTATTATTTGATCCCTATAACTACCCACAGAAATGGAAGTAATCCGTCATCATCATGTGATTTTATGGGATTAAAAAAACATAATGTTTAATAATTAGAAACGAGATTTTATGAACTGTCTTCTTTGTTTATCAAACTAGAATTCAACAGGATTAAAGCATTTAGCAGAATAGCGATGATTATTCGGAAATGAAAAAAAAAATTGCAGATTTGTGACAAACCCAACTCGACAGTTGGCAGTGGCGGCATTTCTAATAGATCAAAGGCGTGGTCTCACTGGTAGTTTTATTTACACTGCTATTTATATGTAAAGTAAGTAACGACTTTCAAGATCATGATAGAAATATTTGCCGCAATGTAGGTACCTAACTTAGTATAAGTATAGGTAAGTATGTCAAAATAAAGTAGGTAGATGAGACGTCCATAGTAAAATAACATTACTATGGTAAAGCTAGCAGGAACCAAAGATAAAAGAAATAGTTTTTTGTTTGCAGATCGTTTGTTTGGCTATTTTAGTTGTTTGTCCGCATTTTTTTAAAAGCCCATATGGGTCAGGCTGACTATTATTTCCCAGACCAAACGACGCAACAATTACTGATACGTAATTGATGATAATCGTTTGTTTATCCTTTTATTACGTTTGTTTAGCCATTTGCAACGTTTGATTAAACCTCAGTCTACGTTTTTACTCCTCTTATAATTCCAATTACATTTTAATTGGCACAAGCCCGGCCCTATAGAAATTGATTGATTTATAACTGCTAATCATTTGTTTACCTCTTGTTTGTATCGCTTAGCGTAAACAAACGAATAAAATAGTTGAAGAGGGAAAAACGATTGATATTAAGCACATACCCACTTTTCAGCTACTCCTGGGATTGGTCAAACCCAAACAGAGTATCGAAGAAACGTAGATAAGTAGGTAAAAAAACGACAGAAAAAATAATATGAATATTGTACCTATATTTAGCCTATCAAAATGACCCATATAATCTATGTAGTTTGACCATTTTAATTGCAGTTGGATAATTCCTCTGCTGTAAAACTCTCTCGGACAGAAATCCTTGAATGCTTTAAAGGCGTTTTACTTCCTCTTCGAAGTCGTTTTTTTTCGTTTGAAAAGTTATCAGTCTCTTTTCAAAAGTGAGTAAGTAAGAAAAGTCTGGCGAGGACGGTGGTTGTCGTAGTCTCCATTTGCAACCCCTGCGACTTTTGCGTGAGTGCGGGCGTGCGTTGTCGTGCAGAAGCAGTGGCAGAAGAACGATTGAACAGGCTCGATTGTTTAATCGCGAGCTTATCCATCGTTGGGGCCATCCACATATTACGTAATCACGTTTTCGGGATTCTTGGACCCCCTCCCCCATGTCAACAGACGTAATCAGCGACCTGACACCCTTCCCCCCCCCCCCCCGAGATTACGTAATCAACCGAATTTGCGGAAAATTTATAGAATCGTAACCCAGCGTTTGTAAAGTGCTTTCAAAAATGTACTTTATTGATTTAATGTTATTACAAAATCTCAAACTCTTTGGTTTATTTTACAAATCCCAATCTTCAGACCGCAGCGCTTCCAGGAATAGGCCCGGGGGACTCAATTGCAGACGAGCGCGTGGAGTATCTACGCACATCGCGCGTGCGGGGGGGGGGGGGTTATCTTCGGCATGGCACTGTGGTATTTCCGTGCAGGTATAGACCAAGAAAAATGTGATGCGGTGACCAAAGTTGATTGCAAAATCAGGATGGACACAACCCTTCCCCCTTCGTAATCAATGTTAAGCCTCAGCTCCAACCCCCCCCCCCCCCTCGGTGATGACCGTAATATGTGGATGGGCCCTTTTCAGTTCTCAATGGCGCACATCCGCGTTCACGGTTGCGACGGACCGCAAGAAGCTGTAATGCAACAAGCACAGAATACCTCATATTCCAAAATAACGCGATGTTTGGACTTTTCCATGATTACACAACAGACAGAAAGAAATATGAATACTAACTGGTTTTGTGTGGCTTTCAATAAAAAATCAGGTTAAGTAAAAATTACACGATCAGGAAACAAATCATCGGCCAGGGTTACGATATAAATTATCTACTTGCGATAGATTGTCCTGTAAGATTGTTAAAATTAACAAATATATCGTTTTGATTACACGGAAAAAATACAAGTTTTGTCCTACTTAACTTGATTGCGATAACTCGATGGATAGGTTTGGATTTCTACTGATTACAACATGGGAGCCTATTCTTGACAAAAATAGCATGCCAAATTTTTCTATGGTCCATTTGTTTTACATAAGCTGTAGACAAATTTAGCGTGCTAAAATTTTCAAGAATAGGCCCTCTACTATTATATCTGTGGCAATTAGGCAAAACTACATAAGTCAGAAATACCATTTTCTCAGGGGAGCATTTTGAAATTTATAACTAAAATTGGCACATGGAATAAAAGATGTGTGCTCTCTTAAACTATATGTGTAATTTTAAAATAATATGTATCAATAAAAAGATAATTAACTTATGCTACTATGACCACCTATCAATAGTTAAGAAAAAGTACATAAGTTACACATATGTAGTTTTGCTCACCTGAACAATATATAACTAGTGAGAAAGTAGGTGCTATAACTTATTTTATATTGTGCTTCGAGTTATGTAGTTTTTCCCAATGAAAGAGTAAAAAAAACGCTGTTAAATGGTTATTATAACTCATTTTGGTCAAAAAACGACTTATGTAGTTTTGCCTAATTGCCACAGATATTATCTCTGTCGGTTGCGCAATAAATACGTGCCTGTAATGTTGTCGATTGGCTTTTTATAAATAATGTCTTGTGTACAATTTTATTATCGTTTTGCTGTACCTATAAATTCAACCTTGGCTTGGTAACACTGCGGACGCAAAAACAATAAATGAGTTGTGTCTATGTCAACTTGGAAAGTTTACATAAAAGAGACGGCATCTTGGGCCCATTTTTTCCAATAGCTGTAAATCATATACCTTATGGAAAGATCTCTTTTTATAGAGCATTTATTGCTAGAACAACTGATCTCAATTATGAGCGGTTTCCGAGTTATATCCTATTAAAAATGGCTAATTACCTGATATCCTTTAGGGCACCTAACACATCCATGCTTTGAATTTTTGACAACTGTTCAAACGAAAACCGTCGCAGAATACCCGAAACGATAAAGTACATACGCTGTGCGGGCACAAACTGAGGAGTCTAGGTTTTCTGCCTCATTTTTCTAAGGTTTCTAGGTCGTCTTGGTAGTAAATAGTTTTTTCCAATCGATAGAACGTCCGAAGGGGTACCGATTTAAAAAACACGTTTGGGTCCAAAACCGATTAAGATCGTCGACTCCTCAACTATATATTTCTCAGAATGCTCAAGTTTCTCAGCAGTATATAGAGGGAAAATACTGGGATATGTTGTTTTAACTCTGTAATGTGTTTCGTGATTTCATTGCCGTATGTTATATGCTGTCAGCTGTCCAACATGGGTGCACCATATCTCTTATGGATCTACCCTGCAAATAATATATTGTAAATAAATGATTGGCATCATAGTAATATTGGGTGGTTGTTTAATTAGCCATATTTAAGAATATGTCGAACTTCTAAACTCAAAAATGGCTCATAATTGTTGTAAGTTGTAGTAGTCATAAATAATCTAAATAAATATATATTTCAATTGGTAAATATGTTATTGTTTTTGATGGGCCCAGCGCCATACATTTTTGCCCATTGCCCTTTAGTCAAGCGAATTCCCTAAGTATATTGAAATTAAAGCGATCTATATCGTAGCTAAATCGCGATGGACGCGACGTATTTAATAGTAAATTATAGTACAAGAGGCAGTGACAAAAACGTGCAAGAGTTTAGTAAAACCTGATACTTTCAGATCAGATAGTATTTTGGCCATAAAATGCTGGGGTAGAGTCAGCAGGCCAGACTCCGGGACACCTGGCGATGGCTTACTAGGAAAGGTGTAATTTAAATTAGTACCCCCAAAGTGTGCTTAACAATAGAATGCGTGGCGGCAGCATTACTCCATACATGTCACAAAAATGAAGACCATTATATTGTGCTGCACAGTAGGCCGATGCATAATAGTTACCGATAAATACGTACCGGCGTATTTGCAGGGACTTCATTTTTGTGTCATGTATGAAGTATTGTTGACGCCACGCGTTATTGTTAAGCAGTTCGACCATTCGTTTCGGCCTTTTTTAAAACCCTTTGGGGGTACTAATTAAAATTACACCTTTCCTAGTAGGCCAGCGCCATGTGTCCTGGAATCTGGCCTACTGACTACCCCTGCATTCTATGGTCAAATACTGTTTGATCGGAGAGTATCAGCTTTTACAAAACTCTTACACTTTTTGTCGCTGGCTACCGAACTATTAGTTGCAAAAAATGGTCCGGTAGCGGGCATTGTTGATGGAGCCGTCACGAGTCACATTGTTCATTAATTAATGATTGCGTATAAACCAGCCGTTTCGTTTCGCGATAATTTAGGAGTGCGTCGCGGGCTACAGATACAGACGCAATACATACCGAGAGTCTCAAGCTGAAATGTCGTATCTACAAAAATACAATTTTACAGGAGAGAGACTTTTCAAATCTGTAGTAATACCGAATACGGAATAAATAGTATGTTACGCCTGTTATAAATATGTAATAATAATAATAAAACGTTCTTTTTTGTTCAAACAAATCGGCGAGCTTATTGCGTTGCAGCAATATCTTAAACCTAACCTTAACATAATGGGAAAACATCTTTTGCGGTAAAAATATGGTAAAATTATTATTAAAATCACAAAGGCAGCTCGTATCTAACATTCAGAACTAGCAGAAAATGAAACATCTCAAATTATTTTTTTAAAAGCAATAAAACTATAATGATGCAGGGAGGGGGGAGGTAGAGGGGGAGAGAAATTTATGAGCGCATGTTAAAGGATTCTTTGAGCCTGCGTTTAAAACAATACTAACTCAGTGCTATCCTTACATTTGTTGGTAAAGCATTCCAAAGACGGTGGGTGCCATGTATAGAGAAGGAGTGTAAGTAGAAATCACTACTGCGACCACCGGGCTGTTGTGTTTCTTTTGTGTCTAATATTCTCGCGTGTACAATCGTGTAAAAGTTGAAAACTTTTGCGGTCTGGCAGAACAGACTGTGATAAATTGCAACAATGATGAAGAAGCTCGTGATTCAAAAACCGAAACTGGTCAATCGCACGTTTCCAGCAGCACGTAGCAAATAGTCACAAAGTTGCAGAGGTTGCGATTGGCTACTGTTCGTCACCATCGTAGTCGCAGACTTCACTTTTTCCGAAATTTGGATTTCTTTTTACAGAGAAAAAACAATGCAAATAAGCAATGCAAAACGCATTCAAAGCTTATAAATAAAATTAAAACGAATTTACCGTGTGAAGTTTGTAACACTCGACGTATCGGCGATGTTGCAACCGCCGTTGTCGGGTAGACTGAAGAGTTGTCAATCCGTTTCCCGGCGGGTAGGCCGCATACCGCTTCTGCCACAACGTAGATTATAACTGAGATGGAGGGGGCGTGCGCGCGAATTTCGAAAATACGCCGTGCACACAACACTCATTGTATCTTGTCTTACGTCCTTGCGCTCGGCGATGGGCATTGGGAACATTTTAAGAGGAGGGTTCCACGTAGAAGTGTTTGTAACCGTCGTCTGTATTGAAGTTTGGGGTTCTTATTTCAATGGCTTTCCGGATAATGCGAGGGAAATAAAATTGTTCTTTGGATAGCACAATGGGATTTTCGCATTCAAAGCTTACATGGACTCCTATCCACGAAAGTTTAATAGCAAGGGGCATTAACCAACTCCTATTAAAATGGCAAGACTGCATAGAAAATAGGGTCAATAATTCAACTAATTCAATATATTTTTTTATACAATGGTAAGGAACTAATACATATCAAATAAATAATGTCTGTTGCCGGCGGAAAAGCATCCTCAGTTGCGATGAATCACCAGACTAAACAATGAAAAGTTTATCTTGAAGTATTGACTTTATCCTCCATTCAGTAGGATGGATATTGGATATATCGAGAATGACCACATTTCCCGATTCCCAGATCTTCAATTATAAATTCCCTAACACATATTTGCAACACATGACATGCAACAAGAGTTTCCCACCCATTTCCAATTTTCTAATCGCGCAAACAATCAATGGAAGATCTCCATGGCCAATGACAAGGTAGTTTTGGAAATAATGGACACACTGGTGGAAGGTTTCAAACTTACCCTCTTCCGTGGAAAACTACTACATTATAAAACCATTCATATGTCGGTCAAAACAATACAATACAAATAAATAGGTAATTCAATGAGATATGGTTTGTTAGTTTTCATTTTGTTGTCAACTATTCTAATCTATAAGAATCTTACCGTAATACGTATATTTCGTTGTTCATTCTGCTGTCGTTCACTGCCGCCGTCGGATATCCAATGCCGCCGTCGGATATCCGCTGCCTGGTCTATATGGTTTTGGATTCCTTTCGTTTTCTCCTTTCTCGGCAAACTAAAGATATCCTCTCCCCTGTTAATTGGAGGAAGTTTCTTGCTTTAGCTATTTTCCGCTAGAAATTTCCTTTGTCTAAGGCTTCGAATATATGGAAAACCGGAAACCGGTGAGTCATTTCAGTTTGTTATACGACTGCCCAACAAAAAGGAGCGTAACGTGTTTAGGGTTCATCTATGTATGTTTTCCGTCTCTTTATTCCACCATAACTTCTAAACGTTTTAGCCGATTTAGAAGTGTGTAATATTGTTAGGATCGTTATGTCATCCCGAGTGTCATAGGTACCTTAACTGTCCAAATATCAAGTAATTAGTTGTCTTACTGTGTTATTAAATAGATTTCCTTAATCCGCACGCTATCCTCGGTATACTAAGTCCGCGTATTATCTCTTAATTCGGGTATTATTGCAATGGTATTAATAAACTGGATTTAAACCTAGACTAGTTAGTCGGCGGACTAACGTGAATACATATTTTCCATATACCAACGCTGACAAATTCGGAATCTAAACATTTAGAGGACATCAGGGGAAGAACGATGAGGGTTATGTTTTTGTGTAACTGAGAAAAACGACTTTAAAGATTTGACGCAAGGATACAAAGGTGTCATATGTTATAGGTCAGGAGTCATATGTTATTTTAGTATTATTTGACGTCATATTTAGTTAGGGTTGATATTATTGTTTAAGAACATTATAATATGTGTATATAATACATCAGTATTATCCACAATTGACTCGATTCTCATCGTTTTTCCCCAACATGCTATTTCAAAAATGTCCATTTTTGCCATAATATTTCCTATTTCCATCATCAATATTTCCTATTCGATTTTGCCATAATTTTCTTATGGGTACAACGCACATTTCCTCATAATCAGTTTAAAATGAAGAAAAATGGTACATTCATCGTTCTTCCCCTGGTGTCCTCATTTGGATCCACTGCTACACGGTCCTGTGCGATGGTTATGTTGGTGTTTGATCGCGCTCTGCGGGCTATAATCGGTCGCGCCACATTACTTAGAACACCGGTGGACTTGAATTTTCAATATAATGCACCGGTCAGGTCTTCGGGTCAGGTGTTTTTTTTTCGTGGACATTTTGCACGAATTGCACGTTGAGTCTAAATAATTGACTTGTGATTTTCAATGTACAGTTCTACGATATCAGAACATTTTCGGTTGGTGTGTAATGCGACATGGTTAACATTCTACTGACGTGTGCTCAATAAAACGTCAAAAATTTAGACGATGTGACAAAACCTGTCAAAATTATGGCCGGTTCACATTAGAAAATCAAGAGTTGATGGCACTGTACTATAAAGTATAAATAAATATATGAAAAGTAACCAATTGCAGAGAATAACCTCACTAAGACCCCAACTCGACTTGCAGCTCGGGCTTTACGTACCTATCCACCTCTTTTGTCGCCTCGAAGCTCAGGACGTACCATATTCACATTTTTTTGCATATTCACCTTCGAGAAACGATACTTTTTGCGAAATTCCGAATCCGGCAATTTGACATATGGGTCGAAGCGCCTTTTGTAAAATTTCGGCTTTCGGATCCCCAAACCGCGCAAACGCAAACTGCTCCTCGAAGGTACGAACACAATTCACTTCATCCATTTTCTCACGGAATATCACGAATAACGAACGCAAAATCTGAACAAATCGCAACTGTTCACCGCGATTCCTGCACTATTCCACCTCAAACCACGGACTAAACTGACACGAGTTAGTCTAGTAGTAATAGCGACGGAATAGTGCTATTCCAGGTTTATTAATGGCACTTATATTTATTCCGAGAATAGGAATTAGTCTGAGTTTATTAAATGTCAATAAATTAACATACATATATAGTGTTTAGTGTCAAATGAAAGGTCTGATTGAGTGCCAACATTCCGGAAATATCCATGTATCGTATGTATCCATACATAAATACATGAACCACAAATATTTCATTAAGAAAAACCGTAATAAAAATAATTATAAATACGTTCACGTTCACTTTCTGTAACGGCAGTCGTGTTTTTTATTATTTTTAAAATATGTACTTGTTATGATTTTGAAATAAAACAAAGACTGAAAGAAAACAGTAACAATGAACTTTGTATTTAGATAAATTCTAATACATAGCAAATGACTTTTGCTGTAACATAAATAAAAGAAAATGAACAATTATACAGACATGACTCAGTCCGTTTAGAGAGTTCAGTTACGTTCAGAGAGCCGTGGCTTTATCCGTCCTTTGCAGCCGTTGAGGCCAGCATTTGCGAGCATTCTCCTTGCTGTCCTCGCCAGGGCCGGATTTAGAGGTCTGGAGGCCTTGGGCAACAAAGGAGTGGAGGCCGCCTGGCCCCAAATTCCCGTCGGAATTTGAAAGATTTTTTCCGAAGTCTTTTGCTGGGGCCCCTCTTTTGTGGAGGCCCCGGGGCTGTAGCCCCGAACGCCCTCCCTTAAATCCGGCCCCGGTCCTGGCACTAACTGGTCTTCTAATTTCCTCAAAGAAAAAAGTTTCTACCGATTTTTCCAACACTCGAATAACTATCCGGTCCTCACGGTCCGAGGTAATACTATTCCGACCTGCTCTTTGTCTATTGCAATGAGGCTTCGTTTCCTGGAAACGTGAGGTAGTGGTGGTAAATAGCCGTTGGTCTCCAATCGATAAGTGACTGATATTGGTGGCTATGCATGGGTGGCGAAATTGAACACATTGTTTTCTTGTGACAATACCGAGAATGCTTCAGAATGTTCCAGAATATTCTATAATACTCAGTACGTTCCGGAATATAGGGGATGGGGGGGGGCGGGAGCAAGCAACGCTGGCAAGCAAGCTACCCAAAGCAGCATTCGGCTAGTGAATGAAAATATTGAAGTCGTTGCTCGTAATATAAAATCGAAGACTATCGCGGTTGTTTGACATTATAAATAGGATAGAAACGAATTTACCGCGTGAAATTTGTAGCACCCGACGTTTCGGTGACGTTGCAGCCGCCGTTGTCCAGTCTACCCTGGACAACGGCGGCTGCAATGTCACTGAAACGTCGGGTGCTGCAAATTTCACGCGGTAAATTCGATTCTATCCTATTTATAATTAAAGTCGTTGTAATAATATGATCTATCTACTAAGTTATATTGTTCAATTTGATATGTTAACCAGGCAGTGTTGGTATATAGACACCAAGTCATTTTAGATTTGATCTATTTTTGTAGTCGCGAAACTGTCTAACTGCAAAAAATAGTTTTTAAGGTCTCACAAAATTTCAAATCTTATACAAGCCAAACAAAAACATGAATGCAGCAAGCAACAAGAGGCGACTAGAACTTAAAAGGGTCTTAAGTGGCTAGAATTGCTAGTGCGGTCCTGATCGCCGAACGCTGGCATAATTATGGCGGAGGTCGCAAAGCGAAATCGCTAATCTTTGAGATCCCCTTATCAATTACGATACCAACTACAACGGGCACTGGCTAATTGAAACCGCCGCCCGGTGATTAATATGAACTCGCTAGCGTGACAGTATTATTCGAACGCCAAAACAAATGTTTCGAAATGTGTTATGTCTAATTATATACCTGTATGCTCACCATCCGTTATGGTTACCGTTATTGTGTAAATTACAAAAGAAGCATAGTTATCAAATATATTATTGTCTGCTTACAGTGGGTCCCTTAAGTAAGTGCACTACATCCACGTTTTTACACGACTGCCCAAAAGGAGTGTTATGTGTTCAGGATTCATCTATGTATGTTTTCCGTTTCCTTATTCCACTATAACTTCTAAATATTTGAACCGATTTATAAGTGTGTCGTATTGTTAGAATCGTTTGTCCTCCCGTCATAGGGTACGTGCCGCGACCACTTGCTCTAATATAAGGAGAAAGCAGCGTCTTTAATATAAATCGCCGTGTTTCGCGGTGCGTGTTGACATTCATCATTTGTCAGGTTTTTTTTTCGTTTTTCTTCGCGGCCGTCGGGAATAGTTCCGGTAGGCCTAGTAACGAAGATAAATATTAGCAACGTGGAGCAATAATCGCTTGATATGAGCTGAAAAAGGGCAGTGTGCGGTAGTTCACATTCTCGGCGTCAGAAGTCAATTGACTACCAGAGAAGCGACCTCAGGTAGAGGTCGAGGTCGCCTCTACCTGGCGTATATTGAGCACATTTATATATTGGCGTATATTGAGCACATTTAGAGTTGTCTACTACAACCCGTCACCTCAGGAAGTTTTAACGATATTGATCGTTCTATCTCCCGTGAGATAAGCGTAGAAGACTTAGAAACTATACTAACCTTACCTACCGTCCAGCTAAGCCAACATGCCCGAGGCTAACGCCTTACGGCGAGGCACCGGGAAAGGATAACCAGCGGGCAGCCTCGCCCCCTGACTATTAGTTTTGGAAGGATATCTCCGTCTGGAATTAACCATCTGGATACCTCCAACCTCCCGACTAGTTACAGGTCCGAAGTCGCTTGCGTGACCTCTATACCTGCCGTATATATTCAGCGGTGATTCAGTTTGAATCTATCGCGGACCATTGGCATCTTTTACCCGGCTCTGAATTCAGGATCAGGTAGCCAATTGGTTATTTCAAGAATGGTTGACGTCAGGTCAACATCCACCCCCGCTGCTTAGAAGAGAGTATATTTTCATAGTCGCCAGACTCCTTCAGCAATTAGTCAGACTGCAGTCAGTCTGCAATTAGTCAGAATGCACAACCGATTGGCGTCGCCGAACGGTGCGCAAACCGTCCAGTAGCTCCGGTAGGCAATCCCCTAGGGGAAACCGATCCTCCAGCTGTGAGGCCCGAGACGCGAGAATCTTACCCGGGGTAGCCTTCCTGTGCACGAAACCGTTCGCTACCTAATTGACCACAGTGCGCCGATGTCGTAAGTCGGAAATCGCATCGACGTCGGCCTGTGTACGCCCGACTGCGTGTTACAGGAGGCGATGAAGTCGACGCCGGAGGCCGAGGGCAGGATGGGCGGCGACGAGGGCGCTCTCGACGGCGTCGCGACGCCCCCCGCGTCGCCCGCGGCGGCCGCCCCGACGCCGGGCGCCGTCACGCCGCCCGAGGCCGAAACTCTTCTCTCGCCGCGCTCCCAAACCGTCGTCAAGTTCGGAGCGGAAAATCATAAAACCGGTTAGTCTTCCAATTTGTATACTATACATTTTTTACTAGTCGTTTAACCGCCCTACCTTGGGTTATTATTCAAAAAGTCGGTCAAAAATCGCTGGGTTTTTTTCATTACATTTCTTAATAACAATACTTGTTTACAATATACCAGAAAACTTTTTTACACACTAGACCCACTTATGACCCTTTTTGTATTTAGAATCTTGGGAACAATTGGAAGGTATCACGTACGCTTTGTGGGTTTCGGGGTATTTTTTTTGTGTGAACTTACGGGACACGTTTTGTTGTGTTTGGGCGATAATATAGCGGACGTATCACGTACGTTCGTATAGGTAGGACGGTTAAACATCGATATATTTATCGATGCGGTTTAATCAAGTTATGTATTGGATACTCGCGCACTGAGAAAAAACATCGTTTGGAATACCCATATTGTGTGTTTGTAAAAAGGTCGGTGTCTTGTAAAAAGGTCGAATCAACTATTTTTAGCAAAATGCGTGTTTATTAGGAAAAAAATAATTTATCCCATTAAAATTGTTTTGTAAAAATGGCAAACTTGTCTTCTCCAGAGAAAGGACCTAAAACCATCATTTTATAACGGTGATTATTTATTTCAATAACCTATTGTTGGAATTATTTTGCATCACATTTTTGTGAATTTAAAATTACATGCAACAATTGACCAATAAATACAAAAATAGAGTTTGATTGATAATGAGAGAGTTTGACTGGTAATCACAAAAACGTGGCAGATTGATCTGTGCTACCCAAGTAGGCCTTCGATTGTTCTAGGGCGACCATTTTTAGAAAAAGCCTCGAGTGTGCTCGGATATTAATATATAGAAACGATAAAATTATTACCAAATAAAAGAAACAAAGGATTAAAATAAAAAAAAAACAAATAAAATTTATCTAAAATAAAACACAAAATTAATATTTTGAGATAAAATAAATTGATATTTTAAATTAATATTAAAATAATTAAAAATAAATATATTTTGAAAAAAATAACATGATATTGTACGTAACAGTCATATACACCGTAAGTTTTTTATTAGCGGCATCCTTGAAAAAAAATAAATGGAAAAAATAGGAAACTTTCGTTTATTTTTATTTTTGGAAAATTTGTAAATCCATGTAACAAAAGTTTTATAAGCGTTGAGCGCGCTGCGCCATCTAGCAGTAGGTAAAATATTGGTAATAAACAACACTCGCGATATTTTACCTACCGCTAGATGGCGCAAAGCGCGTAACTTTTCAATACTTTTGTCGAAAGAAAAAAAACAGTTTTCGAAAATATATTTTTTATTTTTTATTTTTCAGTTTTTTTAATCAAAGTTGTCTTTTTGCTCGTACTGGTTCACCCACTTCAAGGTGCCGCTAATAAATAACTCACGCTGTATGTATTATATAGTATAAAAATAATAAAATAAATAATTTGACATTAAATACTAAAAAAGTCATAAAATATAACCTACAATAAACACAAAAAACATAATTAAAATAACAGGCGAAAATGGCATAATCGACCAAATAGTTAAATATCTCAAAAACCATTAAATTCCACCAACAGATAAGAGGGTTATTTTAATAGCTAATGAGGATATCTAACACCAAGAATAGATAACTGTGAAGCGGTGTGATAAGTTCCCTTAACCATGTGAAATTGTAATGACCATCATTTTAAGATGGTCTATTATGGTATGTTATGATGGTAAATAATTTAACTTTATTAGATTATAATCCGAAGTACCTGCCGGCATCTGCGAGTATTATGCCTACCGTCAATACTTACTCTAAATCTATATCTATTCAACTATATCAGGTTGTAATCCACGTTATATAAATTGTGCATCGCGATAGTACAATGTGGGTGCCTACCATATATAATATGGTACCTTTAACTATATCTGATAATCCCAAATAAATAGTGTACCCGCAGACATCCGATATTATTATTCCTACCATAAAAATATTAGGTACTCTTAACTATATCATATTGTAAATAGGTAATAGTGTTTACCATAATTATTTGTACATTTCATAACCCATTACTATATTGTTGTGGCAAATACTAGCTTTTTAAGTTGTTTTTTTAAATTTATTTATTTATTTATTTAGTATTATACTCTAATAATAACTCTAATAATTAGCAAACAATACTCTAATAATACATGGTTATCGCTAATATTTTTACATTGTTACTAAATAGAGTATAATATTTTATGCGTACTCCGCATGCTTAATCAATTATTGTCTATGGCGCCGTTTATCTCATTATTTACAAAAGTATAACAAAATTATCAAAACAATTTTTTTTTTAAAATTTAGAAATAACTTAACATTTTTTTTTTGTTTCATTCAAGTACTAATGCATATGGTTTCTATCACATCAATGATTAATTATAGTTGCGTCTGTTTGTATATGCTATATAATTAAATACTCTTATTTTAAATTAGATACACAACTTTATTGTTGCATTTGTTCATTTCACACATTGCCATCTGAGACATTCTGGCCCAAAATTTTTCTCAGTGCGCGCGTGCGGCATGATCTTTCACGTGTTTCGCGTAAGCGAGGAATAGCACATGTGTATTTGATACCTAGACTAGACGTCCGCTTCTGAAACAAGTATCACCACGTTTTCTGACACTGTTAGAAATGAGACTGATATTTCGCCTCTACGGAAGAAGTTTAATTTTATAGGAAATCATTAAAATTCTCAAAAAAGTTATTAGGAAAACGCTTTAACGGATTCTAATTAGGTGACTGACAATTTCCATTTTGATTTTCTCCATTTAGTTGATCGAATGCAATAACAAGACACACATACACACGTGTTAGAAAAACACATCAACATATTCTAATTAGGTGACTGACAATTTTCATGTTGATTTTCTCAATTTAGTTGATCGAACGCAATAACAACACACACACAAATGTTACTTGCACACACATATTAACATGTCATTGTAGGAATGGCTGTAAGAGATTGTCATATGACATTGCCCATTGTTAAATTTCACAATAAAGAGTAGAAACAAATTTTGCTCGACATTTTTACCATTTTACTGACTATTATATTATTATGACTATTTTATTTTCCTCCGATAATCAGTTGTATTTTGTATTTGTAGAACCGTATCATTTTCGATTTCATGACAACTTAATTGATAATTCTTACGTTAGTATTTTATGTCTTTTTACTATATTATTTCAAATAATTATCTGACTGACTTTAGAAATATTGAATACGATGTAGTAAATAATTATCTGATTGACTTTAGTAGTATTTATACTGTAGTATCTAATATGATTATAAATCAAGTATAGTGACTTTTAGTATCGATTTCTAGAATTATTTTAATCTTAACCGGCTATCTGATCTACTAAAACGTTATATCGATTCCGGAATCGCTGGTTTTATTCTTTGAATTTTATAATCTAATAAGGCGAGGAATTATAAATAATACCGAAAAGATAGGGTAATTTCGCCTTTATTTTGAGTAAATCAACCTTTTTTTGACAAAAGCTCGAGAAAAATGTGAACACTTCTGAAAAGTAAAAAAGATAGTATTCTTATTTTAGGTCTACTGTGTAACACGTATTACTAAAGTTTATAATAATTTTTATTTCAAGGAAATACATGCAATTCATTCAATAAGTAGCAAAATTTTTACTCAAGAAAATATTTTTAAAAATCGGTTAAAATTATTATTTTTGTTTTTTTTTGATGAAATGTTTTTTTTATGGTTTTATCCCATTTTTTGCCCGATCATCATATTCATACATCAAGAAACGGTAGCAAGGCGAGAGCGATCATTAGCGTATCTATCGGCTCGTAGGCATTAAGTTCTAGGAAGCATGATTTGTTATTGTGAGAATCGATAGAGCTGCAACAGGGCGATATTCAATGCATTGTATTGTAGCCGTCAATAGCCTGACATTGAATAAAATAACGCCAGCAAAATAATAAAACCATTTGAAGAACAAACAATGGATTTTTCGTTGTTATATAAAAATGTAACTATGTAGACTTAAAGTCACTGCAAATACCGCACATTTTTAATGAGAATAATAAATACGGCGCACGGGAATTCTCCAACGGCATACTGTCTGCTCGAGGCTGCTAATTTGAACTAATAAGTTGTAAATACAAAATTTCGTATTTTTTGTGAAGGCGGGCGATGGACGGTCGGCCCTGGCGCCCTCGAGGACGACGAGGAGTGGACCATGGAGCCGCCGGACGGCGGCTGGGGCTGGTTCGTGCTACTAGGTGAGCTTCGCTCTTTTGCTTTCACTGTCTATTGATGCGAATATTAAAGTCCAGTTAAAATAGAATTTTACCTGGCAAAAGTGGGGTAGTTGTGATTTTTGGTAGGGATATAAATTTTAGGCATGTATTGAGTATCGACCCCTTGCACCGCCATCTTGAATAAACGGTGGCTAAAATCAGTTCTTGCACAATATATATCTTCGAATATGCTTTATAGTAAAATAGTCTTAGTGAGTGTCTTCTTAGTCATATACTTCTTTAACCTTTTCAGACCTAAGAATTTCCAAATAAAGAAGTCATTGAGTCTTGGACTTTTTTCTTGCCTTGTCAAGGTACCCAAAATCAGTATATATCAAAAGAGGGTACTTTCATAGATAAATAAACCATACCGTACCGTACCGAACTAATTGTCACCCATACAAATGTGTGGGTAGGGTCTGAAAATGTTGTGTTTTTTAACAGATGAATAGTTTCCGAATTACATATATGTGTAACTCGGAAACTGGTCATCTGACAACAAAACTGTTACAGGAGTAAATGTGCAGATTATTTCTTTCTATATTATTATTCACATTTTACTCTAGAGCATACTGGAAGCGAGATAATTTGCAAAAAGTGAGTTTAGCCTCCATTTTTCCAAGATGCCGGCGCGAGCGGCAGCGGGGAGGGGTTGAAAACTCAGGAGCCCCAAATTTTATAACCCCGGGCCAAAAATCAGAACTACCCGCGGCTAGTTTGACCGCAGTATTATTACAGGGGCCACCATGGTGAACGTGCTCGTGCCCGGTACGGTGAAGTCGTTCGGAGTGCTGTTCGTGGAGTTCCTGTCGGCGTTCCGCGCCACCCCGACGGCGGCGGCGTGGATTCCCGCCCTGTGCTACTTCCTGTACAGCAGCTTAGGTAAGCGGTCGCGTTGTAGAGTGGAATGGCGTGGCGCAGCGATAAACGGGGTTGGTTTGGTCGGTGCGGGTCGGCAGGTCCGCTGTCGTCGATCCTGTCGGTGCGGTGGTCGTACCGCACGGTGACGCTGCTCGGAGGCACGTTCGCCGCGCTCGGCATGATGCTCAGCTTCTGGGCGGACTCGGTGACGTACCTCTACGTGTCGTACGGCGTGCTCGTGGGCACGGGCGCCGGCCTGTCGTTCCCGCCCACCGTCTACATCGTGTCGTCGTACTTCACGCGGCGGCGCGGCCTCGCCAACGGCATCTGCATGAGCGGCTCGGCGCTGGGCTCCATCGTGCTGCCGCCGGCGCTGCGGCTCATGCTCAAGGAGTACGGCTACCACGGCGCCGTGCTGCTCATGGGCGGCCTCACGCTCAACGTGTGGGCCGCCGCCCTGCTCTTCCAGCCCGTGGAGCGCCACCTCGTGCGCGCACCGCCCGCACCGCCGCGCGACGCCTACGCCGACGACGACCTCGACGGCTACCCGCCGGTGAGTCTCACCCTCTATCCGTTGGCTATGGGCGCGACCGTACGCCGAATAGACCTCTATCGCCTATGCGAGCACACCACACCACACTCACTCAATATAGATTTTAAACATTCAATCCCGGTCTAATTCATCTTTTTGGAAAAATTGGATCGCCTTGGAGTCACTAATTATCCTAAATAGATGAATTACACTGGGATTAAATATTTAATATGAGTCGTAAGCTATTCTGCAGTCTGTTCTTTCCCAAAACGATCAAACTCTATCTATCCTCTAGGAAGAGGAAGGGGAAAAGGATTCTCCTTCTTCTTCTTCCTCTTTCTCTTCAACTTCCTCCTCCTCTTCCTCCTCCTCTTCCTGCTGCTCTTCCTCCTCCTCTTCCTCCTCCTCTTCCTCCTCCTCTTCCTCCTCTTCCACCTCCCCTTCCACCTCCTCTTCCACCTCCTCTTCCACCTCCTCTTCCACCTCCTCTTCCACCTCCTCTTCCACCTCCTCTTCCTCCACTTCCTCCTCTTCCTCCTCTTCCTCCACTTCCTCCTCTTCCTCCACTTCCTCCTCTTGCTCTTCTTGCTCCTCTTGCTCCTCTTTTCCTCCTCTTTTCCTCCTTTTCCCCTCCTCTGCCTCCTCCTCTTCCTCAGCCATACAGTTTGGCTGTAACTCATACTCAACAAAATAACATCTTTTCAAGCCCGGCTAGCTCAGTCGGTAGAGCATGAGATTCTTAATCTCAGGGTCGTGGGGTCGGGCCCCACGTTGGGCGCCAGTTTATAACGTGTGATTGAGATCACTTTTACGTTATACCAAAACAAAAATTAGGAGCGCCGTCGCGTTTATCCAAAACGCGAAAAAGAAAAAAAACCATAGGTTAGGTGATGACCGAAAAATAAGAAAACAACCTCAGGGTCGGGGAAAGAATTTGGTTGGGCACTAAATTTGGCAAAACGGAGAATAAACCTTCGCAAATTTAAAATAAAACTACAAATTTATGAGTTATAAAACAAAGGTCCTTTATTCGTGTAGTTCCGGCAATCTGACACAAACCTGGCATCACTCACGGCAAAATTTGATTTACTCTTAATAGAAATACACCAACGAAATCCTACATTTTTTGTATTAACGGAGACACATCTGACACCGCAAATAAAAGACAGTCTAATCAATATTCAAGGCTATACAGTGTTCCGGCATGACCGCACGAGTGGTAAGAAGGGTGGAGGTGTGGCCATCTATGTTGCACACTCACACAAGAATATACCTATACTTGGAAAACGTAACTCTAGATATCACGATGACTCGGTGGAAGCGCTTTGGCTCAATCTTCAGTATGGGAACTTCAAACTGCTGGTATGTGCTGTCTACCGCCCCACTCACTACGCACTTGAACAAACAGATATCCAACTTTTTAATACAATCCAGCAAGCCGCAGAACAGGACACTATACTCATCTTAGGTGACCTCAACTTACCAGATATCACTTGGCCACTCGTTAAACTGAACGGTTATAACGCTCTCCACGAAAAATTTGTAGACATGTACACCAGCTCAGATCTGCATCAGCTAGTAGAAGAAATCACACGAAAGCGGAACAATGAAGAATCCCTCCTTGATCTGATCCTGTGCAACGACCATAACCTCTGTACCCAAATAGAACACCATCCACACATAGGGAAAAGCGATCACTGCGTTATCATTGCAACCATTCAATTTATTCAAGAACGAAGCAGCAGATGCAACACCAAACCCCGTCGTGACTACTTTCGAACAGATTACGACAGTGTCAGTGCTGCGCTTACTCAAAACAACACACTGAACACCAGCCACACAGAAGTGCTCAGTGCATGGAATGATTTTAAACTCATCGTAAAGAAAATACTAGATACCCATGTACCACTGTGTAAACCAACGAAGAAATCGAAAAACAAGCCATGGATAAACAAATATATTTTAACTATGACTGAGGAAAAAAGAAAATTATGGGCAATTTACCGGCTAAACAAATCCATCACAAGCTACCAAGCATACAGAAAAATTAACAATAAGATTGTGGCATCTATTCGTCAACTTAGGCAATCGTTTGAAAAAAATATCTTAGAAACTGGACCCAAGGCATTCTATGGGTATGTCCGCGGACAACTGACGTCAAAAGTGTGTGTGCCACCGGCGCTAAGAGCTGAAAACTCAAGCGACATAGTGACGGAACACCGTGCCGTCGCCAATGTGTTCGCTAGTCAATTTAAAAAGTCTTATGTTCGAGAGTGTGATGATCCTATGCCGCAAATATTGGTGCCCAGGATAGTAAATTGTATTGAAACGATTAAATTCAAGCCAGATGCAGTTCTAAAGGTTTTGACATCGTTCAGGGATGCGACTTCTATGGGACCTGATGAAATTCCTGCAATGTTCCTAAAGAAGTGCTCTGCGGAATTGTGTGAGCAGCTTGCACATATAATGACATTGTCCTTTGAAAACGCGACACTTCCACACGACTGGAAAGAGGCAATTGTAACACCAATTTACAAAAAAGGTGATAAACTCTCTCCAGCCAACTATCGCCCGATTAGCCTTACCAGCCTTGTTTGCAAAGCTATGGAAAAAATTGTAGCCGAAAAAATAAGACTTTTTCTAGCCCGGGAAAACATAACAATCGAGGAGCAACATGGCTTCGTCCCGAGACGCTCAACTGTGACTAACCTCCTCACATGTGTTGACCAATGGACTCGTAAGTGGGACGAACGGAACTCTACTGATGTAATTTACTTGGACTACGAGAAGGCATTCGACCGAGTCCCAATAAAACGGTTAATCCACAAACTGGAACATTTTGGGTTTAGAGGCAAATTACTGTCATGGATTGCAGATTTTCTATCGAACAGGAAATTCAAGGTGCGAGTCGGAGATGAACTATCTGAAGCCCATGACGTTCTCAGTGGCGTGCCTCAGGGTTCGGTGATCGGCCCTGTTGTGTTCGGTATTTTCCTGACAGACCTCAAAGCGATTATGGAAACATCCTTTACGCTTTTTGCTGATGACACCAAATTCTTTGGAGATCCTGTCATAAGCCGTCAACTGATTCAAGACAACCTCGACCACATCGTGCAATGGACTAAGGATTGGCTTCTCACACTAAACGCAGAGAAATGCACCGTACTGCATATAGGTCCCAAGAATCCGCATCACAAATACACGATCGAGGGAACCCCTGTACACACAGTTACCACTCAGAAAGATCTTGGAGTAATTGTGTCCCAGGACCTCAAATGGGAACCGCATATAGTAGAAGTTGTAAAAAGAGCAAACTCACTTCTTTACATGATTAGGAAAGCTTTCTCCTACTTAAACTCTGATTTGTTCCTCAAACTCTACAAAACGTACGTCCGCCCTCTCCTCGAATACTCTTACCAGGTGTGGAACCCCTACTTCATAAAAGACATTGAACTGCTGGAGAAAGTGCAAAGGCGGGCAACCAAGATGGTTCCATCCCTAAGGAACAAGCCTTATGAAAACCGCTTGGATGCACTGGGTCTTACTACACTTGAGCAAAGAAGACAAAGAGGGGACCTCATCGAGACGTTTAAGATTCTGAATGGTCATTATGATGTAGCCAACCTTAATGCAATGTACACAATGAACACCAACGAGAAACTCCGTGGACATTCCTTAAAACTAAACCGAAACAGTTTTAGTTCCAACCCAAGAAAGTACTTCTTGACTAACCGAGTGGTGGACTCTTGGAACAAACTACCACAAGAAGTGATAAGTGCTATCTCAGTGAATGGTTTTAAAAATCTACTAGACAAACATTTAGTAAAAATGGCAATTAAAAAGTGTAAGGAATAAAATAAAATAAAGACAAACAGTACACTCAACACGTGAAGTACACGCACCAGCTGCAAAAGCTGCTAGTGTATATAAATAAATAATAATAATAATAATAATAATAATAATGCCTCTACAGATTAATGTGACATGTGGTACGTTTCAAGTTCAATTGGATATCCAGACGAGAAAAATCCGGGCACGGTTGGCCGATTCGTGAGGTTTATTTATATTGAGAAATAAAAGGTAACACAGCAAAAACCACCCTGCGATGAAAAGAAAAAAAAACCACCATTACTTTCACGAACTCGTTTAGCTAATTGAAACCATTCTAGTGCACAATGAACCGCGGATCACTTGGCTTTTAGCGAGTTCTCTGTCGCCCAGCGCGAGTCAGTAGCGCTGTTCGCGCCATCTTAGTACAAAATGTTCCCTTCAATGGCCGTGGCCAGAATTGACAGACCGGAAGTGCCTGTCGTTAAACCAACTTTAGGAGATTAAAAAAAAAAACTCATGACAACTCATGTTTACAATAAAATAGTAATATTTTTATAATATTTATTACATTTATTAAAAGGTTCTTTCGAACTTGATATTTTTTGAAACCTTTTGTTTTATTGTTACGGCAAGGACACCAAGAGGGTAATTTTTTATTGGGCCGTGCAATACGGTTATTTCTCATCTGACAGCTCAAACCGTCATAGCTTTTATGCGATTTTTTAAAGATATGCTCGTAGACGCGGACAATGATGCTTATGAAACAACTCAAAAACTGAGTAAGAACAATAAAAAAACACTAGAAATACTCGCGAAGCATATTGCAATGCCTACAACAGATTCCTGAAGCATTCCTTGAAGCATAACATTTTTGTTACAGACATGTAAATCATTTCGATTAGTGGTGGACCCATAAATTTTTATCGTTCCTCTTTAGCAAATTTATTTTTTTCTTTTTTAGTACCTATCTACCTACAATTTAATGCAAGCATGTTTTAAAAAAGTTGTTTTTTTTCATTTCAGAAATACGACTCACCTGAGACTATTCACGAGGAAAAAGATGACAAAACATTGTCTAGGTTGGAACGTTTATTATTAATTTGATTTATTCTTTCGTTAATTCATTTAATTCATGTAGATACTATTGAAAATTATTGTAAATAGATTTCTTTATGAAAATTTGTCTAGCATTGAACTCCAGCAACTTTAAAATCACATCAAGATGTTACTAAAAAACTTTATCCATCTGCATATTTTATTTCCTAAAGATTAATTATGTGAGTCATAATGCAAACGAAAAATATTTATTTATTTATTTATTTATTTATTTATTTATTTTCAGGAAAACCAACAGCTAATTATAATTTAACAATGCCGGAGTAACATAGCAGAGAGCCAATTAAAGGTTTTCACGTTTAAATAACGTTGTAGAAACATATGTGATCTTTCAATTAAAAGCTATCGGTTAAGAATGCATCAAAAATTATTCAACAATTAATGCTAAAAAATTCACTGTTCAGCCGCTGCCTAGCTGAGTTAACACTCGTACAGAATAGATCAAAGTCAAAGCGTTTAATCATGTCATTGAAATTGTCACTTGTTCGCCACAGAAATGCATTTTGCCTATAGTTGGTACCAGCATGAGGAACATGAAGAGCAGGGTTAAATCTATTGAGTTTAGAAGGAACATGGAGATTAATTTTATTTAGTAAGTCAGGACAGTTAATATTATTGGAGGTAATTTTTAGCAAAAAGGTTAAGTCCGCGGTTTCACGCCGCTTAATCAAGGGGAGGATATGAAATTTCTTGCATAAATTGAAATAGTTAGATGAGCTGTATGGGATTTTCAGACGGAAGCAGAGATATTTCATGAACTTCATTTGAATGCGCTCGTATATGTATGCATCATGACTTCATACTGTTTTTACTTTTTACTATTTGAAAATAATAATAACTTCCATTTTATTATAGAACCATTAATAGGCATTTAATATATGTACCATTAATGGATGAAACTTTAATTAAGACATATTTCCGACTGAAAAAATGAAAGTTAAAAACATTATATTGCGAACACCATTGATTAGGTCAGTGATTTTCAACCAGTAAGTCGCGAACCCCTAACCCCTAACCCCTAGCCACAAACATTCGGGCTGTACGCAGCCAGTGGCTCCCATTATGGACGCTTGTATTGTGTGTGCGTACTGCCGGCTCCTGGAGCCAGCGGAGCCTGGCCGCCCAGTGCATGCAAGTCCATACATTCATGCCATGCCTCAGGAGCCTTGAACGCCAGTGCGTTATGAGCCTAACAGGACGCAAAGAGACCCCGGGAGGTCGTCGGCTATCTAAAAATAAAAATCGAAAATATTACAATATCTTCGTTTATATATTATGCAAACATTTACATTTTCGGAAGGAAACATAATTATTATGTGCATTGCATTTACAAATCTTTATCTTGATCTAAGATGGAAACAGTTAGGTACAACTTCGAAAGTGGAAAACGGTTAAAATTAATGTGGTTTTCGCCATTGTTTTTACATAAACTTTATTTAATGGACTGTAGATAAGAAAACAGTAAGTGGAGTCGCGTAAAAGTTTTTTTTTACCAAAAAGGAGGTTGCAATCTATAAAAGGTCGAAAAATACTGCATTAGATGATCTTTTTACTGGGAATTCTATATACAAACGCAAACAACTGTTTGTAGTATTCTATTCTGTGATATACAAAACCCTTAATTTCCTGAAAAAAAATATGAAGAAGAAATGAGTACCATACCTTATGTGAAGAAGTTTAAAAAACTACAATAAAATATATATATATTTCAGATATTTTTTTATATTTTACAGTTTAATGCGCTTGTGTATGTCCCTGGTTGTAATACACTCGGCAGACAATATAATAAATTGTACTTTAGACACTATTGGTTAATGGAGAAAACCAGTTACGAGACATGATAATAGCATATACAAATACCGCACTGATGTGGTAATGACAGTTACTACCTAACTTACTACCAGACATCTCTCCGTGGGTTACCATTTATTTTAGTGGAAGGACCACTCACCGTGAAAATGCATTGAGCGTATGTTAGTGGTGGCTGGCCTGGTTAGTGGTGGCTGGGATCATTGATTTTTCGAGCTGTAGCTGCAGCGCTGGTGCCGCAACGGAACTCATTCGAAAAAAATGCAATTTTTGAACTTTTCCATAGTTGTGAACAGAATGATGTCAAAGTGAAATCAAATGATGCAAAAACAAATTAATAACTGATTTCAAAACAGAACATCACTATCTTTAATTTGAAATAATTTTGAATTTCAAATTATAAAATGAACGCTAGATATTTCAGTTCAAAGTAGCCAGTATTGAGAATCGTCAATGCCATAGGTAAGAAGGACCTAATATATTTAACAGGCAGACAGCTTAAGCTGATGAGCCTGAGTATGAGCTTACGTAACAGTTTTTGTGGAATAAGTCCAAATTATCTTTAAATTCATTAACCGGACATCTCTTACCAGAATCATGGCTCAAAAGCTATCAGATCATTTTCAGTTCTAATAACCATCAGATTGCCAGCTCATTTAACAGAGTTTGGTTGATACGTGGTGGCTCTTTAATAATTTACAGAGAAATGCTTGAAATTTAAAGAAAGACGTGATATTGTGAGCCTCTCTGTCCAACGAGTTTTAGAGTTTGCATGTGTAGAATTGGAGGAAACCATTGTTATGAGTATATACAAACCACTATAATATGCGCCTTACGAAGCTTTTTTTTAAATTATGGAAGATGCCTTATTCAAAATAACCAATAGTCATCAAAACAAATGTTATTTGTGGAGACTTTAACATCAATATATTAGAAAAAAAATCTTTGACATGTAACTTTTAAAATTTATTTAGATCATTTAACGTATACAATGTTTTTCTTGAACCTACGAGGATAACTGCCTCAAGTGCTACTTGTATAGATAATATATTCACAAACATAAAACCCAATCATAAATCACTAATCAATATGTTGCACTCTTATCACTGCGGTCAGTTAGTATCATTTCCTAAGAAAAGCACTAGGGATCAAAGAAAAAATATTAGTTTTTTTCCAATTACTGAGTGCTGTAATTGGGGAATTTAAATCTAGCTTAATTAGCAAATTGCAAAGGTTGCCAACTCATGGCAATCCTGACCAACTTTATGATTCATTATTTGAATTAATTAGAGCTGAATTTAATAGGATCTTTATACCTAAAACTAAATCGATCAGTGATCTCTTATGCTTTAGTGATTGGGCAACTGTTGGTTTTTACAAAAGTCGTAATAAATTGTATGAACTGTATAACGAAAAAACTTATAATCATAGTGCGACTTTTAAGAACTATGTAAATAACTATTCCAAAATATTCAAACGAGCCTGTTTCACTGCTAAGTCAATTTATTTGAAGAATAAGATAAAAAACTACAAACAAAATTAAAGCTACATGGAATATTAGTAATAATGAAACAAATAGTGTTATAGCTCGCCTCGCACAAGGGACTTTCATTTAAAGATAAATAATTTAGACATTAAAGCGGATATGGAAGTTGCGATTGAGTTTGAGCAATTTTTTACTAATATACCGTTAATAACGACTAACGCCCTGAAGTTGTTTTCCATTTCAGCTGAGATTTTACTTAAAGACAGCGTTTCCGCATGTGTTACTGACTTCGCTTTCACTATTGTTTACTGCAATGATATAATATATGCCTTTAAAACAATTGAGATAAAGAAAATTATGGACCTTTGGGGATATTCTGTAAAAACTATATCATACATCATAGAAATAATCGCACCTTATCTAGCATATATATTCAATTGTTGTGTTACTTCTGGAGTGTTTCCTGATCTGATGAAACATAGTTAAGTTATACCATTATTTAAATCTAGCAATACTTTTGATCCCTCGAATTTTCGACCAGTTTCCGTACTGTCCACTTTGAGTAAAAATTAATTCCTAAGATAAATTCACACACAATTTAACAAATATATTTTACTTCATAAGAAACAGTTTGGATTTACGAAGGGTTGCCCAACCATAGATGCGGGAACCGAACTATTGACAGGTATATTAAATGCCTGGGAAGAGTCACAAAACGCATTAGGCATCTTCTGTGACTTGTCTAAGGAATTTGATTGTGTTCACCATGATACACTAGTCAGGAAATTACATCACTATGGCATTAGGAACAAGGCTCTTGATCTTCTGACTTCTTACTTAAGAAATAAAATTCAAAAGGTTGATGTAAACGTTAAAAGATCACCAGGATCTATGGTCACCATGGGTGTCCCACAAGGCTCCATTCTTAACCCATTTCTATTCTGGAAGTAAGGCTTGGACGCATCATAAGAACATAAATTAAAAATAATATTGAATTGTGTCTATATGAATAAAGAAGATTTTGATTTTGATTTTAACACTGTTGGCACTGAAAACTTCACTAGGGAGAGCAGTCCATTTGTTTAGTGAATGCTTCTTAGGATTTGAATGGCATTATTCTCGGAGCTTCAGATGGTGGCCATGCAGATGTGTGTTGGTGTTTATGGTGTAGATGTCTGCAACCCAGGAACGTCATACGATGCAGTTAGCATCGTATGACTGTATGTCTCGATTTGGTCCCTCTGTGCCCTGCACTGGTCAAACTGAGAACCACTGATCTTTCCTCATATAGGTTCCTAATGGTATAACCTATACAAGTTCAAATTAAAAGGCATTTTAGTCGCTCTTCGCTGGACCTTCTCTATAAGATCGATATTCTTCCTAAAGTATGGGTTTCAGATCTGATGGGCGTTTACCAAAATAGGTCTCACACAGTGGTGTGCCTAGGGTTGGTGAATGGGGCAAGCCCGATATACTTTTTTGCGTTTTTTATAGTATAAAAAGTGTAAAAATACCTCTTTACTGTTCAATCTCCAGTTTGAAATTTACTGCTTGTATTGTAGATTCAATAAAGCACACTGAAGGCATGCTACTGATAAACAGAATTTAACATATACTTCTCAGCAGTCGCATATCTGTAGTGGCTTTAAGAAATGCCGTTTTATTTGCTTGAGCGAGTGAAATCAAGCTAAGACAGAACTTACCACAAGGGATAATTTCCTCCATTGTTTATCAGGCAATAAAAACCACAAATCAATTGAAATTATACAATAAAATATCTGCTCTGTCACTTGTTCAGTTTCTCTGCAATATGGTGGAAAGCTCTGCGAATGAAGAACAAAAACTTCATTGTCATTCAGTTATTGTCATAAAATTTGTTTTGATTTATCTCTCTTGAATATATTTATTGGTGTTACACACAGCCTTGGAGCGATGCAGACTTCTCCTTCAGAACGGCGACGACGTCGATTATCACCTGCAATGAGCGCTCCGCGAATTCGCTCCTCGCACTCGCTCGCCCTGCAGGCAGTTCCGGAAGGTACTCACTTACATACATACATTTTTTTAAATAGCCCCCTCAAGGACATTCAGTAATTTTAGTAGCTATGGGCAGAAACTGAACCATGGGTGCCCAGTCGCACAGCTTAATCATTCTACTACCAAATCTTGAGGTATTTACCTTTTCGGTCGATGAGTATTATTCGTTTCTGTTTGGGTGCTTTTTCAGCCTTATAATAAATAAATACAAACGGAGCTGCCATGGAATTCACCGACCGGAGTCGGGCCCATCATAATACTATTTTTTTTACACTTCTGGGGGGTGAGCAGTGGATTCCGGACTTACGAACCGGCTGTGGTAGGTTTAGGACAGCTGTCTTGCCACATGTGAGCGTTCACCTTGCCACCCATTCACTCCCCCTTCGAAGCCATAGAATTTGAGATGCGCAAATCGCAGTTTTAGATAATTTTTCTAAGAAAGAGTTGATTATTTTTCTGGAAAGGCCAAGATCTTTAAAGAGGTGAAATAGAGATTTAGCTGGCAGGCCACGAGCGCCAACTTCCACCGCGTGAAGGTGAACAGTGAAGCCGTTCCGGGTTACGGCATTTGCAAGATCATGGTATTTATTTAATTTGTACTCGTGGTCTTTTGGGATATTTGATTCCCATGGAACAGTTAATTCTAATTGTATTCTAATTGTATTTTTAGGCTACTTTCGTAAATTCTTCTGATCGTCAAAATTCTCAGATCGTGGTTGAGTCTCGTTTCTGATGAACCAAAATGTATCTTCTATTATAAAATAGTCTTGTTTTTGTCTGGAAATGCTGCAATATATGTTGGAGTGAGAAACATCATATGAATTCCATTGGACCAGATAGGCTCAATTATAAACCTGTGCAGATGTAGTTTGTTTTGAGTGTTAATTGGTAAATTCTGCCGATGAGCCTGTTTATTTTACTTGCACATTGAAACACTGCTATGCATCAGATCATCAAAGTTACGAAGCATTAAGTACGGTCAGTACTTGGATATGTGACCACCTTCCTCATTCAACTCTCTTCATCTAAGTGAGGTATAATACTGTTATTATTAATATTTTCCTAGTATCCTTTGGCATTTCTTGATTGATTTAGTTATTTCTGTTCAATGCTCCGTTTGCTTTCCCCCGGAGCAATACCCACAGTTTCCGCTTGGATACGATTTTTCAAGTGGAAACCGAGTTTTTGGTCTCGGGATTATCGAATTTTGTCTGAGAGGTTAAGAGTATATCCCTGACTCGGTTAGCTCATTTGTTTGTTTATGAGAAAGCTGTAAAATAAAATATGTCATCCGAAGCCTCTTCATTAATGAGGTCATTGTCGGCAGGACTAATTATGTAACCTTTTCCGAATGCGCACTCGAGTAACGTTCGTCGCTTTTTATAGAAGGTTTCGGAAGGAGAGACAGTGCTAGTTTCTGTTTTGCGTCGCGTTTCGTCGTTCTGCGCCTACGGCTGACCCTCGATGCGATCGCGCGTACGTCGGCGAGGAAGAGGTCCGATAGTAGGGGTCGCGGGAGAGCGCCTCGCGTTGATCTACAACTTGCGGTGTCAACTACAACGGGCGAGCCCGTCACCACAGGACGTTTTAACGATTTTCTCGTTCTGTCGCCCTGCAGTGAACGTAGAAGACTTTGGACAGAAACAAATCCAACGTCCAGCTACGTCACAACCCGCAAGAAGCCAACGCCTTACCGCGAGATAGTCAGTGTTACCTGGCGGGCCGACCCTCGCGCCCTTGCTTCCAATTGTGACCAGATTTCTCCGGTCTCTCGATTGGTTCCGAGTTCGAGGTCGCTTGCGCGGTCCTCTCCCTTACGAAGCGGTGAAACGGTGTGCACCGAATCTATCGCGGACCAATGCGTCCTTTGCCCGCCTCGCGTTGATCTATCCATTTTTATCTGTCGCGCAGACGGAGAAGGGGACGGGGGCGAGACGGCGCGAGCGTCGTCCGCGGCGCTGGGGTCGGCGGGGCCGCCTCCGCCGCGCCGCTCCGCCTCCACCTCCAGCTTCCACTACATGTCCACGCCCTTCCACGGCTCCACGCTGTCGGCCTTCGAGCGGCCCAGCGAGTTCGCCTCGCAGCTGACGCTGCGCTCCGTCGGCGAGGGCCTGCGCGGCATGCTGTGCTGCGGCCGCTGCCGGCGCGACGACGCCGACGACGCTCGCGCCGAGCGCAACCGCTTCTTCGACGCGTCGCTGCTGCGCAACCCCGTCTACCTGATCATCCTCATCTCCAACTGCACCAACGCCATCTCCTACACCAACTTCATCATCCTGCTGCCGAGCTACGCCATCTCGATCGGCTTCGACGCGGACGTGTCGGCGGCGCTGCTGTCGATCGTGTCGCTGCTGGACCTGGTGGGCCGCATCGGCGGCTCGGCGCTGTCGGACACGGAGCTGGCGCCCAAGGCCGTGTACTTCGTGGGCGGGCTGCTGCTGTCGGGGCTGGCGCTGGCGGCCACGCCGCTGACGCAGTCGTACGCGGCGCTGGCGGCCTGCTGCGCCGTGTTCGGGCTGGCGTCGGGCGCGTACGTGGGCACCACGGCCATCATCATGGCGGAGCGGCTGGGCCAGGAGCGGCTCACCTCCACGTACGGCATCAGCCTGTTCGTGAACGGGCTGCTGCAGCTGGCGGGCCCGCCGGCGTGCGGCCTGTGGTTCGAGCGCACGCACTCGTACGCCTCGCTGTTCGTGTTCCTGGGCGGCGTGCTGGTGTCGGGCGCCGCGCTGTGGCTGCTGATGCCGTTCGTGGACCGGGCCGAGCGCGAACGCCGCCGCAGCGCCGCCTGAGCTTTCCGCCGAACGAAGCCTCCGCCCTTTTCGCTAAATCGACGCTCTCCGTTACTTATCTACTTATTTCGAAACCATTCTGAACGTTCTTTTATCGATGAATTTTCCAGACCTAATTCTCATTTCGTCGTAACCGATGAAGATTTTCAGGCAGTTCTGAAAATTATGACTGCAAAATTTCGACGCGGATAAAATGTTCGCGACGATAAAAAAATCGCACCCGCTCAAAACGTTACTTGCATTTTATCGTGGAATAAATGACATTGTAAACTCCTCTCATATAGGAGAAAAAAAAGTTAAACATATAACAACTTCTCGAACTACGGTGGCTCATGAGCCGTATGCAGGTCATATTTTGACTCAGCTGCAGTCGACGGGTTAAGATGAGAATATCAATATGTTTATTAGTATGTGCATAAAACATACAGGCGCGGAATAAATTGCTTGTCTATTCCGAAATATCTCTTCTTTTAAGAATGGACAAAAACCATTTCTTGACAGCGGCTTAGGCGAATACTCATTGAAATTTCAATCCAAATTTGAAATATTTCCAGCATCTTGTCCTGCATAGTATGTACTTCAATATTATTTTATACTTTTAAATGTTTTAAAATGAACATCTGCGATGGCATTTGTATTTAATGGCATCAGTAAACTTATTGTTATATTTAAATAAGGAATATAAAGTACTTATTGGAATTTAATAAAACTATATAGGTATTAATCACCGTTCCAAATGTAACCTGCAATAATACATATCATAGCTTATGTACGGTTGACTTGACACTTTTGATCCTTTTCTCAAATCACATCTCTTTACCCAAATAATATCATCCCTCTATTGTTGTGTAATATTTTATTTGATAGTTCAAATCAAAAGATACAATTTAAAAATCTCGTGATGACGAACGAGTGCTACAGAATTTATCGCTAAAGGATCGAAAGTTTCAAGTACTTCACATTTATACATGTTAATTTCTTAAACTTTTTGTTTAGCCAAATATTTACTTCGTTAGTATAATTGGAGTATCAGATGTTATGTCTCTTATTAGTTGGTAGTCAATCATTTAACTAGGAGTGTCGAATATGTATATCTTTATACAAAATTGAACACTATTGCGGTTGTTTGATATTATAAATAATATATAACGAATTTACCGCCTGAAGTTTGGCGTTTGCCACCCGATATTTGGGCAATGTTGTAACCGCTGTTGTCCAGCATAAACTGCTCTGGACAACGGCGGTTGCAACATCGCCGAAACGTCGAGTGCTATAAACTTGACGTTGTAAATTCGTTTCATATTATTTTTAACGTAAATCATTATCAAATCGGTGTAATTCAAATTGTATTCGAAATTTAGGAAGAGGTATTTCATATTGACAAATGTGCCATATTTGTGTATTGTTTGTTTATTCGCATAGCTGTTTCAAAAGTTGAAACCTCAAGTCCATTATGAGTGCCTTAAATATGTACAAACATAAACGCTTCGTAAAAAATGATTTACTTGTTACCAAGTAGCATTATTTGAATTCAAAAATAATACTTTTCTGATTAAATATATTATTATTGTATGACAGCTCCAAAAGCCAACGCCGGAATTATTGTGCTTTTCTAATTTTACATTCTTTCGTGAATAAACATTCCTCATTTTAGTCCGATAGAATATAGTTGTTACTAGGGATGCAACGGTTATTGATGACGATTTGATTATTTCAAAAAATAATCAGAATCGGTGATTTCTTCTATCAGTGTTTTCTTAGCCTGTTTATTTATAATTTTTTTTACTGGTAATCGCTAAATAATCGGGGCAACAATCGTCGAATCAGATTAATGGGGAAACAAGATTAATCCTCCATTAACCGTAATGTAATCGTTTGCATCCCTAATAACTAATAAACAGCAGCATATTTCGATGTTTAGGTTTTTGACATTAAATTACACGAGGGACTGGGGGTGATTGTTGAAAAACTTAGTATGCTAAGTTTGTCTATGGTCCATTTGATTCACATTGGTCATAGACAAAATTAGCATGCTACATTTTTCAAAAATAGGCCTCCTAGTTCAAGTCATCCTATTCATACCTCCCAGCATTTGTATTTAGTATTTAATGCGAAAGTAAAGAGTAGGGATGTGTGTTCAACACTTTAAAAGGTGGCACCAGCGGCAACTTCCTCAAAGGTTTGAAGGAAACGACGCACCACCCAAGCAAGCATCCGTACGAAGCCCGGTGTCTGAAGGGTAAGGGATAACCTTGATAAATTATATGTACCTCAGAGAGAAGAAAAAAAACATGGTGGTTTGACGGGCGGACAGTGTTGCCAGACGATGCACATAGTTCAATCGTAAATAATGTAAAAAATAAGGCAATTTCGTAAAAATATTTTCTTAGTAAATTGTAAAAATTACTTTTTCTTAGTAAATTGTAAAAATTTCTTAGTAAATTGTAAATTGTAAAAATTACAACTTCTTAGTAAATTGTAAAAATATTAGATATTAAGGTGATCATATAGACCACTATAACTTGAAAATATGCCAGCCATTTGGTAATGCTGCCCATCCCTCTAACAGCCAAGTTTTCTTTTTTTGCAGGGGTTAATTCTTTACAAAATTAGTATGGTGATTTTGTCTATGGTCTATTTAATTTTCATGGGCTATAAACAAATTTAGCATGCGATTTTTTTCAAGAATAGGTTACCAGGTCCAAGTAATTTTGCATCTAACTCTATTTGAATGTTTGTGAGGCTGACAGTACAACTGGGAGTGGTACCACAATGTAAATAAGACTATCAGTGAGACAACGTCTTTGATCTAATGGAAATAGGTTGCTATGATACTAATGCGCGATGTTTATCTGCTTTGAGATCGAGGTAATTGCTGAATGTTTCAATTTAGTTCAATTCTAGTTTGACATGCAAAAAAAAATTTATGAAATCGCTTTTGAAAAGTGATATGAATATAACAACAGATTACGTCCCTTCCTGGCAGTAGGTATATCTACTAATTGTAACAGCTGATTTGACACACTCGACAATGCACACAAAATCGTTGAGCGCGCTATGGAAGCGAATTCCCCCACCTATACTTTTATTTGTACTTTGGTAATATAATGTTCGACGTAGGGACTTGTCGCGCTAAGCTCGGGAAGATAGAAGCCACTGAATAAGTTGAGGAATGAATTCTGCTTTGATTAAAGAAGGATATCTACTCATGTTCGGAATAGACTTTATTGAAAGTTGCATTAACTTAAAAAAAATCATAGGTGCTATTTTTAAAAATGTATTTCTAACACAATAAAAATTATTTCCACTAAATTATGGTCCTGATTAATTAGGGTTTATCAGGATAAGATCTTGTACTAATTCGTTGCTCGTTTATTATTAAATTAATTTCCATCAGACTTACACCACAGGTGTGTTCAGTGCAGAATATATGCAGAGTATGGATAATTACTTTTCTAAAGCGATTTATATACAGCATTATTATATACAGGATTTCCTCTAGTTGGTGGGAAAGCCTGTATATACAGGTGAGTTTTTAATTAGTGACATCCTTGAAGTGGGTGAATCAGTACGAGCAAATAAGCAACTTTTAGCAAAAAAATGGATAAAATAGATTTTTTATATGTTTTCTTATTTTTAAAAATGGAATGTTTTGAAAAATAGTATAAAAAGAGTTGAGCACGTTGTGCTATCTAGCGGTAAAAGGTAAAATATTGCGAGTAATGTTTATTCGTGATATTTTATATACTGCTAGATGATGCAGCGCACTCAACGCATGTCAAACTTTTATTTATTTGTCTTTAAAGTTTTATTTATTTATGAAAACATAAACAAACAAAAAAAATCCAAAAAAAAATTATCAAAAGTTGCTAATTTGCTCGTAATGATCCACCTGGTTCAAGGATATCACTAATTTAAACCTCACCCTGTATGAATTGTTAAGATGATTAGATAGGAAATGCCGTAATGAATATATAATTATTATATAATGCCTTTACTAAAGATTATGCTCCAAATTACATTATAGAAATATTATTTCGTATCACAATTGATTCTTAATTTTTGAAGTGTTTGAATCTTGCTATATTTAATGGTTTCTTGTGCTCAAAGCTAACATAGTATTCATCATTCAGTAACATATTTAATAGCGACATAACAGATGAAAAATTATGTTAAAACTAGACAAAGGGAACACCCTAGGTTGCTTGTTAATTGTAAGATTTGTAGAGCGATGATTCATAAACAAAATGGTATTCGTACTATAGTACTACTATTATAGTACTATTTCTGGGCTTATTAGTTGGTACCTAATATCCCCAAATGAATATTAAGGTAACAACAAGTTAGCTTAGGATATATAAAAGAACCTAAACAATCACGAGAATCTCAGGTGCGATTGTTCTTCGCTATAAATTGAATGTATTTTTTTACAATATTACTGTTGGTTTTTGTTATTCACATTTTTTGTTTTATAACCATATTTTTGAATGAGCAAATGACACGAAAAAAATATTGTATATTACCTTACTCATATACTTTTCAAATAGTGTAGGGGCGTTTATTATTATTTTTGTACGATGAATTTTAGTAATATATTCGGTATATTTTGCCATATTAATTAATATTTGATCAACTTAATCAAACGCATACATAGGTAACTTAGTTTTTTTACATACTTACTGATGTTTTTATATTTTTAGAAAAATTTACACCTATATAATGTTATTAGAAATACCTATTTTTAAATATGCTTCGGTAGCATTTTTTTTACTCTAGATATACTATTTGGTGTGAGAAATATTTATTTAAATAGGTATTTCTTAACAAAAGTACTTATTGAAAAATAAATAACTTACGAATTTAATGAAAAATGTAAAATTAGTTTTATTTTTCCCCCTTTGTAGTTTAGTATATAATAAGGGCAATGGCTCAGGAAAATGTTGTTCACGAAGCCGGCAGTATGTAAAAGTACTAAAAAACATGCATGATGCCAACTGCCATCTACCGGCGGGCGGCTGTACAAAATATGTAACTAAAATGGCTACCGGCTAACATGCGGCTCGGCACTATATAATCCATTGATATGGAATTACAGGCTACCTACATAGAGGACAAGAAGTTTCTTCGATTGGATTTTTTAAATCGAATGGGAGACTTGGTGGCGTCTTCCTTTAGAAGTGTCAAAAGGGACAACAAAGACCTGTGATTTGCAACAGGTGGAGTAGAGGGGATTTTTAACCGCATGAAAGCCAGCCTTCGTGTGCAAAAATCTGCGCTGCAACTTTTTAGTCAATTTTGAAAATAAATATTGACAATATCGTTTTTTTCATGAATTCCCTCTTGTTACCTAGTATTTAATCTTATTAGTCATGTATATTATATATTTATATAATATAAATGGAGCCGCCCGAAACGATTACGCGCGGATCTATCAAACGACGCTAAGTGCCTATAGGCACTGTTGGCGTACGACGGGTTAAGTACAGTAGATCCCCGATTATCGCGAGTGCTGCAAAAGAAGAAGCAGAAACGAGTAAATGTTTTCTTTTTAAAACACTTAACTGAACATTTTTTATAAGTATTGTATTTTCTTTACTGTTATTTAAGGGTTTCATATGTAGAGCAAAGGTTTATGCAATACTGTACATAAATACTCTTTTTTCGGGTTATCTGCGATTTTTGCTATCCGTGGTGTTCTTGCCACCATATTCTGCAGATAATCGAGACTCAACTGTAGTAATAAAAAAAACAAGTTTTCAACTTGGAAAAGTGATTGGAAAAAACCGGTTCGACAAAATAAATAAGTATTGAAAACATTGCTTCAGGTTACCGAATGCGAATTGTACAATACTCAAATCAACTAGCTTTAAAGCTAATAAAAAACTAAGTTTCCGCAGATTGAAGAGGAGAGCGTCCCAAGACTTGCTAGCTCAATAATGTGCCAGCACCCATGATAATGAATGTGTCAACACATACCAGTCAAGTCATAATCAAAGGAACAGCAGAGATGAAAATGTTTAAGAGCCACAACAATTGCTGAATGTCATGTCTAGACAGATGGCAATAACAGAAGATAAAAAAAAGACATTGCATACATACCTATATATTCTATATTCACATAGTGAACAAAAAATATCACATACATAACTATCATCGCATTGCAATGGTTAACTCTTTATTTAATTATATCATCATCATTATATTCCAAGTCTTTCGGATTATATTCAACATCATAGAGATATAAACCGCAAGGCGGCGCACATGTTATAGTCGTCAACCACGAGTCGTGGGATGGTATTTGCAGCATCAGTATTATATCTTCACAAGTCACTCTGCCTCTTCCTACTGCTTCCAATGTTCCAATTATTCGTCGTATTTGATTGTACACAAAACCAGATCCTTTAAACCTAAATTCCCAAAAATCGAATATTTTCTCAGTATTCTCCCTTGCTAACACAGTCAACGGACTACTTTTTTTAATATCTAAAGAATAGAGCCGCCTTCTGCTGTGCTTCCAATGACTTCGGTCCTTGCATTTAAACGAACAGAAATCATGGTAACCAGGAAACAGCTTTGCGGCTTCTTTTATTTTTTCCATATCTACCGCAAATTTTGAGAAGTAACAACGTTGGAGTTCTTCAATCGGGATTGCAGGTAGCATTGATAGTTTATCGACGTGTGACTTCGGGAAAGCTACTCTGTACAAGTATGTCCTGGAGATGGCGATGTGTCGTGATTCAAAATCGGGCCTGACTCGTTGTATTTCATTGATTTTAATTAGGATAGAAGCTTTATTAAATATTTTATTCAATGCGTTTGCCAAACGGATGCAATCGAATGGACGTCGGAAATGGAGATCGACGTGGGCAGCGGCATTTAAAGCGTGGACGCCCGCATCAGTGCTGAAATAAAATTACAATTCTAATTACATGTACAAAAGCTCGTGACTGATGAATATATTATTCTAATATTTTGAAGAATAGGCTGTCCAGTGAAATGATACACCGAGTTGCATACTGTTTTTGAAAATATTCATTAAATGATTCCTTTCCGGGAACAACAAAAAGAGCAAGGTTTCCGATTTGGCCCCAGCCAAAATGAACGCAAAAAAATCAGAAAGGTTCCGCACCCTAAATCACTCAAAAAACGATGTGATGTGCGAATATCCGAGAAAGTTTCCGCACAGAGTCACTGCACGAATTGATAATAAAACGCAGTCTACATTAAAATATATGTGAATATAGTTACGAGATAGATATTTATATAGATAGGATAAAGACATTTATGATAGATATTTTAGTAAACGAATAACTAAAAGTAAACTAGCTAAAAGGCTTAGAACTCTCACCGTTATATTGTCCGTGTTTAAATAAAGAGACACACTATATTGACATTTTTATCATAAGTAAATGTACAATACCCGTTTACTTGCTTGAGTTTGAATTACTTGTACATTTCCTATATTTTCACCATTTACCGAATGCATTTCAAAACTACTACCATTTTCAGAAATATCGATCTGACTCATTTTATCGAAAATATCAACGCACTGTTTTCCATTTGAAGCTATTTTTGTTTGGAACAAAAAACACAAGCAACACTTCAACAAGCAGCACAAATAAATTACATAACACAACAATTCGCAATATAATTCGCAGACGCAATGCATAAATAATAACTTCGTAATTCACAAAATATTCAAATGTTTTACTACTTTACTGAAGTGCTGAAAATTTGTGACCATGTGATATTGTCTTAGATTGTAATTTTATAATTATTATCGTAGGTGGGACATGTCTTGATTTTTTTTTAAATATGTCTAATATGTGTATATTTTTTAAATATGTTAGGTATATATTTTTAAATATAAATATGTCTACTTTTTTTTTTTAAATATTAGATTTTTTTCATTTCAGGGCCATGCCAAGACGGCAGTGGCAATAGCATTTTTCATATTTAACTTTCAGATATTCAGTATTGTTCTATTTATAGAAACTCACCGGCTTGAAAAATGGACATGAGGATAAGCCATCGGTTTTAGCTTTAGTAATGCCAATTCCAAATTTCCTTGCACACTTGTAGGATCCGCAAGCTCCACATCTCGTTTGAGCCGAGTAGTACATCCCCTAAGAATTATTTATAAATAAACGAAAAATGCTGTAAAAATGTAGTTAGTAATATCATATAGACCTGCCTTACTAATTTCGGAAAATACACACCTAAAACAGCCTAAATATGCGTAGCGAATGAGATATCGCTGTGTCATGTTAGCGATGAAAAAATGTACTTTTTACCTTTTTTTACATAATTATAACCTCAAAGCCCGGAATCGTTTTGAAATCTGATGACAGTTGGCCAGCGGCCAGTGCCGCCGGGCTGTCACTTTTTGTTTCATTTGTCAAAAATCAGAGGTGTTGAATATAAATCCATTACACCTAAACTTTAGTACAATGTACAATTTACATCTTGGCATATAATATACAATATGTTACGGGTCATTCCGCCCGTTCGTGCAAAACAGGCGATTCCGCGAAGCAAATTTTTTTTTCTTGAATTTCAGATTTATTGATATTTAATATAATTAAGACCTCCTAGTAAAGACATTTATGTGGGAGGCACTTTGATATATAGTGTACTTTACTAATAAATGGGCGGAGGGTAATGATGATCTGGATGGTAATGAAATTTGTCAAGAAGGTAATGATACGTCAAGGGATGGTAATGACACTAGCCTGGAAGGTAATATTAGCTGAGGATGGTAATGACATGTGATATAGAAATAACATCAGTAATGTATTGTTTCTTTACAAAATATATTTATTAAAGAAATCCATAAACAAAACCAACATTAAAAAGTTATGAAGCCTATTTTTAAAGCGGCCACTAATGAACTAAATCATCTAAGAAATTTTAGGAAATCTTTATTATTCTTTTTCGCATAACATGAATTACATACATTAAACATATTATTATAATTCTAGAAACATAAATTCTGGAATAAGAAATAGAAAATAAAAAATATAAAATCTTGATATCTACTTTCCTTATAAAATCAATAGACTTTTGTGCTCTTGTACTTTTGAAACTTCACGGAATCTAGTAACAAATGTATGGCTTCGAAAGGGGAGTGAATGGGTGGTAAGGCGAACGCTCACATGTGGCAAGACAGCTGTCCTAAACCTACCACCGCTGGTCGTTAGTCCGGAATCCACCCTTCACCTCCCAGAAGTGTAATATTTATATGATGGGCCCGATTTTTGGTCGGTGAATTCCGTGGCAGCTCCGTTTGTATTTTATTTATTTTATGCTCTAATATTCAATCAAAGAAAAGAATCTTAATAATATAAAATATCTAAAAGTCAAAAAAATAAATCAATTACTCTAACCCTATTGTAATCTATCGTGACTCGAGCGTCAAAGTTATCTCGCTTAAAAAACTGCTTGTAATAATAATGCAACAAAACTCATTACTAGTAGTAGATAGTAGTAGTAGTAGATAGAGTGGGGGGCTTGTTTCCAGCCCTTGATAAACTCATTACTAACAATATAGGAAAAGTTTTCTTACTAATCGTAACATAAAATGGAAATAATAATATCTTGAGATCAACGCTTTATTTATAATTAAAGTCAGGAAGATTTTAAAATGAATGTTGCCCTCGTCTAGTAATGTAAGGCATTGGCAAAGGATAGAAACTGCTAGTTTCCGCAACATTATCTTCATCGTCTACTAGGGGCTAAGAAAGCATAATTAGATTTATCCCAACATTTTAAAAAATGTACGGTGTATGTGCCATTTGAGTAGGTACTCTCATTTTTTTCCTATGTTATAATAAAGCTTGTTTTAATCGATATTGTACTATTACCCAAATCATCAATATTGTCGGAATGTACCCCATGACAAGCTACATTCTTAACATAATTTTTTTTTGGCGTTGCAATTTTTTGTATAGTCATTATCCATGTCATCAGTGTGCCGTCAGTATTCATATAAAACGGCATGACTTTTATTTGTCGTTGTGTCTCAGAAACGGTAGTACACTTCCACGCTTCATTCATAATATTTTTTTTGTTGTCATCATAACTTATCATATTGTTCTTTTTTTTCATGTTATCTCGGTGCTCATCAATATTGTCTTCATATGCGTCGTCAGTATCCATTAAAATTTCTTTTGGGTCAATAGTGGTGGCATCAAAAATTATTTTTTCAAACTCTCTCTGGTCATTTTGATTACATTTTTGAGGTTTTGTTGTAAAAACTGAAACGCTGCCAATCAAATGGAACATTTGATAATATTTGGAGGTTATTGGACGGAATGGTTGGTATTGAAATAATTATGTCTTCATTTAATGTATTTATGAAGAGCTGGTGTTTCGTTGTTCAATACATTGCTTGCTACATGAACTTTCGGTGTATCGTCTTTCATCTCATTGCTAGTAAGGTGGTTTACATTAAACACATGGTTAAGTATAATTTCATCGTATCGAGTGAAGCTTTCTACAAAATAGCGATTGACTGATTCAGGTTATGTGATGTCAATCCCAACGCTCAATCTCCCCAAATGCTTGGTATGATTGCACGGTACGTAGATGAAACTGGAGATAAAAGAGCTTAGCTCTCTTTCTTCTATAATTCTTCTCTTTCTTCTAGAATTCTTTCATAATTTACCCCAAATACACTTAAACAGGCCAAAATTGACATATAGATAATTGACATTTATCTACTTAGCTCTTAAGTTTCCTATAAAAACCTTCAAAACCATTCGCAATTGTCAATAACTCATTGCCTTCCAAAAGCTTTCATTACCATCTGACACGTTTTCATTACCTTCCAATACGTTTCATTACCATCCTACATAAATTTGGAAGGAAAGGAAGGTAATGACAAGGAGTGGAATGAAATAATGGAAGTTTTTTCTACATATTTCGCATGATTGATGACCTTAAAGTTTCAATAACAGTGGACGAAAAGACCCTACCGAAACACACCAAAGTGGATATAAACTTAGCTTTTTTGTTTTGTGCAAGTACTGTTTAACTTGTTGGATGGTAATGACTGATGAACGGTGACAAACTTGAAATGAAGAGAAAGAACGTAAATATCTTTTTACACAGCGACTTTTCACACAGCCTTCAGAGCTTACGCGACAGACTGACCAATGAGGAGCGTAATGATCTACGGTAGACGCTTGGGCTCCTGTTGCGGAGCAAGATATACTTATATTTTTTTTGCGCGGGAAATGATAGAATCTCTGTTGCCAAAGACAAAAGTAGAAATATTTTGTTTATATGTAATTGTAGATGTCTTATATTTTAATACCTATAGTATGTTTACCTTATCTTTCATGTATGCTAAGACAACTAAGTATGTGTTGGCAAGTTTAGGTACAACACATCGACGAATTAGAAGTTTGTGGTTTGGAGGTGGAGATGAATGAAATTTTTCCATGTATTTTTAAGATTAAAAAAAAACTATGTACTTTAGAATTAGATTTCCTAAAGAGCCTTCTCCCTCACACTTCGAGTAAATATATTTCAATAAAACTTTTTTTCTAAATGCGGTATGCAGTCTGATATTAGAGTTTACAGGCGATTTGCACGAAATGGCGGAATGACCCTTATATTATTATCATAACTTTAGCTACAGGCAAGGCCGTGCCCAGATTTTTTTTTCGGGGGGGTCCAAAAAAAAAAAGACCGGCTAATTCAAATTCAATTTTATTACCCTTACATTAAGACGGAAGAAGCCCGCCACTGAAAATACTGTAGGTACTAACGGGGGGCGCCAGTTTTGCATGCGGCAATTTTGCACAAATGTCACTTTTGACAGGTCCAAATTTGTTGAGGGCAGATTTGCAGGAGGCAACCTTGCAGGAAGCAACCTTGCAGGCGGCAACCTTCAGTACAGTTTTTAAGTTTTTCTGTTAGGTTAGGTTTTTCTTTCCCTAAAATCGAAGTGACATTAATTACCGGCATCCTTGTAGTGGATGACTTTTATACATCAAACTAAACATTAAAAAAAAAAATACGTGTGGCACTCGGGGACTGCCGCGGTAAAGCTATTGCATAGCATTTTTAACAACTTATGCAATTATAATTATTTATTTATTTTATTTTTTCTGATATCAGATAACTGCGCTCTATCGGAAAACGTTGAAATTATTCCGAATCATTTGCGGCTGCGGTAGCAAATGATTCGGAATAATTTAAACGTCTTCCGATAGAGCGCCGCGCATGAATTTTTTATTCGATTAAGCAAAAAAAACGGATTTTTCGAAAAAAAACGTTAAAAAGATAGATAATTAAATTATCTTTAAAATGGTGCAGGTTTCATAATAATACGCCAGATAGTATTTCAGTATTCAGTATTCAGTATTCAGTTTATTTATTCAAAATATACAATAACAGCATGAATTAGGAATTAAAGCTAATTATCGCATATTAGAATTCGTCAGTTTATATGTAGATATAAAACTATTTAAGCATAAATATTATTTCAACAATAGCATTGACTAAAGTCGGCTTTACACGACAGACAAATATTTTAAAAAAAAAAAAATAATAGAGCTGAATCCATGTACATGAGTATACATATAAAATAGATTATTATTATAAGAATATTAATAGTCATCAAGCACTTTATACAAAAAATAATCACACAATTGGAAGTATCGAAACAAAATTGGAAAAAAACAACGTATGTATATGATCAGGTATGTTACATTACACATTGTAATCTACATATTAAATATTAAATTCATAATATTATAATTAAATAATAAAAACTAAAATGAGGTACCTGAAAGTTACATATTTTAATGTTATTCCCATTTCAAAGAATTGGCATGCTCAAAAAAATCACCCAGCTTATAGAAAGCATGTGTGGATTGCAGCTTTTGTTTTATAAATCTTTTAAACGCCTTTGTTTCCATCTTCCTTGTGGAGAGTGGTAGCTGGTTAAAGAGCTTATAGCTCAAATATCCAAAGGACTTTTGTGTCTGCTTAAGGCGTACTTTAGGCAGGATAACGTCATCACGTCTGCGTGTATTGTGGGAGTGCATATTCCCGTTTACCTCTTGTTCGTTAATATTTGATTTAGCATATAGTAGACATTGTAAAATATATTCAGACGTAAAAGTCAGTATTTTGTACTTAAGAAAATATGGTTCGCAGTGCGTGTCACGGGATACTCCTGCAATTGCTCTCAATGCACTTTTCTGTAAAATGAAAACCCTAGAACTGTCTGTGGCATTCCCCCATATCAGTATACCATAAGTCATTTTAGAATGGAAACAGGCATGATACGCAGTTATTGCAGCGATTTCACCAGCTAAGAATTTAATCTTTTTTATTGCATATATTGCCGAAGAAAGCGCACTACATAGTTCATTAATATGGATGTTCCAGCTAAGATGATGATCGATCATGATACCTAGGAACTTTGTCGATTTGCTTAATTCTAGAGTACTGTTGTTTAGAGTTATATTGAATGGTATAGCAGACGATTTATATTTTGAGGAGAAGTGCATAGTTACGGTTTTTTTTGCATTAAGCAAGAGATTATTCTCTGTGAACCATGAACTTGCTAGGTTTAACGCATGATTGGCATTGGTCATTAGGTCGTTAAGATTGTTATCGTGAAACAGGAAACTTGTATCATCCGCATAGAGCAAGGTTTTGGTGTAGGCGGGCAAGCAATTGCCTATATCATTAATGAAAAATAAAAATAATAATGGACCAAGAATCGATCCCTGGGGAACTCCGCAGGTTATCGGTTGAGGTGTAGATCTAAATCCATCTATTTCTACTACCTGTGACCTGCCTGTTAAGTAGGATTTCATCATGTTATTGGCTTTGCCCCGAATCCCATAACTGTTTAATTTATTGAGCAGTATTTCGTGGTCAACCGAATCAAACGCTTTGGACAGATCACAAAAAACTGCCACGGGTTGGGAAGAATTTTCAAAAGTGTCGGTAATGAAATTTACCATCTCCGAAATCGCCGAGGTGGTGGACATGTTCTTCCTAAAACCATATTGATATTTATTTAGTATATCGAATTTATTTGCGAATAGATATAGCCTGTTAAATAAAATTTTTTCGAAAATTTTGGAGAAAGCTGGAAGCAGTGAAATTGGCCTGTAAAATTTTCAGGATCAGTTTTGTTCCCTTTTTTAAAGACTGGTACTATCTTTGCTATTTTCATTAAATTTGGGAACACACCTTGTTTCATACAATTATTAAAAATAGACCTCAAGGTGTTGGAAATCGTTGGTGCTATATTCTTTATTAATTTAATCGAGTGTGCCCAGATATCCATTGATGTTTTTGTTTTAATGCCATTCAAGGCCTTATCAAATTCAATGGAAGTTATAGGATGCAACAGTATTGATGCTGGTATCTCACCTACAATTGTTGAAGAGGGTAAACTAGGAGAATTTGTCATTTGTTTAACAGCGTTTGTAAAATATTCATTGAGTATATTTGCCGTTTCTGTAGGATCAGAGACTTTAGAACCATTGTGAAGTAATTGAATAGGTTCATTTGCCTTACTTGAAATATTTCTCCCCTCTCTATTGATGATACTCCACATAGTTTTGGTTTTGTTATTCGACTGCTTAATCTCTTTTTCTATAGTATTTTTCTTAGCCGCTACTACTGCTTTGTCATATTTTTGTTTTTGCGTAGTAGTCGTTTTTGTGTTCGGTTAGACCTAATTTCACAAATTAATTACACTGTAATATAAACAAAATCTAAAATATTCAAAGCTAAGTATATTAGGAAAATGTTCTTGTTTAACATATATTTTTTTCGAATCGTAAGCTGTACTCGTTTAGACGTAATTATCAGTTTAAAATCATTAATTTTCGTTAAGAAATTTCTTCATTCGGTCGCCGCGCTGGCCTAGGCCCGCGATAAAAGCTATGCAATAGCTTAAATGTTTTAAGTTTTTCTGTTAGGTTAGGTTAGGTCATTTTGACGTTTGCAAAACTGCCTTCTGCAAGATTGCCTTCTGCAAAACTGCCGCCTGCAAGAATGCCGTCTGCAAGATTGCCGTCTGCAAATTTGCCTTCTGCAAGTTTGATGGGACGGGTCCCATCAAACTTGCAGAAGGCAAATTTGCAGACGGCAATCTTGCAGACGGCATTCTTGCAGGCGGCAGTTTTGCAGAAGGCAATCTTGCAGAAGGCAGTTTTGCAAACGTCAAAATGACCTAACCTAACCTAACAGAAAAACTTAAAACATTTTTTTTAATGTTTAGTTTGATGTATAAAAGTCATCCACTACAAGGATGCCGGTAATTAATGTCACTTCGATTTTAGGGAAAGAAAAACCTAACCTAACCTAACCTAACAGAAAAACTTAAAAACTGTACTGAAGGTTGCCGCCTGCAAGGTTGCTTCCTGCAAGGTTCCGCCTGCAAGGTTGCTTCCTCCTGCAAATCTGCCCTCAACAAATTCGGACCTGTCAAAAGTGACATTTGTGCAAAATTGCCGCATGCAAAACTGGCGCCCCCCGATGGGACCCGGTACTAACTAGCAATATTATGTTTTTTAATATCTTTTTACCGTCTGGCAAGTCTGCAACAGCTGTCAGTCAGTTGGTTGTTTGTGAAGTTCGCGAGTTTTTTTTTGCGATGGGTGTCCGGACGTGGCATATTCTGTTTGTTTTTCTTATAATTATTTCGGCATTATTGTCTGAAAATGAGGTGAATTCAGAGACGCCATGGTACGAGAATTTGCCGGCGGTCGCAATGGACTACAAGTTTTATGTGGATAAAGGAAAGGAAGATTGTTATTTCCAATTCGTTCAGCCCGGTGCTAGTTTCCACGTGAGCTTTTCGGTAAGCGCTTTCACTTCGTCGTTTCGATTGATTTTGGTATCCTAACATTTGAGTACCATAATATCAAAGCGGACATAATTTGCCACTCAGGAATTAGACTCAAAATTTACTTAGAAATAAATTATAATACTTCCGTGATCTTTTCAATGGTGACTTGAGGCACATTCCTTTCAATACTGGACAGCAATACGGCTTTTTCTACAACTCGGAATTGGTTTCAAAAACGAACACCTACTAAGGAACTTGGGTTCAAACTGTAATTTTGGATTTGTATGGATGGACATCGGGATTTTAAAAATGTTTTTTTAAAAAATCTATGTATTAAAAGAAATTGATATTGGTTATAGATGGTTAATAAATAGCATTTCTGGAGTATTAACCAAACAACAAAAAATACCTAAAATAGTAAAAATGATTATTCTCTAATTCAAGTAAATGACAGATGTCCCCCTTTGATACTGAGGTACTCATTTTTAAATCGCTGGTATGAATGAAACCTGTGGCCATGGAGTTTGTTTAGTGTCATTTAACACTAAGAAATGTAAACAAACGTTCTAAAATAGTAATCAGATATTTCACGATACCAAAAGAAATTACTGACTTTTCGATGGTGAATAAATTTCAGAAAAATATGAGAACTTTCACCTATTTGTTAACAAAAAAAATGACTTTTTTTAAACATTTTTGATATGAGCGTTGTTTAATATTGTAGGTCCTGAGAGGCGGCGATGGAATGGCCGGATTTGCCGTGAGGCATCCCAACGGGATGATAGTGCTTCCCTACGAATGGAAAGCGTCCGCGGAATACAACGACGCCAGCTCTACCGGCGGTTACTATTCAGTTTGTGTGGATAATCAATTTTCACGTTACGCTGCTAAACTTGTCAATATTTACCTGACCGTCATACGATACGATCAGTGGGAACGGTTAGCAAAAGAAATGGAAGATACAAATATGAATATCGCAAACTTTTCAGTAAGTATTTATTTTAATGTTGTTATATTACAGGGATTTTCACATCCATCAAAAACAAATAACAATCACTAAGTAAAACACATAGGCCATGAAATATCTATACTATTGCCAATTATTATTAGAAGTAAATAAAATACAAACGGAGCTGCCATGGAATTCGCCGACCGAAATCGGGCCCATCATTTACAATTATTACACTTCTGGGAGGTGAACGGTGGATTCCGGACTAACGACCGGCTCTGGTAGGTTTAGGACAGCTGTCTTGCCACATGTGAGCGTTCACCTTACCACCCATTCACACCACTTCGAAGCCATAGAATTTGAGATGCGGAAATCGCGGTTTTAGATAATTTTTCTAAAAAAGGAGTTGATTATTTTCCTGGAGAGACCAAGATCTTTAAAAAGGTGAAACAAAGATTTAGCTGGCAGGCCACGAGCGCCAACTTCCACCGCGTGAAGGTGAACAGAGAAGCCGTTCCGGGTGATGGCATTTGCGAGATCATGGTATTTATTTAATTTGTACTCGTGGTCTTTTGGGATATTTGATTCCCATGGAACAGTTAATTCTACGATAAGGGCCATCTTCCGAGATAGAGAGTAAAGAGTTATATCTGGATGCAGGGCTGTGCATCCGAGACTTTCAGGGAATTTATACTGCATAGTGACCGAATCGACCTCCTTAATCCAATCTGAAGCTTTCTCGATTATTGAGAAAGGTTTTGCAGTGAAGTGTTTTTTGGCTTTAGAGCCATCCCGCACAAACTGTGTTTGGGGTTGGGAGGATACTGTGGAACCTTGTTGGCACGAGCCACTGAGAGGCTAATTACCTCGCGAATAACAGCAAGGACTTTGTCGTGGCGGTAAGTGTACCGTCCTTGATCCAAGGTCATCTTGCAGCCAGCTAGAATATGTCTAGCTGTGCAAGGGGTGTTGTTACAAAGGGGACTTGAACTATCCTCGGCATAGCTCCAACGAGCGAGGTTACTGGGGTCTGGAAGTGTATGCTGAAAGGCATTTAAATAAAATTTCAGCGTCCCTGGCGTCCAGTCATACAACATTACTTTCCAGTGCATTGGAGAAAGAATGCAAAAGTCTCCAATTGTTGTCCAATCATTCTGGCATTGAAGGCCAATAGCTTGTATGTAGCGTGTATTATTAAAAGTAGATAAGCGATAAAATAAGTAATATTATAATTATTATAATATGGGGGATAATTACATATTTAAAATGCAAAACAATATAGGGAGGAAGAAGGGAAGGGAAGGTTAAGTAGGCACCAGTCTACATAATTTACAATCAGTTATCATTTTCATCCATCAATTATCATTTTCACATTACATAATCTTCTTCTTCTTCATCATCAGCGTGTATTCGCCCACCGTTGGGCATACACCTCTCCAATCACTCTCCATCCGGATCGGTTGTCCGTTTCCCTTCTCCAGACTGATCCAGCTGTCTCCCTAATGTCATCGGACCATCGGGCGGGTGGTCTGCCCATACTTCTTCTGCCTAGCCGGAGTCTCCACTCCACAACGCGCTTGTTCCACCGTTCGTCGAGCACCTACCCCAGTGGTTATCCATTTAATGAAATGGGTTACATAATCATCAATATATAATTAACATTTATAAATGTTGAGATATTGCCTCAATAATTTGTGGTTTTGTCGAAACTTAAGATATCAGCATCAGTGTCACCGAAACTATTGTTGTACGTGCAGAATACTGCTAATAAGAGAGTATTATCCATGCCTTGCATTGCACCTATATGAAATATGGTATATGAAACGTACGGGGGAACCTTGTTTGATTCGTTAGCGCCCTTGATGTTGACTAATGACAATACTGCAGCAGAGTCCAACTGGCTGTGGAGGATGTTGTACAGCATTGCCATATCGTATCGTATCCCGGAGGAGGAAAGCAACTATTTACAAGACACTCTTTAGACCAATCTTAACTTATGCCTCAGAAACACGGGACTCTCACCAACGCGGATGAAAATGTTCTAGATGTTTATTAATGCAAAATACTCCGCAGGATCTTCGGTGCCTTGCAGGAGAACAGCGTGTGGAGTAGAAGAACAAACGAAGAACTGTATACCCTCTGCATGCCTATAATTATGTGGATGTTGTGAAAATCGAGACTCAGGTGGTTAGGACATGCGAAAAATATGGAAAATAAGCAGAGCTGTTAAAAACGTATTCTTTGTGGAAAACCTGAAGGGCATCGTGAAGTTGGCAACCAAAATGGAAGAAGTGGATTGGAAGAAGATTCTTTGGCGAAGCCATGACTCACAATGAGTCGTAGACCTAATGATAATGATGATGAGTAAAATATATTTATGAAGTAAAAACAATTAATCTCAGTTGAATTGTCTTGCATGAAGCTTTATTTTGATGAAAACATAAAATCTTCAGTTCACGTCCCACAATCTAGATTAGTTGATATACATGGTGATTTTTTGTTGCAGACGACGTTAGAGACGATAGAAAGGAACATCAATCACATACGCCTATACCAGCATCACAGCCGAGCGAGAGAATCTAAAGATTTCAATCTGCTTAACGACAACAACACCTATGTCGTCAGATGGTCTATTGTTCAAATCATTGTAATCAGCATGACATCTGCATTGCAAGTTTATTTCCTGAGAAAACTGTTTGACATTAACGATAAACGATCATCGCGGATATAATTCCATGACTTCATGACAAACGTAATCAATCTCAGTCATACAAGGTATTTTATATAAGTAGTTTTTAATAGAGATTTATTTTCGTACTTTTTATTTTGACCATTTCATGTATTATTTTGTTTCGGAGCTCAACATTCCACAATAAAAATGTTGTATTAACCAGGTGTTTTTCTTATAAATTAGATTCAACGGCGTTTTGATAAAACTTTCAAATTAGTATGATGTGAATTTGCTAGAAAGACAGACATGTTTTAGCTAAAATAATTTGAATATATTCCGAAATTTTATTCCAATTCACAAAATTGCTTAAAAAAAGTGCAATTTTTACATCAAATTTAAAATACGTTTTTTTAAAATTAATATTTTGTAAATGTTCCAGTTCGTTGAGCGTTCTTCTGATAAGTCGAGGTTAACCACATCTGCATATTCAAGAGTAGGAGCGACTGCCAGTTATTTTGGTTTCGATTGGAAAAAACTATTTTAGTGATTGCATAGTATAAACATTTGCAAATATCATAAAACTTGCCTTGTTTACATGCCCGTCTACGCTCGTGACATGCTCATTTACGACCGAGATCCTTCACTTTATTCGGTATCAGAATAGCAGCGTTGTTAAGTTTTATAGGTGGAAGCGAAAAAGCAGTTTATGGCTTCTGATAAGAATTGCTAGGGACTTTGAGAGGTTAATTCATAATATACCTAGCGGCGCACAACGTTCACAGATGGGTTCTCTATAGTATGAATTGAACCAATCGCCAAAGGTTGGAGAGTTGGGAAGGGAATCAATATTGACAAAATTGAAGCCCTGATAAACGAGCCGAGTAAATTTCCTCTGGTCCATAGCCCTATATGCATCGTCGGTTACTTAGACCAGAGCAGAGGTAGTGCTATGACCAGGACGGAAACCCGACTGATAGGGATTAAGCAGGCTGTCTTCAGCCTGCTTAATCCCTATCAATAGCACAATCCCTTTCTATGCTTCTTAGCATAGAAAGGGATTGTGCTGGGTATGGACTATATGTTCTAAAACTTTTGAAAGTTCTAGGAGTATAGATTTATGTCTAAGATCTTTCCTTGAACATTCAGAAGTGTAAGCCAGTCTTTTATATAGTCAATATTTGTAGATGTGCCTAACTGCTATCAGTAGTTGTGGACTACCTGCTATCATTTCGAGTAGTCTCGTATTATTTGGAGTGTTTTATTTTAGAACCTGTTATTTTTTTAAAAATTTGTTGTGTGGGGCTTTTCTAAGGTCTTTATGAGCCTTGTAACACTGCAACCATTGCTGATCTATTTATTGTGTTCGCCACCTACTCTAGTTTTGCGCTTAGCCTCATGTTATGAACCTCAACAGGCTTTTGGCGCCAGATTGTTTTACCTCCTCAGGTTGGAGGTAATGCCCACCTAAGTATCTTTTACGCATCAGTGGGCCACACTCGCACATGAGATGCTGGGGATTTTCTTTTGCCCCTTGCCAGAACCTGCACATTTTCATGTCCCAGAGCTTGAGGTTGTACATGTGTTTGTTCAGGCCACAATGCCCCGTCAGCGCCCTCGCCAGTATGCATAGATTGTTCCTATTTAGCGATAATGCCTCACGGGCAGTCTTACGGTCGTAAGCCTTAATTAGCGCTTTGGAATGATTTAACCCTGGCGCGTTGTTCGAATGGTTGACGGATTGTTCTAAACATATGTTTATGAGCATTAGGTTTGCAAGGCTTTTTGGTACGCCACAGCAAGGTTCAGGGCCGTATAATGTTCCCTTTGCTCCCATATTAGCAAGTTCGTCGGCTTTTTCGTTTCCCTCGATTCCTGCATGGCCGGGAACCCATCTTAGAACTACCGTTCTTTTCTCCCAGGGAATTCAGTAAAGATACGCAGTTTTGCACCAGCTTTGAATTAATGGTATTCGAGGCTAGTGCCATAAGAGCTGCCTTGCTATCCGAGTGGATATAGATACGGTGGTTGGCATAGTTCTTATGGAGTGTTATTTCATAACCAAAATATCCTTTCACAAATAGTGAAAAATAGGCATTCATTTCTATTTTTATTGATAAAATAATTCTTAAATAAAAACAATAAGTACAATATTTTTAACTCAATTAGTTCACCTCGGAATGTTTGTATTCTCTCAAGAGACTTTAATGATTACGATTAGTATTTAATAAAATGAAAAATATCCATAAATAAATAATTTTTAAATGTACAAAATTGCATTAATTTATAATCTTAAATAGAATATTTGAGCCAATTCGACGCATAAATAAGGCACTTTAATTATATACAATACAAGAGATTCCGATTAAATGCAAAACTGTATTTTTTCGTGATGCAACTACTTTTTGCGTTGTCCTAAATAACTCCCGGAAAGGGCGAGCAGTCGGTACCGCTGCCGGAGATTTCGAGCGCGGACGTGCGGCGATGCTATTTCACGTGTGTAGTTGCCGGGGAACCAGCCGACTTCGCCGTCGCGGATTCTCTCACCGTGATACCAACCTGATAGTGAGTAAAAAATATTTAATTACTTAATTTTAATATTGCACTTGGGTTAAATGTTTCGGAAGCATTGGATTTGAGACAGCTTTACTTAAAATTCTGCTTGATCTCCATTCTATTCCAATACAATAGGACTTCCTCACAACAAGTACATATGACAAGGCGCTCCGTTGCCAGCAAAATAGATATCCTCTAAATGACGACTTCCTGTGGTCAAAGGTATATTATTGTTTTGGGCCCCAGGGCATATAATTTATTAGAAGAAAATATTTAAACAATGCAGACTAAAGGCCTGTTTAAGAAGCAGACCCATATGTGGATCTTAACCTCTAGGACACCATTACCACCATTTGGTGGTTTTTCTGTTGTGTCAATTTGCAGCGGCCGATCTCTATATTTATGCAATTATCGGCTTTATTTCACCCTCCCCTGCGGTAAAAGTCTGTCACTGAATAAGCCACCGTTCTATATTAGTATGCGAGCACTCACACCACCTACAAACAAATGTTTGAGGGCTTTGAGAATTTTACAAAATATTAAAACAATGCAGAATAAATGCCTCTTCAAAAAGCAGAGCCATATGTGGATCTTAACCTCTGGGACGCATGACATTACCACCATTTGGTGGTTTTTCTGTTGTGTCAATTTGCAGCGGGCGATCTCTAAATTTATGCAATTATCAGCTTTATTTCTTCCTCCACTGCGGTTAAAGTCTGTCATTGAATAAGCCACCGTTATATATTAGTATGAGTGCACTCACACCACTTACAAACAAATGTTTGAGGGCTTCGAGAATTTTGCGTGGAATGGCTGGCTTCGGAAGGGTTAAATGGAGGTCGTAAAAAGATTCCCAACTTATTTGACTCTCTAGTTTGATTTTGAATTTTTTGCTTGAGTAGGTATCACTTTGATTTTTGATTTTATTTTGATGAGTTCTATTTTTATTCCTTTATTCGATAATTTTAATTACATTTTTAGTTTTAAATCCTATTTTGTATATTAGTATATTTTATTTTATAGTAGACATAATATTTTATCTTTTGACTATTAATTTATTTTTTGACTATTTTAAACTAATTTTTTAATATTAATTCCATTTTAAATCTATCTTTTGTTTTTCCTTTTGTGCACTAAACATGTGCACAGGTATATTTTCTGCTATGTCTGCCTTAGTACAGGCGTAGACCCAGGCATTGCTGCATCAAAATGCTGCAGTGTGCTTTCTTTTTTGCTACTGGTCCAAACAAGATTTTTTATAATGCTGCAGGAATGTGTATATCGAGATTTACTTTAATTAAATAAATAAATAAAAAATATAAATGTTTTACCATCTGCCATTTTTTTGTTGACGTTTACAATGTCGCCTTCTTGTAGCCCTAACTCATCGGGCTGCATCGGTTGATATGGATAAATAGCTGCTACTTGCGGACAATCCCATCCTTCGTAGACAGTCTCTTCTGGATTGTTTGACGTAGGGGCTGAGAATGCCTCTATCCATCTCTGTCGGTCGGTTTCGCTTGTGCACGATAGCAACTGAAAATGCAAGATACAAGTATGAAGATGAAGCAAAAACCGTCTCGCAGATGCCAGTTTAAACAGTTTGAAAATATACCATTTCAACAGTTTTCTTTTCATTGTTTTCTAATAAGGTCAGAAGCATAGTGAATTTTCCAGCCGTCTCTTTCAGATTTAGCTGACCCATCACATCGCCTGGAGACATCTCGATGAGAGAACGATTGCAGTAGTCAATTGCAGTGTAAGATTCATCGCTGAAAATGAAATAAAAAATTGTTATTATTTGAAAGTCCAAATTTTTGTTAAATCGGCCTAATGTGACTTAAGTTCCTAAAAAATCCTATTCTGTACAAGAAAAAATGTTTAAGTCTGAGTGAAAATCATCTGCACCCGCTTGAAGATTATTTCTGGCAAAAGCCACCAAGTGCAGACTTGATCATGTTTGCCCGAACTGTACAATGTAAAGCATAGTTATATTGACATGGACTTGGTAATTTTTTCTTGAACAAGATTAAAATCGTGTCGTTGACGCTGCATTCAGAAATTGGGCATAGAAGACTTCAAAGAAGACTGGAGTGATAATTTATACTGCCAGTAAAAATGGTGGCTAAAGGAGAATACTTAGAAAGGAAGTAGTGAATATGTTTGCAATGGAAAATAAAATTATTCTGGTTATTATATTTGAGATTTTTCTTATGTTTTATTTTCTTCTTTAAGTTATTCTGTTATTTTAAGACAATGGCATTCAGACATTCAGTCATTTTCCTTTAATAAGTAATTTTTTATTTTTTATAAATAAAGCTTTTTCTACTATGGTTAAATAATATTATAATCAAAGGTTATAGTGTCATTTAATTTCACTACTGTACAGCAGGGGTCCAGGAGACGTTGAAGTTAAGAACTTTAGATATTCTTATAAAGAACCCAATTTATTCTATCAAGGACTTTGACACTATTGTTTTTTTTAAACTTTTGTTTAACTATTGAATATTTACATTAATAAATCCAATCATTTTGATAATCGGAGATGGATTATTATATTAAAATTTGTCCTGACTATTTATATAGCAGCATTTTTATTGCTGTAATTTTATATTTGTAATATTTCTAATTTTTATATTTTGACTATCTGTATTTTTCATTTATACCTACTAAGGTATTTTAGCAGCTTAAATTATTTTAAAAAGATCTAATATTTTTTATTATAAATTTAATTATAAATCGTTTTTACAATTTAAAAAAATAGTCAATCCATACACAAATGAAATATACGAGTATACCGTAGCAAATCATCTAAACTCAGTTTGACAATCAAGAGTAGGGATTCCTGGCTACTGGTTTATCTATATAAATAAAAATGAAATGCTGTTCGTTGGTAACTGCATATTAGGTTGAACGGCTAAACCGATTTAGTTTTTTTTTAAATGTTTGTAATAGTCCAAATAAGATACTAATGGAAGGAAAATTGTCAAAAGTTGCCTGGAAAATTGGAAAATTTGGGAAAAATTGAAGGTGCCTTTTTTCTACTTGTAATTGGAATGATGGATATCTGTAAATTTTTTTTTTATAGAAATGACATATTAGGTTGATCCTTTTTTTGTTTTGATCGCTATGCTCTCGGGATGGAAATATTTCAATCAAATGTATTCAATTGAAAAAAAATCTGGAAGATCTTGAGAAAAATCTGGAAAAAAGCATTTCAGCCTAAATTAGAATGAAATTACATTTTTCTGCTTTTGTGTTATTTCGCGATATGTTGAACAAATTTAGTTATTTTATTTATATTTCAATTTATTTATTTCGGTATTGATCTATATTGTAAAATGTGCCAGAATGATGACTTCGCCCAAACGCTGCTATACTCTGAAATGCCAATATATCTTACTTTAAATCTTTGAGTTTGCCCCGGCTTGAGGGGTTTGGCGCGCGGGGGCGAGGGTTGTTTGATTATCGGGGAAGTTTTGGGGGGGACACAACTGATTTTTCACTTTTTTTACATATTCCAATAGTGTTTCACAAATTCACAAAACGATCACAAACAAATTTATTGAAATTTGGACAGGACAAAGTCTGTCGGGTCAGCTAGTTTAAAAATAAAATAAAGAAAACAAATGAAGCTGGAATCCCCTCACCTAATACATCGAAAGAAATTTCAGCTTAACAGTACAGTAATATCAAAATGTTGTTAATTGGATTTGGGCTTTTTCCAACACATCCATGAAGTAGGTATTAAGAGTTTCCTCTGATATGTTTGGATGTTGATTAAGAGTAAGAAGATTAAATGGCTTATTGGTTTAAATTTCGGCAATTGGTCATTGTCAATATTGTTGCATTGTCAAGTCTCTGACTCGATTGGGAATCACTGATCAATACCCATCCCTATATTTTCTTTTGTCATTTTTGTACAACTTTACCCTCCACTCAATCAGAGTTCGAAGAAGAGGTGTTCGGCAGGCTGGCAGGGTCCCTACCTCTTTACCGGTAAGTGATATCTTATCATTGCTTCTTGATTTTCCCACCAATTTCGTCATTGGTTAATTGCCGAACCAGCCAAATATAATTTTGCGAAAGAAAATGCTCCCGTCGCCATACGGATCTTTATATCTCATTCTAAGACCGAGTAGTCAATTGCGAGTTATCTATGAACGGTTTTTACAGTAACTAGAAATGATGAGCTTTCATAACTTACCTATATTTTTTCGCAATAATAAGTATGTCTGTAAACAAAAACAGACTGATCGGAATTTTAGTGAATTTCTTGCCGAAAGTCAACTTGGAGACCTCGTCGCCGCGCCACATAAACTGCGTCAATTCTCCGGATCGGACGAGCCATCGTTTTGGCTTCACGACCTTTCCGGTGTTTTCGCTTCGTATGCATGTCGGCGCCAGATCGGGCGGATTATTCAAATTTGATGGAAAATCTAGATAGGATGCTATTCTGAACATTTCATCGACTCGTTCCATGTTGCGGGCCCCTTCGTTACATTGCGAGACAAACTGTAATTCAAAATAACGTAAAATAAATCAATAAAAATTAATAAAAATATCAGGCGCGTCACCGAACTGAAAGATTTTGGTGTGACATTCACCAACCGCCTCCCATCCACTAACACATAATGACTGGACCGCATTAAGAAGAAAACATCCAGTCCACAAAACACAGATAATGGCAGTTATTTATTTTTCTTAAAATTGATTTCAAAACTAAGGTAAATGTTTATTGTGTGAACGTTTTGTTTACACTTAGCACCATAAAAATGTCAAGTAATCAACCTCACCTGCACTTGCTACTTAAGAAAATGTAATTTAGCCTTAACCTAACCACTTGACCTTGACTTTATCGACTTAGAGGTGCTAAAAAATATGTACCAATCAGCAATCATGATAATATGTGCCCCAATAATTCACATGGCTAGCATACAGGCTGAGTTTTAATCAACCAGCATCCTTGAAGTTAGTAAATAATTACGAGCAAATAAGCAACTTTTGATATATTTAAAAAAAAAAATTTTTTTTTTTTTTTTTGTAAATTTGAACAACCGAACTTGTAAATAAAAGTTTGACAAGCGTTGAGCGCGCTGCGTCATCTAGCCGTAAGTAAAAAATCGCAAATAGACAATATTCACAGTACTTTTTTCCACAATATTTTATCAAAAATTGCTTATTTGCTCATACTGATTCACCCACTTCAAGGTTTCAATTAATTAAAACATCCTGTATATTATTATATTACAAATTTGTCTTGACTATTAAGTTTTTTTTTGTTGATAATTTGAACAACCTAATTTGTGAATAAAAGTTTGACAAGCGTTTAGTGCGCTGCAGCATCTAGCAGTAGGTAAAACATCGCGAATAAGCAATATTTGCGATACTTTTTCCGACTATTAAGTTTTTTTTTTGTTGATAATTTGAACAACCTAATTTGTGAATAAAAGTTTGACAAGCGTTTAGTGCGCGGCAGCATCTAGCAGTAGGTAAAACATCGCGAATAAGCAATATTTGCGATACTTTTTCCGACTATTAGGTTTTTTTTTTGTTGATAATTTGAACAACCTAATTTGTGAATAAAAGTTTGACAAGCGTTTAGTGCGCTGCACCATCTAGCAGTAGGTAAAACATCGCGAATAAGCAATATTTGCGATACTTTTTCCCATATTTTTTAATCAAAAGTTGCTAATTTGCTCGTACTTCAAGCTGGTTAATTGAAACTCAATTGTATACTTTGGGCATGGTGTCGTAATATCTCCGGATGTGATTTTTTAGTAGACTCACATTTTATAAGCTCAAAATAATCTGCAAGCATTCTTTTTCTAGTACAACAAGAAAAAAAAGAAAAGTAATCTATAAAACTTAAAATAATAAAAACTTACATGATTCAAAGTCGCCAGTGTATCCATAAATATCTGATATTCATCGTCGTTCGGTTCCAGATTTTTTAAAACAGCGTCCACTAATAAAGGCAAACGTGTCGCTCTCTGCATTGGCAACATTAAAAACGAATGCAATGATAATCCATGACAGGCGGGCTGCGACTCGAGCGTCGAAAGAATCGCCGCAAATGTCGGGTTCGCTTTCAATTTTTGAAGTGTCTTCACCAGGAATATTTGATTTTCGCAATACGTAATGTAAACGTGGAAATTTTTCTCTGCATATTTTTTGACAATGTCGGCCATGCCGTAAAGCAGTATGTTGTCCTGCCAGCATTCTTCTAGTTCGTTCATCAATTGCTCGGAGCATTGTTTTACTGGAAAACAATTTATTTCATATTTTATCGTATCTTATAATTAAACTATACAAAAATAATGAAAAGTAATTAAAATATTACAATAGGGAAAAATAATGACATTTATATTAACATAAAGCGACTAATTGGTTTACTCCATGCAACCCAAGACCGAGACCTGTCACATCTAACTAGGCTTATGCCTGTACCTAGATGTGAGATTTACGACGTAATTTGGATTGCCCTAATTTGGATTGCGAGCCGACATATAAAAAGAGTTTATTATGTAAAGATTTTTAAAAAATTCATACAATAAAAATACATTTACTACCTATTCAAATTTGAAACAATAACAATAATTGGGTAACACTAATCATAATAACACAATATTAATTAGGTAAATAGGGAAAATTTAATCACCAGTGTATTTATTAGAAGTTAATATACCTGGCAGTATTGTTCCGAATAGAATATTATGTTCCACTTTTGATATTAATAATTCATCTTTAAATCCAGGATAGTTCATGAAATATTTTTCTAAAACTGTTAACGAATTCAGGTAAGAGGCTTCGCTCGTGATTATCTCAAATTTGGCCTCTTGCAGTTTCTTCTGATTGCTACTTAACGAGCCTGGAAAATTAGAAAAGGATTTTAAAAATAAAGTAAAGTAAAGTAAAAGGTATTTATTTCCAATACAACCATACAATTGTGTAGGAATGACAGTAATTAATCTTAAATTAGTTACTCAATTTAGACAAGAGATGATATACAATATATAGTTTTAAACTTACCAATTTACGAAAACATAGACTATATGATAACAGTTTACAACAAAACAATTAACGGTAAATAATATGTATTAGATTAAATGGGTAGATACGATGCTATGTATTTTCAAAATATTTTAAGAAGTCGTTATGGGCATACATGTTGATTTTAAGCAGATAGACTCGGATGGATTGATTGAATAGATTGATGGATAGATGTATAATGGGCTCGATTGCGTTTCTTCGTGAACTAAAATCGGAAATTAGTCCGTGTGAACGAGATAGGGCAATATGCTAGAGCGGAATGTGAAATGAACGGTTGTCACTTTTTCGCATTAAAACTACCCACAAAAAATAAGGCATCTGAATCTAACACTGCATGAAATGTGTTCAAATTTATTCGGACGAGTATAAGTTCGACAGGTAGTTTTTATCGACGTTTGTTCGTTTCATATTCCACTGTAACGTATTGCTCTATCTCGTTTGCTTGAACTAATTTCAGTTTTAATTCACAAAGAAACGCAATCGGGCCCATTGTGTAATTAACCACCGGCTGGGGTGCCAAAAAGGCCGATCGGCCTTTTGTGGTGGTTGTCATAGATTCGCACGAAGCAGTTTCGGCTGGACTATATATATATTAAATAAATATAGAATATACATGACTAACAAGATTAATTATTAGGTAACAAGAGAGACTTCATGAAGAAACAATATTGTTAATATTTATATACAAAATCGAGCAAAAAAGGTTTGGCGCCATTTTTGCGCGCGAAGGCTGACTTTCGAAAGGTTAAGCGCAGTGCACATTGATTGTAGTTTGGTGTTTGGGGGTTTTAAATTGAAGTGTTGGTTGCAACAACGGCGTTACGCCTCATACGGCCTTGTTGTACCCGATGCTTAATTTACAAGTAATGCCATCTAGTATCATGTGGCAAAAAATCGTTTCAGTCCATTACGATGAAGAGATGTCACCTATTTTGTGAGTGTATGTCACATGCTTTGTTGCCTCTATCAGCTGTCACCAATCACATTGAATTGTTATTTTTCTAGTGTAAAAATGACTCTATACTGGATGAGTACATCCCACCAAAAAGTAAAGGAAGACAACAGCAACCAATGACTGAAAATTGGTAGAGAAATATTCGTAAAATCAAACGGGCAACAAGTGAAGCATATTTCTCAGCACGCCATCAAACCGTGCCGATAAAATGTTTTCAACGGGTAAAGTTTTGCCGTAATATGAAATGTGCTGAAAGGGTGACTATCAATGATCAAAATCTCTTTATTTTGGGATATTGACTGTAAAATACAACATGACATTAATCTGTTTAGAAAAAAGTGCAAAAGTTCAAGAGCTTGCAGCTGCTGAAAATCTCAAATGAGACTTCAAATATACTCTCATCAGCTAGGACAAATCCGATCCGTTTAATCCCATGATAGCAAAATACTTAATTGAGGACTGGAACAAAAATCTAACAGGGTTTTCTTGAAGAAACCCACTGTTAAAAATGTTCTCTTCACTATTTGACAATACGTTAAAATAAAATTATCCTAGATGAAATTATAACACCGTCAATATTTTACAGTATGAGTAATCAAGATTTCTTTTTTTTTAAATATTGTCTTAAAAAGTAAGCAACTTTGAGCTTGCAATTGGTGGCATACGCTGGAATTCAACCCAAAAAAAAAAAGAAACTTGTTTGGTCTCTAATGCAATATGTGGAATATATGTAAGGATTCCGTCAGCATCAAAGGTAAAAATTAAAAAAAATACTGATTTTAACTCACTGAGGACTGCAGAATTGACAACTTCGGGTATTTCACACCAGAGCGTTCGCGACGGCCCTTTGAGCGGACTAACGAGAGCCATAGCGGAGGGCCGCAGCACGGTCCGCTCGCCGTTCTTCAGGTCGGTGATCTCCTCGTAGCCGTCCGAGTCGGAGTCCGAGGTGCGCTCGCGGCAGACCGACTCCACTTTGGCCGCGTTGTAGAACTGGTAGAGAGGCTCCTGCTGGAAGCGGCCATGGGCGGGGGGCGGCGGCGGGGGGTGCGAGGGAGAAGACATGCTGGTAGAGCTGCTCGCACCGCTGCTGCTGGACACGTTGCCCGCTTCGTAGAGGCCCACTTCCGCGTACCAGGACGTGCTCGACGGTCTCTCTTTGCAGCCATTCGGTATCCCTTGCTTCCGATTAACCGCATCGAAAAGACCGCACTCTGCGTACCAAGAGGTCGAACTATTAGAATGTTTCTCCTTTTTGCTGAACGACGGGAACAGCCTTTTTAGATCTGTAATTTATTTAAAGATGATTTTATAACATCGATAGAAACCATAGGCTTTTAGGCTTCCATATTCCAGGCAGAGTTGTACACCGTCAGATTCAAACCTTCAAAAACGGTGTTTTTATTTATTTTGGCATTTATTACTTCGGTGTACGTGGACAAATTCTGTCGACAGTATTAAAAATCTTTGAAAAGGTTAAAATATATTATTATATTAAGTAAATAGGCTCCATTAATAATTATAATTTATTATCTTTTGTGAAGGTCGAGCGGTGACTTTGTATAGACAGAATTGTCGTCGATATGCCTAATTCTATCGATATGCCTATGTCGATATTTTTGTTACGAAATCTTCACTAATTCAGAAAAAATCATTATAAAGTCAATATAATACTAGTTTAAACCAAATTCTGCCTGCAGCGTTTAGAGAAGCTCCCAGCCACACACAAACACACATATACACCCACTTGTTCTTCCTAACCTCCAGGTCAAAATTTGACCAGACATACATGAACTACCTTAACTCCAAACCTTGTGCATTGGTTTGGTGCACTGCATATAGGTATTTAATATCGGATAGCCGGGCGGCTGTAAGTGTAAGGGCGGCCATCTCATCATCTGACATCAAATCAAAGACTGTCTTGGAATGCACCTCTGCTTATTTTACTTTGAGAATGAGAAAGCAGGCCTGGACCCCATTTCTCAAAAGCACGCACTTTCTACAACGCACAAAGTTACAAGCTCACAAGTGCCTGTAATTAAAAATCACTAGTACAGGTGTTTCTCGCATATCATATCACTAGTACATGTTTAAAAATTGAAAATGTAACAAAACCTGAGAAGTGGTAGGAAAAATATTCCAAACGATTGGTGTAAGAAATGGAGGAAGAATGAAAATTAGACAGAAATGAGCTGTCATTGGAGAATTATTACGAACTATCAACCTCTATAGTTTTTGATAGAACTGTTGTGAAATCTTAGAAATTAATAAAATAGTAAGACAAATGGCAGTTCGATAGGTATCCAATGTCTCGAAGAAGTTATTCCATTTTAATCTATGTCATCCGAAATCTCTAATAGGTACTGAACTCATACAAGCTCAAAAATTGTTTGACGTCATGGGTAAAAGGTGGCTATTTTATTTCCTAATCATCTGAGGAAGAGGGGCACAGAATTCTAGACCAGTGATTTTCAACCGTTTATTGGTGACGGCACACTTTTACTTGAGTCTAGTCACTCTAGCACACAAGCGGGTTTTATAAAACTAAAAATCAATAAAATTCATCTTGCTGAAATCTAATTCTATCTAAATTTAGTAAACAAATGGTGTGTATACATGTAATATATTCCAATTATTAATTTTGCCTTTACACAGAATCAGTTTATCGACAAAACCTTTCATTTCATCAGATTATGTCAGCCTATTCCTATTTCGCCCCTGCGTGCCTGCATTTAATTTAATGATGTTCAAACAAATCTGTCACGAAAGTCAACTTTAAGCATCAAGTTTCATTACTAAGATCACAAATGTAAAAGTTGCATTTCCTTACCTGATAAAGAATAACAGAAACCTGGCAGCACACCAGGAGGATACTTAGGGAGGATACTTACTTACTATTGTGCCTCGGCTCACCAGATGAAAACCACTGTTCTAGACCAACATTTCAAATAATATGAAATTATAAAAGTTCACCCACATCTGGGGTTGAATGAAAATTGAAAAGTCCCAAGATGGAATCCGTCAAAATGTCAGTGGTAAATTGGTAAAAATTTAATGGTGGTAAAAGACTTCAAACAAGGGTAACTTCAAATTTTGGAATATCTTTAAAATATTACTGGTGAAATGATTGGAACTTTCGAGAAACCTGGCCCAGTTGGCTAAAAAATAAGTCCTGCGACCAATTATAAGTCAGGAGAGTATTTTACACTTCTGGGGGGAGAATGGTGGATTCCGGACTAACGACCGGCTGTGGTAGGTTTAGGACAGTTGTCTTGTCACATGTGAGCCTTCACCTTACCACCCATTCATTCCCTTTCAAAGCCATAGAATTTGAGATGCGGAAACAGCGGTCTTAGATCATTTTTCTAGGAAGGAGTTGATTATTTACCTGGAGAGACCAAGATCTTTAAAGACATGAAACAAAGATTTGACTGGCAGGCCATAAGCGCCAACTTCCACCGCGTGAAGGTAAACAGTGAAACCGTTCCGGGTGCCGGCATTTGCGAGATTATGGTAGGTATTTATTTTATTTGTAATCGTGGTCTTTTGGGATATTTGATTCCCATGGAACAGTTAATTTTAGGATAAGGGTCATCTTCCGAGATAGAGAGTAAAGAGTTGTATCTGGCTAGGACTCCTCACAAGTCACCTTATGTTATATAAGCATCTACATTATTAATTACCTCCTCCTTCAGGCGGCGGCGGGGGCGGTACCAACGGTCTTCCTTTTCGTTTATTCTGATCGTTCGGTGATGGATTGTCATTTCTGCCATTGCTCGCAGTTGAGTAATCTTTCCCACTATTTGAGTCTATGTTTTCTTTGTCTATGATTGATTTTGATTTGTCTTTTCTTAATGGCGCGGTTGGGAGTATCGCTTCGGTGCTACTGCTTGTAACAGTCTGCCCGCTATCGCTGCTGTAATAGACAAAAAAAAATATCAGTTACTTGTTTCTTTTGCAATAAGTTCTAGTAAACCTACTTGTATGACATAATCTGAGATGATGTAAATGTTTCTTGTATTTTTCGGATTTACGATCATCATACCAGTTTGAACTTGCAGAGCGTAACTTTATCATTTATTTTATTTATTTATTTATTTATTTCCATAATTCAAGATACAAATTACAAAGAAAATCCTTATTCTAACAAAAAAAACAGTTTATAATAAGTGTATATATTATACCTAGCTTAGAAAGGAAATTCATCTTTTGACATGACGGTTTACCACCTCACTAGGTATGAACCTGTGTTGAGGTGGTACTAACATCGATGAATTCTTTTGAGACGAGAGGGCAAGTCTTATCTAATACTTGAGTATAATTTAAAATTTAAAGTTAAATTTAAAAACATCAATAAAATTATAAACTAAATTAAAATTTATGACAATCTACTAAGTTATATGGAATAATAATATTTTTTTTTTATATATTTGATATAAACACATATAAATATGTATACCATATATAGATATATATTAATATAATATATATATTATATATACCATATAACATATATTTAGTAATATTATATATAAATTCATACATATAATATGATAGTAGGTATATAAAATAGAGTTATAATATATAAAATATAAATAAATATATATCACGATCACACCTGAGACCTTAATAATTTTTCACAGTCTTCCCTAGATTTATTTAAAAGCCAAGTTGCCACCACTCTTCTAAACGTAGCGTAAGGTACGTCGGTCGTTTGAACGTCCATTGTCAGTATATTGTAAAGCTTTGGAGCTAGAAATGTGTAATGTCTTTGTCCGTACGTCGTGTTCATTTTTAACTCCCGTTGTCTGTATCGATTTCTAGTGTCATGTCCGTGGTCCCGAAGTTTAATAGTCGCAGTCCTGTCATTCCTCTGGAAGTACATCAAGACCGCTCTTATGTACAACTGTCGAATGTCCATTACGTTGAAGTCTATGAATAATTGGTCGGATGGGAAACGGAGCGGTCTTCTATTAATAACCCTAATAAGGGCTTTCTGGGCCTTTATTGCCGGGTCAAGGATTGATTTAGCCGCTCCACCCCATCCTATCTGTCCGTATGTAATGATTGATTGCGCTAGTGCGTAGTAAGTCGTTTTAAGCATAGAAGGGCTAAGTATATTTCTAATATTTTTAAATATGTAAATTAGTTTTCTAAGTCGTGTCGCAGTCTGGTCAACTTGCTTATGCCATCTCAGGAAGCCGTCTATCAGGATACCTAAGTATTTTATACATGACGTGCGTTCCAGCGGTTGGCACATGCAGTTTGTCCCATCACAGTTGTGTAAGAGTAGATGTTTTTCTAGTCCCGGTTGATTCCGCCCATCTATGCTAAAGGTCATGTATTTCGTTTTTTCTATGTTAAGCGTCAGTAGATGTTCATTTAGCCAGTCATGTGTCTGATTGAGTCCTTTCTTTGCCTTTACAAATACAGACTCCCAGGTGCTACTCTCAAACAAAAGCACTGTGTCATCGGCAAAAGATGCAATAACACCTGGTATTTCCTGCCTACAAAGGTCATCTATGTAAATCAAAAACAATATTGGTCCTAATGTACTCCCTTGAGGAACGCCGTAGTCAATATTCATCCAGTTACTTATTATTGTGTCATTTAGTTTCACTCGTTGTGTTCGTCCTGTAATATAACTTCGGAACCAGTCCAGTTCTATGTCTCGTATACCAATCTGCCGTAGTTTGTCTAATAGTTTTATGTGATGTACTGTGTCAAAGGCTTTGGCCAAATCAAGGAACACTCCAAGGCATTTTCGGTTACTGTCAACATTTTTTGAAATAAATTTTGTCACTTTTAATATAGCGTCTTGGGTGCCCATGTTTGACCTAAAGCCGTATTGTCCTGCCGATAGTAGTGAATTGGTTTCCAGGTAGTCAGTCAGTTGTTTCTTTACGTGTCGTTCTATAATTTTGCTAAGTGAGTTAAGTAGAGATATTGGTCTGTAGTTTGTCAATTCCGTTTTATTACCCCCTTTGAAGAGCGGCAACACATTGGCTTCCTTAAGGTGATTTGGGAATAAACCATGTTCGATACTGCAATTGAAGATATGCACAAGTGGTGGTGCGATTTCCTTAGCAGCAATTTTCAACATTTTTGCACTTATATGATCGGGACCACTTGCTGTGTCAGTCTTCAGTTCCTTGATTAGTGTCAATACGTCCAACTCTGTTAGTTTCGAGAGTCGAAATTTTTGTGCTGTCTTTAGCGTTGTGTTAGATCCCATTGCATCCGGTGCAGTCAATTTATCTAATTTAAACTTCATCGCTAGTCTCTTTCCCACGTTCACAAAGTAACTGTTAACCGTATTCGCTATGACAGTTTTGTCAGTGTACTTTACGCCATTCAAATTTATTTCGCCAATCGATGTCCTGTTTTGCTCTACGTTGCTAAGTTCTTTCACTACTGACCATACTGTTTTAGGGTTGTAATTGTTTTGTTCTATTTTCTGTCGATAATATGTCTCTTTTGACCTTCTTAAGATGTCGGTGCATATTTTTCTGTATTTCTTGTAATATGTGTATAGTACTTCGTTCTGTGGAAATCTGCGTGTCTGTTGGTGAAGTTTGTCGCGTCTCCTGATACAATTTATCAGTCCGTCTGTTATCCATGGTTTAAGTCGTTTGTATTTTCTCTTAACCTGTTTAACGTAGGTGTTATTGTTTATGTGATCTCTAAATATATGAACAAAATTGTCAAGTGCATTGTTTGCATCTACTGTTTTATATATGCTCGTCCAAGTTTCAGAATTCAAGTCTAATAATAATTTATGATAGTCTATGATTTTCACTTCTGAGTTTTGTCGCTGTTTTTCCTGACGTCTACCTTCCAGTCCCAATAATGTACAGTAGTGGTCGGTTATTGACGTATTTATAACGGCTGAGGTCGGTTTGTACGTTGAACGAACGTAAATGTGGTCCAAACATGTTTTAACCTGGTCTGTCTCTCTCGTTGCAATATTTATAGTTGACAAAAATCCTAGCTCTGATAAAATCGTTTCATAATCATCTGATTGAGAGTGTTTGTGTCCCATAGTTGATATGTTAATATCACCTGCCAAGATGTAGTTTTGCGTATGAATATTGGAAGCTATGTAATCATGTATCGTCGTGTATAGCGAGTTCAAAAAGCCAGTAGTATTTTGCCTGGATGGCGATCTGTAAAGGGCAAAGATGTTGAAATTGCTAAATTGTATGCATAAGCCTGTTGCTTCCTCGATGTTCAATTCATGTGCAGTTGCATTAACCTCACTCTTGGCATACACAACAATACCATCAGATTTATTTTTATTATTTACTGTTTTGAAACATTCGTACCCAGGGATATTCGGTATCTGTTCATTATTTTGTAACCAACACTCGGATAAAATGATTATATCTAGACTTAATGAGAGATCATGTAATAAAATACAGAGTTCATCAAAATTTTTTCGGATACTTCTTATATTCATAGCTATCATTTTTAGTAAATAATTCTTATCAAAAGTGTTCCTGCACTCAAACGGCGAGCTTACCCTTACAGTAGAGACAAATGTAGTATCCGTAATGTCTTCTAATAAACTACTCATAATATACGTATTTTACTGCTGGTGAAGTAAATATATGAGTTGGGTTAACTAACAAAAGAAGCATTAGTAGTTTACGGTTACAGATGTTGATATTATTATACTCTATTAATGAATTTATTGACATGTTGACGACCGCCTGGTAATTAATGTTCTCTAGGTGTAAATATATATTTTTAAATGTTATTCTTAATAAATAAAAATGTTTCATAATAATATTTAATATTAAGAAAATAATAGATAGATAGATAGATAGATAGATAGAAATAATAACATCAGTGAATAAATTTACATATATATAATACATTCTAATATAAATAAAAACATACTTTTGTTTATAATAAATACAATTTGATGAAATAACATCTAATAAATAAAAAAATACGCATAATTGGTAATAACAGAACACTCCAGCTATTGTCTTAAGGAGAGGCATATTTATGTTGTTTGTTAGTGAATTAGCTTTAAGTCTTGCTCGCCTAGAATAGGAATAATATTTGTACCTTCTTTCTGTCGGACATAGATTCTGCAGTTTTTTAGCCATACAAATCTGAATTTCATTTCTTTTGCTAGGTCTCTCGTTTTTTTATAAAGAATACGATTCAACAAAGTCAGCCTGTCTGATACGTATATTCTGGTCGGAACTGTGTTTAGGCCCATGTCTTTTGTGGTTATTCCTGATGACCGAGATTTTTGGAGGTTCCTAACGGCGTCCATGAATTGCTCCTTCTTCCTTCGTGTTGAGAACTTGGCAATAATAAGGGGAGTTCTTGGCTGCGATTTTATATCCTGCTCAAGTCTCCGTGGTACGATGCGATATGCATAATCGATGTCTCGATCTTCCATTTTGAGTCCTATTGAGGTTCCCATTTGTAGTATCATGGCGTAAAGATTCTCCTTATCCGTGTGTGGCACCCCACTGATCTCTACATCGTTCATTAACCCTGCTTGGTTTCTGGCATTTTCCGACTCCTCAAGGTTTTTTAATTTAGCTTTAACACCTAATATTTCTTCTTCGCAGATTCCAACTCTTTTAATTGCTTGATCAATTTCTGTTATTTTGGTGTTAATGGTATCAACAGTACAACTGCAATACTCGATGCTATTTTTAAATTCCGACATTTCTCCTCGCATAGCAGTGAAATCGGCTCGCATTAGCTGGATTTCTCTCATAAGATCCCCCAGGTCTGTGGAAGTTATAACGCCTTTGTTGCTTGACTCATTGCCTTTTGTAACTTTAGTTTCCAGTGGTTCTGTTATTTTATTTTTGCTCTTCATACTACGCGTTTGAAATGTGGATGTACACGCTATGCATTTCCATGTATCCTTATTTTCCTTTGGCATCTGTTTGAATTTCCCTTCCGATATACCAGCGCAGTAGAAATGATAGGTGAGTGGACAATTAGAGCAGTATAACGCATCCTCATTTATAGTAATCTCCTCAGCACAGCTAACATTTGCACAACGCATTTTAGAATTCATTTTAGCGATGTTCAGTGATGTATTTATCAGTGAGAAATAATTAATTATTATAAAATAATATAATATAATGCCACCTGTCGGAAACTTCAGTTACTACTACAATACTGTCAGCGTTGATAAGTAATTGCGTGTGAGATGGCTGAAAACTCGTTGCCGTAGTGTAGCAGTAAATCACCTGTAGATGGCGTTGAATTTCACTATTTGACAGTTCGATTCTAAGATTACAACCCGTAATCAGTATCGCAAGTTTTGCATGAATTAAAATTAAATGCCTGTACAATTCCTCGCAATTTTTCGCCCGAATTATGAGTGCGAATTATGTGAAGAGTGTTTTGTTGTGGCTTCCAGAAATCAATTGGAAATAATATATAGGTGGGTACCTGTCTTCTTCCGTATAAAAGATTTCTTGTGTAATATTTTAATCCTCCGTTTTGATGCAATTGCAACCACTGATCCCCGCTGACACTCGTATTTTGCGTTAGTTTTGCGAAAGTTTGAGCACTATTAAGTTGTTTATAAACGTTAATAAATTTTGAAAAGGTGGAACTTTAAAAACCGTGTTCAGTTGCGCGCCCTCTCGCGGATCATGTACAATTACATCATTATTTTCTTTCTTTACTTTCCCCCTGTCAATCATTGCAAAAGCATTTCTTTTTAAAATAAATACAAACCACAAATTCTAACCTTTCCCTTACCACTTCCCTTTCCTTACCTTATATTGACAAATTTATATATTTATATAGTAATATAGTAATATATGTATGTAATTATGTCCTATTCGAATATTTATTTATTTATTTACGTTTTGCTTTAGATATGTATAAAATGCATAGGATTCCTTATAATTTAATTATTCCCTATAATTTAATTGAAGCTTACCTTATCTTATAGTACCCTAATTTTGCCTCCACTTCTTATCATATCAATATGTTGGTCAACTGGAAGATATTGTTTAACTAGCAATAAGTCCGCCATAGCATATAAAATGTTTTTATTGTGCAATTAAGAGATTTTTCATCCATTTTCATTTCATTCATTTAATTTCATACAGTTTGTTTTTATTTTTATCCATAATGCATTTATTTTAACAATAATAAATAATAATCCTTATTGTTAGAATATTACGACAAGAGACCATTATTAAATAGTGATGCAATAACAATTAGGTCACCAATGTACTTTTAAAACAATTATAATAAAAATAAAAATAGTCCATTAGGTATCAATTATAATAATATCAAAAAGAAATAGTTATGAATTAGTAATGGTCACCATTAAATGAATTTTAATACTCATGATTATTAATTACAATATTATTGTGACTGCTACAGAAATCTGTAAACTTGTTGATATTATAGAAAAGTATATGGAAGTGGAGGGGGTGTTGCATGTACCTATGGAGAGACTGAGGGGCTGTGGCCATGCGATGAGGCCGCTATTGATGTAGAGTATTTGTCTTTCTTTTCAAAAGATGATGTAAATAATTTTTACAATATAGGTTAGGGTCATTATACTATATAGGTTAGACAATATAGGTTTAGAGTCTTTTCAAAAGTGGTTTGCAAGATTTCCATTTGTCTTGTCTGGCAATCATCCGTATAGCCTGTTCCTGCAGTATAAATATTGGGTCCTTGTGGCACGAGTAACAGTTTACCCGTGCAATGAATGACTCCATGCCTCATGAGTACATCTTGCTCATTTAAAATTTGTTTAATAATTCGTAAAGCGTAACAAGCCCATCTAAGTTTTTTGCAAAGTTGATTGCAGTGATCATTCTAATTTAAGCCGTCTGTTACAATTCTTGCTTTCCTATTTATTCTTGAACAATGAGCAAAGTATTTGAGTTTGCGGGTCTTATTGTCCTAGATATTTCTATGTCCTTGCTCAAACGCTTAAATACATCTTCATTCCTGACTCTGTCATCACAGCTTAAACGTAATATCCTCAGATAGGACCACATTTCCAATGATTCAAGTTTTCTTAACAACGTATCTGTAAGTGTCTAACTTTTCATCCCATATAACAATATTAAAATTATGTAGCATCTTGTGAGTCGCGATAACCGATTTTTCTTCTGCAAAATAACCTTTTCATATTTAAGAATGCACTTTTGAATTTTTTTATATAAATTTTTGTCTACATGCTCATATCTGGGTTGTCGTTCAAATAATTCTACCAACCACTATTACCCAAATATCAGTATTATCTTTCTGTATCTACCACCCCTATATATTCCTACTGATATCACCTATTATTGATCTATGATTTTTCCGAGCCGGAGAAAAATGCCTTTTCGCCCCCTCCCCTCCAGCATTTGAAATTATTGATTTTAAAAACTCACAAAACAAATATGATATACTGGGTGGAATTTCTTGTGACCGGGAAAATAAAAACCCTTAAATGAATTTGCACTCTTTATTGCCAATTTGCCAATAACTTTTCCTTATGTGTGACATATACAAGTAATATAGAATACATACAACCTGTGTAGACGACGCACAAGGCAGACTGTACCTTCAATTCCTAGGCCCCAGTAAATTTTATTATCTAATCTTGCTACAGCTTTACACTTCGAGATTTTCTTTTCCGAAAAAGAATCTATTACCTCATAAAAGTTCGTATCATAGGCAATTTAATTTTCGGTGGATAAGATCACGATCCAGATAGACGTTCCTGACTCATTGTTGAACGCAGGTAGGTTTTATTTATTTTTAGTTTGCTAAAACTTCACTCACAGCTTGCAGATGTCGTAGGTAATGCGCAGTATAAAGCTATACTAATATTGGGAAAGGCTTCTTGCAAGTCATGTTTGCATATTTAATAAGCTGCAACAGGTCGAATGCAGTCGTATTTTTGTTGATTCTGATTACAAACGGAGCTTGCTTTTTAAATACTGCAAGTTCCAAACGGAAATCAACGTTGCGTATAAGTCTCTGGAATATTTTCTAGTTGATTGGCTACATTTTTTTGCAAATCTTCAGTGGACATATTTATATATTATATTCGGGTTTATTCGGCTCCGCTCACGTAGCCCCATCCTCTTCTGTCTGTGGGGAGGATTTTATCTAGACGCAACGGGAATTCCCCTGGCAGAGACATTACACATACCGTTCACAAGTTTAAAAATCAAATTAGGAAGCATTCCAAAATCAAACGAACAATCGATAGTACGACGCGCCTATGATGCTAGGCACTATAATGATACAGGTTTTTTCAAACACATGAATTTGGCGCCCCTTTAAATTGCCGCCCGGGGCGGGTAACCCGGTTTACCTCCCCTAGATTCGGGGTTGTTGTTATTATTATTATAATTATTATATTCTCTCCATACTGACTCCTGTATTATACCTGTGTATTGAGGTGTCTGCGATGATGACAATTAAGCATACATAAAAAGCAACGAATACAATGAAACACTTACCAGTTGCTAAACCCGGAGTCCACGTCCACAGTATCCGTAAGGTAAAATGTTGAATTGGTAATTTTGAGGGCGCTCGGCACGTCTGCCACATTGTCAACGACCATGGAGGTGCACCTTCTGAATTTCGCTTTAAACGAGAAATAAGTCTTCCTCGACATGGCGTTGGCCTTTTCAGTCCGCTCTTCATTCTTATCTACTTGACTGTTCAGCAAGGGACTAGTAGGTTGATAGATATCCGCGGAACCTTTGCTCATGCTGAGTCTCTTTACGTTGAGGGCGTTCTTTAATTCTATGTTCAGCTGCGTAGCACTATCGTAATTAATATTTGGTGGAAGCGTGACTGGGTAAATGCTCTGCTGCGATCCGTAAATTTTTCCTCCGGATTTTGGACTCGATTCATTCGTCGGGTGACTCGACGGAGAGAAATTTGTATTTTCATACAAATTATCGTTTGGATTAGTTGAGACCTTCGACTTCTGTCTCAGAATTCTGGGTTCGTATAGTCTCGATAGCAAAGAATTCGACGGACTCATGGGCGATTTAGGACTGGTGGGATTCGATGATGGGGACTTTGTACTTTCGGAAGATCCTGAAAATATAACAGTTAAATGATGAAAAAAAACAGACAACAATGAGACCGCCACCATTGCGACATTTAAATTATAATTATCATTGATGGACTGATTGTTACCTGAATATCGCTTCTTGGCACTTTTCGTGAGATTTCGTTTGATTTCTCTCATTTTTTTACCAGCGGCTGAGGCAAATTTGGTTAGAGTGTACACGTTAGAGGAGGGGGGTGCTGGTAGTGTGCTGCTTTCAACGTCTGCTTTATTTTCATCCTGAAAAAAAATATTTTACTATCAGATTGATCCGTCAAGAAAGTCGAGCCACATATAATACTGTGGGATCTAGATCCATTCAAAACGTAATGATTAGGTTGTATCATTAATTATATTAGGCAATGTTTCCCAGACTATTTTTGCCCTGGCACCTGACCCGGTATATTATATGCTTTGTGACCACTTTTTTTTACTATTCTGGCCTGTAAATAGACAAAATAAAACACATTTAATTATCGACATAGGAGTGTATAATATAACTGAAGCGTTAACTTTTAGCAATAATGTAATAATTACATTGTATTACATATCAGTACCTCGGAGGTAAATTGCACTATCCCGAAATAGTGCAGTTTTATAAAAGTAATGTTTTTAAACTCAACTCATCGAGACCTTTCCAGGGGTATACCATGTATAAGTGAATCACAATAAAAATTAGATATGGCACTATGTCATAAAAACCAACAATTTATGCAAACTAAACACAAAATAGAAAGTTTTATTAGTTATATTAGTAAACAATACATAACTTTGTGATAATAATTAAGTCTAACTGCATTTCTTGTCGAAATATTATGATTATTATTCGTCCAGCACAAAAAGTGTCTAACAACATTCAATCTGCTCTACTGAAAAGTTGACTAGAGTGTCATAGTGCAGCTTACCTGCGAGGTACCAATATATTTGTTGACTACATTAGTGAGGATATGAAGCTGTTTATTTTTAACTAGGAACTCCAATTTTGCCAGAAAAGACGTCAAGATTATTCTTAGGTCTGGTTCAATTTCCGATCGGTTTCTATATTTATTTGTCAGAAAATAGAGTGTTGAATACCCTGCTTCAGACTTATAGGTCATGACAAAAAGTGGTTTGAAATTGTATCGCTTCTTCTGCTAAAGCAGGGTACTTTTAATGACAAGATATCTAAAAATCTATCCATGATATTCTCTCAAATATGTTTTTGAGTGCTGTCATGACAATTCAAATAACGAGTCGACATTTAAATCAGATAAATCTGATTCGGATTCTATGTTGACTGAAAATGGGTTCCTTAGCTTGGTTGCTGATGATTGGAGGAAAATATTCTTTTAGATTACTCCGGTGCTAGGAAAGGTTCCTTAATAACAGGTGTAGTATCCTGCGGTAATGAATGGCCATCTATAATAACATTGACAATGAATGGTGTTTTTATTTTATAAAGGACTGCTTGATTAGAAAAACCCAAGATTTAACAAATGATAACAATAATAACATTAAAATATTTGTGCCATTTATCACATTTTTATATAGGCTGATTACACCACAGAAATAATACGGAGAGATTTGAATGTCATCTATTAGACTACTTCACCATTAAAGTGCCTAATTATTATGAATTGAAACTTGTACAGCAAATTAAAATTGACATCTTTATGTAAATCATATTAAAATAATAAGAGGTATGATTTAAAAATTCCTTCGTTATCATATCATTATTTTAATTTGAGATAGAATATTGTAACGGCGTGTTTAGATCGCCATTTATTAAGCTCCTGAACATAAGAGAAGATTAATGGATGAAAATCTCAATCAATGTTTGAAATTATGAGTGCCTTCTACATGTTGAGTTTGGTATTAAAATTCTATCTGCCAAAACGTAGTATGGCATTGAGCAATCTAATACCCTATATAATCAATGGCTGTATCAATACATGGGAAGACCAGTAAATGGGGCAAAAAAGTTATAGAAGTGCCATCTAGGGATAGCAAGTCAAAATATTAGAGCCCAATGGCCTATGCCGAATTGCTGATATACAGTAAACACGCTAGATAGGCGGCGCAAAAGCGCGGCACAATAGCGTTTTTTTCAGTAAACATCAGTGGTACATCTAACGAAAAAGAATTGCAATAGTGGTAAATGGCTCGATAAGGTATACAATCGCTGGATTAGCATATACACAATAGATTTTAAAATATTCAGTCAGCCTAATCCATATGTACTCATCCATCAAAATTAATTAATGAAGTGGCATTGGTTCAAAAAATCCAGTCGAACCTCCTTAATCCTAGGTGTGTCGGTATCAGAGTCGCTGTCAAATGAATCAAAGTCGTCGTCCTCATCGTAGGCTGGCGGCCGAGAGGCAACACCAGCTGTAGTTGAGACATCGTTGGCCAAATGCAATGATTCATAGTAGTGCTCGGAGTCGCTACTGTCACCGCCTGTAACAAAAAGACAAAACAAATAAAAAATTTTATATAACAAATCAAATGAAGAGCTATTTGAATCTGGCAAAAAATGTATATTATCAATCTGATTGAAGGAGAATGGCAGATTCGGGCATGGAATTTTTTACTTAGGTATCAAAATACTGAACTTTTAATCGTAAGTTTTTCATTCATGAATTCTATAACGAAGTGTTACGTTACGTTCCATTATTGAATGTGCGTAACCTCCATAAGAACTACGCCAACCACCGTATCTATATCCACTCGGATAGCAAGGCAGCTCTTATGGCACTAGCCTAGAATACCATTAATTCAAAGCTAGCGCAAAACTGCATATCACTACTGAATTCCCTGGGCGAAAAGAACGGGGTAATTCTAAGATGGGTTCCCGGCCATGCAGGAATCGAGGGAAATTAAAAAGCCGATGAACTTGCTAAGACGGGAGCAAAGGGAACGTTATACGGCCCTGAACCTTGCTGTGGCGTATATATACCAAAAAGCCTTGCAAACCTAATCAAACAAATATGTTTAGAACAATCCGTCAACCACTGGAACAACAAGCCAGGGTTGTATCATTCCAAAGCGCTAATTAAGGCTTACGACCGTAAGACGGCCCGTGAGGCCTTATCGCTAAATAGGAACAATCTACGCATACTGGCGAGGGCGCTCACGGGGCATTGTGACCTGAACAAATACATGTTCAACCTCAAGCTCCGAGACACAAAAATGTGCAGGTTCTGCCAAGGGACAGAGGAAACTCCCCAGCACCTCATGTGGGAGTGAGGCCCGCTGATGCGTAAAAGATACATCCACTTGGGTGGTCATTACTTCCAACCTGAGGAGGTAAAACAATCTGGCGCCAAAAGTCTATTACGGTTCTTAAATGACACGAGGCTTAGTGCAGAACTATAGTAGGTGGCGAACACAATAGATCAGCAATCGGCGTAGTGTTACAAGGCTCATAAAGACCTTAGAAAAGCCCCACTCAACAAATAAAAACATTAAAATATAATAAATACGTTACGTTGTCGAATGGAGGGAGGGGGTGGGGAGTGGAAATTTAACTAATGTTTCTTACATAGGGGGAGAATGGGGTCAAGGGTGTCTTAAAAACGCCTTTCGTAATACATATATGGATGGCCCCTAGATGGTATTTCACACTCACCATGTACTTTTGTATGAGTGTGTATCTATTGACAAGGCATTTAACCGCTGGAATGCTAATACCACCGATCGGTGGTATTTTTGTAGCGACAATTCACAGGCGGCAGATCTCCGTATTTATGCAATTATATGTGAGAAAAGTTGCCTTCATTGAATAAGCCGCCATTATATATCGGTATGCGTGCACTAACACAAACAAACAAAAATGCGGGTTGAAAATATGCCGCTATGAGTTTCATTCCCATGGCTGGCCTTCAAAGGATTAAAAGAAGGCAAAATATTCCCGCCGCTATTTTGTTCTTCTTACGTCACACACCATAGACACCTGTATATTACCAACATACTTGTTTACGGTATCGTCTGGGCATGACGTCAGCATGATGTATAACAATATAATAAAGGCTTTGCTGTAACGCTTTGCCGTTATTCTGGTATCAGGGCTACTGCCAGCTTAATGAACTTTTGTTCGGGAGCCGGCACCGACCCCCTAGGCACCGCCTATTTTATTACAATCAACAATAAATAATTTGAAAAATATGTAATAAACGTCTACACTCTTGTCGCGGTCAATTCTGGCGCCCAAATTAACTAACCCTACCTCCCTTATTGTATTCGAGTGTATAAAACTAGGTGTTGCAAAGAGAGGAACATTAGAAACTCAGACAGAAATACACAATCTTTTGTCTAGGTCCAGAAACCATCTGTTACTTTCATAGCCAAAGTTAAAACTTTATAAAAGCGATCCACACTATGTTGGTATAGATTTCTATAAAAAAAACTCCCGAAAATATATAACCTATTGTGTCATTAAGAAAAAAATAGAAATGTTTAAAAGAAAACTAAAGTCGTACCTCATTGATCGAGAACTGAATGATGTAAACTATTATTAACCAATATGTCAATCTGTAGTTGTCTGACCTTTATGATTAAGTATTTATCAAATATTCTTCTTATTGTTGATTATTCTTATAATTATTATTTTGTATTTTGTCAAATTAATTTAATTGTATTAGGTTGATTGACTGTTTATTTATTTTTGTTATTTTATTTTATAGTAAACTTACAGATAGTAAATACATGATACGAGTATGTTCAAAACCTAATTAAACAAAACGAATTTACTATCCTACGAACAGTTTACAACGTCTGGGATAACAAATTATGATAGAAATAACATGAGCACGTTCATATTGAAACAATGTATTAAGGTTAATAATAATATAAGGATAAGGAAAGTAATAAATAAGGTATGTTCGAAAAAGGGGTACATAAAGCGAAAATGAAATATTAATAATTGAACATTAATATTTATAATACATAATATAATGTAATATAATGATATGGTATGATATAATAGTCATATAATACAGTACAGTTAAATGACAGTTAGTGAAATCTTAAGAAGTAGGAGATAGGCTAAGCTAGATGTGATCGAATTTTTAATCAAAATAATGGAATCATAAAATAGGTATAATCCTTTACATGTTGTATGACAAACACGACACATTCTGGTAAGAGGTCTAATCGACACGATATTGACATTATTAATATAATTTAAAGTTGATTGACTATTTTTATTTGTAGTTAGTTTAGCAACCGCTACTAATTATTTATTGTAACTGCTACTCAATTTTTAATACAGCGATATGTGTTTAGGTATTTTATATTTTATTAATTAGGATTTTATTTTATTAACTCAAATTGAATCTTACAATCGTACAAATTTTATGAATAAACTGAAATTAAACTTGCACTGAATAAGAAAGTAACAAAAATCATTTCATTTAGTTACAATATATTGCCTGTCTAGTCAAACGTTACGTCAATTTCGATTTAACTTACCTTTGTACAATAATAAGAAGGCAACCTCTTCCTAAAGAATATACATAATGATTACATAAGACAATACAATAACTAAATAGCGTCTATTAGTGATATATCTACCAATATCTACCGATATAAAGCATGCTATTATTGCAAAGTGCCGCAATAGCACTAATAGCATAAATAAACACACGCGGATGTAATAAATAGCTTGCACGCGACCTTGGTGGGCGTGACTAATTTACATACACCGTTACAACTTAGGTAACTACAAGCGTAATCCTACTCGATATTATGTATAATAGCAACCGACGAAAGAATAACACGAGTAGGTGAAAGGAATAAGAAGAATTTCGTTTCTTTAGATATATTTATATTTTTTAAAGGTGATATATTTATATTTTTTAAGGCATACATTTTATTGACAACATCATTGATTTTGAAAGGATAAATCTTCTGACGTACTTATATAAGTATTGCGATTATAATACTTTTACTTCTTTGAGTTCACGTTCATAAATAGGTTTTGTAGTTCGAAAATCCCCTCTCCAGATACAGTCATGTAAGAGAGTAATTATTACGTTTATGACATATTTTTTGCTACGGCCTGCAGTGGCTGGGATAATAAATTAACTCCATACCTCAAATAAGCAGATTGAAAAAAACTACATGCTGTAAAAGTAGAATATTCTCTTTTTCCTGTAAAACTAGGCGAACAACAAGTATCTCTGTCTATTAATTTATTTAATACAAGTAAATATAATTAAACGAATAAAAAACGACCGCTGTTACAAAAAAGTGAAGTGAAGAAAATATTTATAATTATTTTCATTACGTTTTTTTTATAAAATATTTGTGGTTTATGTATATATCCATATATGTAGATACAAATATATTTTCGGAACGTACTCAATCAGACCTTTCATTTGACACTAAACACGATTTATTTATTTTAATTTATTGACATTTGGAGATTTTTAGACATTTAGACAATTACTTGATATTTGGACAGTTATTTACTTGATATTTGATACGTGATACTAGATATCTAAAAACTATTTACTTGATATTTGAACAGTTAAAGTATCCTAGAACACTCGGGATGACTTAACGATTCTAATAATACCACACACTTTTAAATGGGTTCAAGCGTTTAGAAGTTATGGTGGAATAAAGGACCGGAAAACATGCATAGATGAACCCTGAACAAATTACACTTCTTTTTTGTCGGGCAGTCGTGTAAAAATATAAAACAGCATTACTATATTCTTATATGTTACAAAAATGCATAAAACCTATTTACATTAAAATACGTAAACAATAATATTCGATTTCAATAGCACAAAGCCGGCTGCTTCTCAGTGCCCGCCCAGCCCGCCATGCCAGCTACTGGTGCCTCAAAAGGGGGAGACTTCATTAACAATATGACATGCAAATCGCAGCAGACATAAAAAAGGGTCCAGAAAAGCAGGTTCTATTTATTATTTGCATTTTTAAAACATTCTCACGTGACAACAAAATTCAAAATCACAAAAATAGTTTTTGTTGTGAATAATGTATAAAACTACTCTAACAAAAAAATCTGCTAATAAAAATATAAAAGTTTGACTAAAGATAGGTGCGGTCTGCAGATCACGTGCACGACTGCAATTCATGCGATGTGACGCAACTGCATAGCGTTGCAATGATGCAATGCCGTAAGGATTTTTAGGAATCTAGTCTGGTGGAGATTGTGTCGCATGCGAAATGCATGCAACGAAGAAAACGCCGCAGCTGACGCCATGCAGTTCGAGGCTGGGACGTGATCTCCAGACCGAGGCGTGTCGGACCGTTTCTTTAATCGATGTGTGCAAAACTTAGCACGTTTGTTTCAGTAGAAGTAGATGATCTAGAAGCATTTCTTAGAAGGTTTCGTAAATGTAGGCAGTCGTTTGCTTTTATATCTAATTATGAATAGACTATCGCGTTATAGTTTAAATACAATTGTTTTATATTGCGGATTTGACGCATTTATTGGTTCGCTTACCGCGTACTTTTAAAACCCTATCGATGTTTTCCATCTCTCACCGTCTCGCTCGGAAGCGCCCAGTGCGAATGCCAGAGAATGCACGTTTTTATTTTTTTACCGAAAGATGGTCCTTAATATCTAAAATCCAATTTCTAATAAAACATTGATTAACGAATAGTTATAGTTCCTATTTTTATCTAAGTAATGAGCGCTATTTTCGAGTAACGTCGACCCATATGATAAATACAGACTTTAGTTTTTATTTATTTTCGTAATATTAAAAAAAAAACTGACTCGGTGTATAGCCTAACAAGGATTTGAATGCTATACACCGCTAGTAGCTAAATATTTTTTTCTTTCCTACCTCGTTTTCTCTTTCGGTATTCTTAATCTATAATTTTCTTGAATGATTCCTTGTCCTAAATAAACGTAAATCAATTGGAATCCAAGATAAAAAAAAACGGTGTCACCCTAAGACTTTCCCGGCAAGTAGACAAACACCCTGCCAACCCCTCCCCCCCCCCCTCCCCGCGCGCCAATTCGTAGCATATTTGCAGTATTTTCTGTGGAATGAAAATGTTATTTTTCCACGAATTATGTAGTAATTTCGAAGAAAAAGTTCGCGTTCACAATACGTTCCCTTTGCTGGGAAAGTAAAAATCCATATATGATTTTGCTTCACACACAAAATCACATAAATCTTCTATCTAGTACCTACGACCTGCATACAGAATGATGTTGTTTCGTCGACAAGTCAACAAAAAAAAAAGCCGTCAAAGGGATTAAAAGGGCATTGCGAAAATATTTGGTCATAAATAGATACCAACTATCGCAATAGCCAGGGATTCGAAGCTATACGGGCCGCGGGCGAGTCGGTGTTGTTGCGCCATCTGGATCATCCTCGCCGACCAATACGCAAAGGACAAAGTGTGGGGATGCCTGACTGACTTATTTGGGATAATTAGCAAGTACACCGACCCAAATAAACTTCTCTTGATTTTCTAAAACAGATGTTTATTTTGCCAATTTCTCTTCTGGGGTTTAAGGGCTTTATTGCAGTGATAAATTCCGATCTCTAAGAATTCTCTGATCCCTAGTCAGTCGACGTCGTGGTCTCGTAAGGTTCGCGTGGTCTCATTATTGCACTGAAAATACATCGTTTCGTTTCGCGATAGTACCATTAGTAATAGTACCATTCAGTATGGGTTACAAAAAGTGTTGTGTACCGGATTGCCGCAATGCATATTCTACGAACAACGGCAACCAAACATATTTTTCTTTTCCTAAGGAATATGTCGTTTATCAAAAATGGTTAAGCGCTATCAGATGTAATAAAGATTTTGCTCCAAAGATGCATTCAAGGGTAAGTAATCTAATGATTTCTTTACATAACAGTTCAGTGATTCCCAACTCAAAACCAGGGTTGGCAGGTAGGTTTGAAAAAATACACTTTTATATTTTTATTTTTCATTATTTCCTCTTAAATACAGTGCAGAAATATGGTATATAAAAAATATATATACATAGCTCGCTAATGACTGTATCTACATTTAAACGACTCCGTTAATCAGATTCATAGATGGTGTATCATTTCTCCATGGAAGACTACATTTTCAATATTTAGATTTTTAAACCTGGCTTACAAATCCCTTTCTAAAAAACAATAATTTTTCTAAAAAAAAACAATTAGATAGAGTAGAAACAGTTAGATTTAGAAATATTTGAAAATTGATCACCTTCGTCAGTTCGCGAGTTACAAACATACAGTTGGGTATGCACAGCACAGCCAGAGACAGACCTTCTAGGTCTAGTTGGTTGTGCGATTTCGCCTCATTCGGATATGCTAGCATATTTATATGAATAGAGCTATGTTTTTCGCTATAATAATGTTTGTTTTTGATTATTCCTCATGTACAACAGTATGCATGTCCTTGTATTTTTTTCTTGTACGTTATAAATAAATAAATAAATAAATAAAAATAAATAAATAAATTACATATTCGATCAATGACGGAGGCAGATTATTTTGAAGCCAACTCTTTTTTTATTTAATTTTGTCGCCTTTCCATCAGATAGGCATGTTATATAGCTAATACCTCGGCCAGACTTGGAGTCTACGCTAAGAAAAATATAACGATGTAAAACAAGGATTACGTATATAACGCGGAATGTGGTCCTTACGTATGAATTAACGCATTGGAATGATGCTAGTTACCGTGTCGTAATGTTAAAACATAATCTTATTTCATTACGCCGCGACCTTGGGATCTCGCTTCTAACATGACAGCATGTATAGTATACGTACGGTTGTAGTCGGACAAAAGAATCATGTTCAAACTACAGTACACTCTTATTTCCGTATTAAACGTAAGGTAAATTTTCATACATATAATCGATTAATGGAGTATCAACAAAAATCCTTGTAATTCAACAAAATTATGATCGAAACATCGTTATTCTGTATACAACCGTAATAACAAAATGATAATGTAAGAAGCAATCCGATATATTTTTTTCAGTGTATGGGTCCAAACTAAAGCTAGCAATGTTTTGTACAATTTACTATCGAAAGAGTATTATTTCTCCGAGTAAGTGACAGTCTTATTGTATACGGTCAGACCGTATGTGGTGAATCTCCAGTTGGATTGATCCGATTATTTTAAGGTCCCATTAATATCATATAACATCATCATTGTCTGTATTTTTATTTCTGAAAATTATTAAGAGCACTGGTTCAAGTTTAAACGTTAGAGCCCGTATTATATTACCCGCGCTCTGATTGCAAAATCCGATTACCGGACAACTGTACGTTCGTTTTTTGAATAATTTGAAAACCGGATAAGCATCCCGAAAACCGTACTGTCCGATCTAAAAACGGACATCTGGCAAGCCAGCTCAAAACAGTTATAATTGTATTTTTTATATACTGGGTCTTATGCCAAGAATAAAAGACGACAACCTGGAAAAGAAGCTTCTGGCGATAGTCAAAGTGGTGCCGAAGAAAGCGTGACAAAAATCTTTTTGGTTACAGGTTTGTGGAATACACTTTGAAGATGACGATTTTGAGGACGACAGTTATTTTATCTCACCTCGTCCTCGGCTCAAACGTTCGGCGATTCCTTGGATATTTCCAGGTTTGAAAATTTTTGTTGGAAAACGGATTCTTAGCGCGTGTAGAATGTCACTTTTCGACGGAGTATCGGCAGATGTCGAAAAGTCTGAAATTGTCATTCCACATGGAAGCAATCTGTTTCTCGTAATTGTAATGCAATCATGTTTCAGGACGATGTCACAGAGATCAATATCACAGCGAGATGAAGCTATACAGAATCGCCATTCAAGGTATGATCTCTATCAACGATTTAACTACAATACACAGATCATATCGCTCCCTGTCAGACGACCTATTTACAGACTTTAAAGTACTTGACGTACGCCAACTATACATACGCGCTGTTCTGGTGCGCTATCGGAGTGACCTCATGAGGAACACGGATAAAGACAAAGCAGAGCACAAACACAACACTAGACACAAAGACAAACAAATTCAACCAAAAATGAGGACTGTATACGGACAACGACACTACGCATATCTCGGACCTAAACTCTATAATATATTTAACTCGTACACAGGACAGATTTTAAAAATAACCGACAACCAGTTCAAGAGACGGGTGTCTCATTGGCTCTCAAATTATACTAGAGATGAATGCGAAAGTATGATATATTAAAATATTTTATTTCTAACCACAAATTATAGGATATATAGATGTAAATTATGGATATACAGATATACAGATTATTTTATGTTATATTTTATTATGTTATACTATATTATATATAAATATGATACATTATTTTATATGTTATATGATATTATATTATATTGTAATATGCTATATTATATTATTTATATTATATTATGCTAAATTATACTACGTATTGTTTTTTATGAGACGGAAGAAGGACAGCAGGCAAGGCGTACAGGCTCAGCAAATAATACCACAGAACTTTGTATCCATCACCCCAAAACACAGGCGTATACCTAGTGGGGTGATGTAATCCAGACAAGTTAATGCCCTTTCGCGATTTTCATCATAAGTAGTCTTTTAAAATGTGTTAAAAAATGAACGCAATCTTTTTTATGTAACTATAAAAAATAGGATTAAAAAAATTAAAAAAATATATATATTCAGTACTAACCTATTTTAATCACAAATTTGTTATGTTTCTGATAATATATGGTTTCTTTTGGCATGTAACATTCTTATTTTTGTTGCGCCGCCTTCTATCGAAGGTCGGCGTCCATAACTATCTCCAGTCTCGAATCTGCTGCAGAGTTTTACTTTATCCATTCCTTAATATGTTTGAGGCAGGATATCCTCCTTCTTCCCAGTCTTCTGTGGCCTATGATGCAATTGGACGGAAATAAGCAGGACGGGTCCAACTCCAAATCCTTTTCCATTATATTGTATTTGATTATTTCACAAAAAAAATACATCGCTAGTAGTTAAACATAATTTGTGTCGCTAGACAGAGCCTGTTCTAAGAAGAACACCAATACAAATAAATATAAAATATATAACTTACAAAACAAACTATTCTGAATTAAATTAGGTTAATAATTATTTTTTACTAGATCATAATAACTACATATAAGTGATAATAAATAATAATTAGTAATAATAACTAATACTTAGTAATAATACGTATATAATGGGCTCGATTGCGTTTCTTCGTGAACTAAAATCGGAAATAGGTTCGTATAAACGAGACAGGGCAATACGCTAAAGCGGAATGTGAAATGAACGGCTGTCACGGAACTATTATGTTGCATTAAAACTACCCACCAAAGATAAAGCATCTGAACCTAACACCGCACTAAATGTATAAGTTCACGAGTATAAGATCAACAGGTAGTTTTTATCGACGATCGCTCGTTTCATATTCCGCTCTAACGTATTGCTCTATCTCGTTCGCTTGAACTAATTTCAGTTTTATTTTACAAAGAAACGCAATCGGGCCCAATAAGTACTTAAATATGTACATAGGTGTATAGCAAAATGTATGTAAATATGTGTATAGCTTCAATAAAAAAATCTAATCTAGATAATGATCACAAAACATTTGTACATATTATATTTCAATTTATTTCGTTCATGTATATAATTTATCGTAATTATATTTATTATATTACCTACATATTATACCTGAAATTAAATATAGATATATTTATACATACATACCTAATATTTGTTTTATCTATTTTGTCTCTTCTTTCACCTTACTTTCCATCCCGACTCCCCCGCATTCTCAAGCGGAAACAATATAAAATATCATATTGCGTTCATTTTGTTTATTTAATATTCGGAATCACATTTATGGATTTTTTTTTACTTTCAAATACGTTTGTAATATAGTTTGGTTTGGCTCCAGAATGAAATAAAAAAAATTAGCAATAAAACAAGGATTTATAGCACCACGACTTCATGAAAAAGAGTACCTACCTACAATTTTTCCAAAGTGAAAAAAAAATACCACCGCCCTAATTGAGTCGCATTAAGTTTTAATAAAAATAAAACAGGAGCATCGATAAATGATCCTAGCTATAATATGAGCTAATATATTAATGCTCAGAAGGGAAGCAGTGGCTCAATCGAGTATCATTGCGACATAAGCGGGCGTCGGCGCCGACGACCGGCCGCGGCGACCAATATCTGCACGCGCCAGCCGCCAGGGTCATTCAGTCGTCGAGCGGGTCGCGTCGCTCCTCGCTGCCTGCCTGATAAGCGGCGCGGCGTACCGCGCTTGTTTGCGCTTACATTTTATTACATCGCATCGCAATTATTTTACAGAAACAATGGACACGGAGGCGCTCATAGCAAAAGTCTACGCGAGGAGACCGATCTGGGATAAGTTTCACGCGCTCCACGCAAACAGAAACTTGCTGGAGAAACTCTGGAAGGAGATATCCAGCGAAATGAAGACAGATGGTAAGAAAGAACCTACAATTAATTACATGTTATATCGTGTGATTGACTTTTTGTGTTATTTCGGACTCTCGTCTCAAATAAATTCCCACCTGTTTATTTCGGAAGACGAAAACAACTCTCTAAGACACTAATTAGACCAACTTAGGCTCGGCGCAAACGAGCCACCGGCCGCAGCCTTCGGTGGCTGTCGCGCACCACCGCCGCTTTTGCAAAAGTTGCGGTGGCGCGCGACAGCCACTGGTGGGCTGTGGCCGCCACAAGTGGTCGGTGGCCGCCTCAATTTACAACCCTCTCTCTGCCCTGCAGTCTCACGATGGACTTCGAGGCGAAAGGTCCGGTCGCGCTACTGCACACGCAGGCGACGTAGAGGGTGAGAGGTGAGAAATGAAAGCGAGGGGGCGGAGCGGCGTGCAGTGGCGAGTGGCCGCGTTTTGTGGCACGTGTCAGCCACGCGTTTGCGAGTGGCGGCCACCGGCTACGCGTTTGCGGCGAGTCCCTACAAAATGTATGAAAAAGCGTGTCAGCTACGTGTCGCTGGTCACTCGTGGTTATGGCCAGTGGCTCGTTTGCGCTACTGGCCACCACTGCCGCGTCATGACTAAACTATGTAAATTGAGATACTTACAGTGGTTTGTGGTACCTAATAGAGTTTAAACGATTTTACGATATCTGCTTAATAAACATATCTACTTCAAAACGTCAGACAGAAACCTTACATGCTATCTTGTGCACAGAAACAAAAACAGGCCTCCCTAAACGGAGCCTAGATAAAGTAAATAATGGTTCATTTGTATAAAAGCTACTCACATAGCAAAAATAATAAAAGCAACTCACATGGCAGCGAAGGACTTCCCTTATCGGATTAAGAAATGCTTATTTTTAAACGAGATGTATGTATGGATGTGCACAAATTTCGACTGTGCTATGTACGTTTAATGGGAGTCCCTTTGTTACCTATTTATCTGCTAGATCGTTTTACACATACATCGCTACCTATAGTATGTAGTTGCCTAGCGGATGCATCTTGTAGTACACCGGAAACACTTCACACACGCCTTTTCTACATGATCAAGACGCGGTCCTGGTCAGCAGCACAGCCCCAAAGCTCCATGCCATACGTTAGTATGGCGTACACGTACGTAAAGTAGCACATACGTAGTGCATCTAAGAAAGGTGCAGTTTGCAGGCGATTCAACTACAGAAAAATAGTACACAATAGTAGGTTCAAACGTTCTATATACTGGTCGCTCATGCCGCATTGTTATTATTGGTTACCAATGTCCAAATTAACACTCAAGATTACCGAGTTTGCATAATGAGCTCTGTGAGCACGCTCTCTAAAATGTTACGTGCTAACACGCTATATCCCAGGTAATGGAGATGTGATCAATTATATTAGAGACCCGCACGCCAATTCAACAATTTACCGTGTAGGGGGGGGTTTACATAATTTCATAGTTGAACATATTTTTTTTTGGAGACGAATAACTCAGAAATGTATAGTCAGAATTATTGGTCTTTTTTTCGTTTAAGATTTATTTGTTTTAAGTTTTCATTGTTTTTAATTTAATATTTTATATTAGTAGGTAAAAACGTTACATCTAATTTTCCAAAAAATTACAAATGATGCACTGTTGAACAGGGGTGAACACAATGAATCAGCTTATGGTGAACATGTATTAATAAAAACTACGCAATAATAAAAACATATGATTAAAATGAAGTATCTGTTCACAAGGACGTATACATGGGGGAATAGGGACGCAGGGCACGCGTCCCATCCGAAAAAAATTGAGTAAAAAATAAAATCGAGAAAAAATTGAGAATTAGAGAGAATCCGCGACACTTAAGTACCTAGTGTCGGGGGAAGTGGGGGGGGGGGGGGGAGGAATAGTTGGGATTTAACTCCCGAAAATCCGGCGTATTTTCATTTCATTGTATGGACAATTCTAGTTTGGTGGGGGTACCGCGCGCGTTTTGTCAATGAAACTGCCCCCCCCCCCCCGAAACTGAAGTGGATACCTGCCTGTCTGTTCAGTATTTAGTTACTTTACAAAGATTTTCATACTCCTCTACATTTATTCCAAATATTATTCTATTCTATTTTAATTTGTAGACAAAAAAGGAAACAGAAGAGTCAACATTAAAAGTGGAAAACTAATGCCCACTGCGCAAAACAGATAATTTCGTTTAAATAATGCAAAAACTTTAAACAAGACCTAATAATAGTAAGAAACAAAGGTCTTTAAACAAGACCTAATAACAGTAAGAAATCAAGTCTATTTGCAAAGTTTGATACTAAAAGGATTTTGATTTGTTCCTTACAAACATTTTTTGATCCACTGTGAAAAACCAGTAGGCCAAATTTTGAGACGACTTAAACTAATATGGCATTTATGCAAACGTAATCTATACTAATATTATAAAGAGGTAAAGTTTGTGAGTTTGTGAGGTTGTAGGGAGTAACCTCTGGATCTACTGAACCGATTTTGAAAATTATTTTACCAATAGAAAGCCACGTTATTTGCGAGTGTCATAGGATATATAATAATCCGAAAAATTAAAAGACTTTTTCGTGGTAGTCGGATTTGCAAAGTAAGTCGGAGAAAAAACGGTCGAATGAAAATGTTTCTTACGAACGCTGCTTTAACGATGAGAGATATATGATTGAGTTCTAGAGAAAAGTTGTAGAGCTTGGTAATGCCTACAAAAAAGTCAGTGACAGCATTTGTCTACATTTTATGTTTAAGTCACAAAAAGTAGTTTTTTATTAAAAAAATAATTTAAATCGTTAGGTCATGTTTATTCGTCATATTATCAACAATTATGAATTCATATCAAAATAAGTAAATTTATCGTCTCAAGTGTTTAAAACAAAATACTTTTCCCTTTTATTGCATATAATTTCTCTTTTACTGCGTAAATGGTTAAAGAGATAATACGACATAGGTATGGAACCGCGACCCTATCTCGGGTTGGAACTCCTGAGACACAATATATTTTGGTACATTACATCTAATATAGTATACAGAGAAGTTTTGAACAATTAAAATAAACATAATTTATTCAATCATAATCATATCATTCATTCATTTGAAACTATAGTAGGTATACAGAGAAGTTTTGAAAAATTTAAATAAACATAATGTATTCAATCATAATCATTTCATTCACTCGCTTGAAACCCAGTAATATAGCCAAATTTGCATGCAAATACATACATACATATGCGGTAAAAATATAACCCTCCTTTTGGCAGTCAGGAAATAAATCATAGCACTCAGTACTAACCGAACCAGATTCATAATTTCATCACAAGATATTTACCGCCCAACGAAGTGGGCACGGGCACGCACGGGTCAGCTAGTACGTAATAATATAACATATTGACCACAGTACTCATAAGACACAGTAAAGATTGAGTATAACGAAATTATAAACTAAATGGCAGTCTCATATTTAATCTTCAAAATCGAGAGGTCATTATTACACGTCTGATCGCCGCGCCGCACAGTGTTCGGTTTCATACAAGCCAGACAGTAATAATTCATTATCGAATCCTGGAAGGATTACAGAGCTATTTCTGGATAGTTAGTGCGACAAACAAAGTGCCAATTATAATTTCAGTAAATAATAAAAAAATCGAAACCCAACAATTAATTGTATTTATAGCGAAACTCCAGGATAACGGTCAGTGCTTATTTGTGACAGAAAAAAATGGAAGGTACCTCGGTGGGTTTGTACTAATGTTAAAACAAATCAAATTTAAATGAAGTGCTCTTTAAAAATATATGAATTATATTATATTAAGTGTATTATACTATATTATTATATTTCTACACTTTATTGTCAAATCATAATGGGCGGGTTTATTGTCATATGACAATCTCTTACAACCAACCCTACTATGACGTGTTTATGTGTGCGTGTAACAAGTATGTGAGTATGTGTGCGTGTAATAAGTGTGTAAGTGTGTGTATTGTTATTGCATTCGATCGACAGAATTGAAAATGCAATTCCGTTAAATTTATTCCAACGGAAAATGGTGACCCAGCCGGTCTCTCTTCGTGTCTTCTTTAAATTAAAACGGTGTAATATGCTGTGGTGTCCAATGAAACGTCTGATTTGAGTATATTCCGGAAATATACATGTATCTATATGGATAAATACATAAACCACATATTTCATTAAAAAACTGTAACAAAAATAATTATAAATACAATAGCTCAACTTCCGTAACGGCAGTCGTGTTTTTTTATTCTTTTTAACATCTTTACTTGTTTCATATTGCTGATAAGTTGCTTCATCGGTGCAAAGTATGTCGAGCAGATCCTAACTAGCAACAGTCTTCTTCTTCTCCGAGTTTTACTCCTATCACGAATTGAACAACGTAGTATACGAATTATAACATTTAAGTAGCTCAATGAAAATTTCTCAAGAGTATATTTTAGAGGGTTATATTTTTGTAGCTAGATAATTTACTATGCATAACATTGAGCAACTAATTCTTAACTCATCCTCGTGTTGGTGGTTTCCCGCACGACATCGCATATATTTTTTAATTCGACTTTTACTAAGTACTATACGAGATTAAAAGGCAAGAGTTTTTTTTATTTGGTAGAAATAGGAGTTATATAAGGAGGACCGAGGCAAAATGATGCAATTCTTAAAAATAGTACTTAGTGTACACTAATACTTAGTGTACATTCTGAAAATAAAATGGAAAAAAGGAAAAACCATAAATAATAATCTAGTTTTTATTTAATATAAGCGAGCTAGCTGCGAACCCGGTCTCCCTTAAAAATATATAAGTATACAACACTAAAATTATCATTCCTAACAAAAAAAATTACCATAATACTAATAATACTCCCATAAAGAGGTTGTAAAAACTTTTAGAATTATTACCGTCTAGCTTGTATGAAACGAAACACCGTGCGACGCTATACTGTTAGAATAGTGAACGGTCGTGGATGTTGGGCAGATCTTATTATTTATTTATTTAAAAATTAATTACTATAAAACATTGATTTTATTTACAAAAATAACAGGAACCGAATGGCAAAACCTTAATATTTTGCTTATTTGGTTTTGTCACCCAACTGGGACTAGCCCGTTATTTATTTATTTATTTATTTATTATTTATTATTTATTTATTTTTGTTTATTCAATTATTACTAATCAACATAACAGTAAAACCAATGCATTGAAAAGTAAAATTAATAAAGATATTACCATAACTATACAAATAGAATGATACGTATAATACTAGCTATCATGTAAAAATAAATAATTAATAGCTTGCAATTTAAACAAGTGAGGGTTGGCGGTAAAAATATCGAAATCTGGTGCCATCGAGTGAATTTCATTTAAGCGCCGCAAAGCACGCGCCAACAAGTTCCACCTCGTAAGGTTAGTGCGCGAGAACGGCTCCGCGAAAAGATGGTGCGATCGAGTACGGAGATAATTATTTGGTATGAATAGATCCACCTTTGCTAGTAAGCTAGGGTTATCAGTTTTACCACGAATTAGATTGAAAACATAGGACATGGTCAGCATTTCTCTTCTGAGACAGAGAGAATTATAGCCAACCATGCCTGTGATAAATGCAGTCGGATACAAAAATGGATAATATCCGTACTGCTTGAAGTACAGAAATCTCAAAAAACACTTCTGTACCTTTTCCAGCATGAGGGTATAAGTATCTTCATGTGGATTCCAAATAGGTGCATTCGTTTCCATGCGACTTCTAACAATCGAGTTGTACAACGTGCGCATAACCCGAATATTATTGAAGTGTTTGGATTGCCGTATTACAAACCCTAGAAGCTTGAAAGAAGTTGTAGATAGTTGTCTAATATGTTCCTTGAAGTTTAACTTGGGGTCGAAAAAAACTCCCAAGTCCTTGACTTCAGTAACTCTGGGAAGCACACATCCAGCGATGGAGTAATCATACATCAGATGATCAGGCGACCTTGTGTATGTCATCACTGCACATTTGTTAATATTGAAGTGAAGGTTACGAGCTTGGCTCCATGCATAAACTGCATCAATATCACGCTGGAAGAGCTCGCAGGCCTCAGCACTTCCAGTTGATAAAAACAATTTGACGTCATCAGCAAACATTAGACAACGTGCAGATGTGACTACTTTACTCAGATTATTAACAAATAAGTTGAATAACAAAGGCCCTAAGTTTGATCCTTGGCTAACCCCCGATTGAGTGTTGTATAGTTTGGATTCAAAATTGCCAAATTTAACGAATTGCTGGCGGCCCCCCAAGTAATCTGCGAAAAGTTTCAACAGTTTACTCGAGAATCCAGCAGCAGCCAGTTCTCGGAGTAACGCATCGTTGTCGACTCTGTCAAAGGCCTTCTTGAAATCCAAATACACGACATCCACTTGTCCCCTTGAGGTGCTATCCAACTCATCAGTAACATAATCTGTAAAAACGGATAGGTTGGTAGTTGTGGAACGATTAGGACGGAACCCGTGTTGGGCATCCGATAGTGTACCGCATAGTTGGGTATAAATTTCTCGGTGAAGAATCGTCTCGAAAAGCTTAGGAAAGGCTGATAACACTGCAATCGGCCTGTAATTATCAACCTGCACCTTATCGCCACTTTTTGGTATTGGAGCTACTCTAGATATCTTCCACTTATAGGGGTATACTGCAGATTCCAACGATCTGTTAAATATATACATCAGGGGTTGTATAAAAGACTCACAACATGCTTTAATAACATAAGGAGGAACTCCATCAGGTCCAATAGTGCGGACTGATTTCAGCTTGCGTATTGCAAACCGAATATCATCTTTAGTGATACTGTGGACGTTGACGCATGAAGAATTTGCGTCACTCGACATAATAGTCGCTTCAGCGGCGACAGCGTCTAAGGCCGGTATGTTCGGTAGAAACACTGATGAGAAGTAATTCGCAAAAACATCAGCGGCTGCAGCACCCGAATATGTAGCCTCATTATAGACCACATTCAGGGGTACCCCACCAGCAGTTCGCTGACTACGAACATATTCCCAAAAGCGTGAACTATCTTCTCGGATAGACGTCTCAATATTGTGCATATACAAATTGAAAGAGTCTTTTATTTTATGCTTAACTCTACACCGTAAAGTTTCGAAAAGCTCCCTGTGAAACTGAGAACCGGTCCGCTTCCAGCACTTGTGATGATACGACTTCGATTGAATATCACGGATAATGTCGCCATTAAACCATTTAGGATAAATATACCTATTGGTCAATGCAGTCCGTTTTTTGCTTGGAATGCAGCTATCGAAACAATTGTAGATGACACTATAGAGATAATCAACGCAATCGTTAGCGTTACTTAAATCGTATAGTAATTTCCAATCAAAATTTTCAAAAAAAGTGTACAACTGAGTAAAATTACAAATTTTATAGCATCTATTATGAACGATAGCCCGGGACAGGACTCTAATATTACAATAAATGATGTAAAAGTTTTAGTAAAATGCTAATAAAACTAAATTACCCTAAAATGTGGTCCTCAAAATCAAATAGAATCGACAAACGGTTTTATGTTGTTTATTTGCCTGGATATCTGAGTCATTCGCTGTGTAGTGCTGTTCCATAATCAACCTGATCACACTACTTAAATTGGTTTTTTTTATTTCAGAAAACAGCTTGCGAAAGAAATGGAAATACCTGCGAGACCAGTATGGGGTTGAGACAGGTAAACTACGCTCGGCTCGCGGCGGAGACAATCAAAATGGCGAATATTCCACGAGCAAATGGCTGTATTTCCAAAAGTTGACTTTCTTGAAAGACATAGTGAAGATGAGGTTTACTACGACTGCCCCGAACAGAACTGAGTCTATCAGTATGGAGGATTTTTATACTGGAGCTTCGGGTGAGGCGGAGCAGTCCCAGGTCCCAGCGAGTGATCAGAGTGAGGACAGCTCGGATCCCATCAGGAGATCGACGTTCAACTTCGCCGAGGTCTTGAGCGACGCGTCGAACGAGAAGAGGGCCAAGTACTCCAGCGAGAGGACGACGAGACGCGAGCAGGAGTTCGACGAAGACGAAATGTTCTTCAAGAGCCTACTGCCCCACGTGCGCAAGATTCACGCGTCCAAAAAGATGCTCTTCCGCATTAGAATTCAGCAGATCGTGGACGAGTTCGCATATAAGCAGCGCGCGTCGATCGGGTATACGGCTTCGAGCAGCGGTTATGCCGATGAATCCGCTGAAAGTTACCAGCATCAAAGTGCTGCGGTTGAGAATGACGGAGGAATAAAGATCGAACATGAATAGTGTAATTGTGAACATTTTGAAACATGCGAAAACGATAAGTGTACCTATATGTAAGTAATACGTATAAATAAACGATAAGTATAAGAGGCGTTGTATTTTATTGTTCCTGGTTTCTTCTTCAATAACTAGGCTTTATCCCAGAATATAAATGTTTCATTAAGATAAAACGAATTTATTGAGAAAAGTTTGTATCCCACGACGTTTCGTCGACGTTGCACCGCCGTTGTCCAGAATAGACATGGTCTACCCTGGACAACGGCGGTTGTAACATCGCTGAAACGTCGGGTGCTATAAACTTGACGCGGTAAATTCGTTTCATCTTGTTTATAATATCAAAGAATCGCGATAGTCTTCGATTTCATATATACATAAATTTGTCCCTGTGTTTCGTGTACCTACCAATTTTGCCTATTAGGGTCGTTCTCCAGAAATGTGGAAATCCGGCGTCCTTTCACTGATTTCAAAGAATGTAATTTTTTATTCTTATTTTTTTTATATATTTTTTTTTTGTAGATATTGAAGAGCACTGTATAACAGTGTAAAAGTTTTTTAAATATCTGCCATAGAAAAAAAGATAAACGCCTTTGAAATACAAATTGGCGACGGTAATTTGAAATCGTGGCGAAGGTAATTAGGATAACGGTAATTATGATTTGATGGTTTTTATTTTTTTTAGGGCTACTTTTACTATAAAACTAAAAAGTAATGCTAGAAAAATGTTAACGTCAACAAACTTAATAATAAGTAATATTCACCACAACTCCACCAAGTAACACGCACTTTAATTTCGCTGCGAAGGTAATTATGAAATAACCGCAAATTGCAACTTTTCTCCAAAATTAAACGTACCGTGCAATTTATCGACAAAAGTAGGCGCAGCCGATAGGTCCGCTCTAGATCAGTGCAAAGGGCACACTGGGGTAAACTTTATAGCAAACGCCTTCTAGTGATTGGCGTAATAATTAGTGATGTGCGACGTTTTGAAAACTGGCAACGGTAATTTGAGAAATTGTGGTGACATCGGTTCGGAACGTTATAAACGGTATAAAATATGAAATATGATTTATTAAAACCATATAAAATAAAGCTTTTGGAATCGTAGTTTATGGATACATAAGTTAAACAGCTCTATTATTTACAAGTGTGGAATGCCATTCACTCGAAAGTCGAAAAATGGAGAAAGGGACAGGGACGGTAATTAGAGTTTCATGGTTTCACATTTTTTTTCAGGACCTTCAATTATGATTAAGCCACATGTTAAATATTCCAAAGTTAGAGGTACTTTAGTTCTACATGTAAAAAAATATTAGAATACTATGGGACATCGGGAACATAGTTATTCATGCCGGAACCGTGTTTTTCCCAATATTTGGAGAACCACCCATTATCTTTTTCGATTAAAGATTTATATTTATTCGCTTGTCTAGGATCACTAGAATTGGTTACCTAATACGAATCACCCCAGATCGGGGTCGCACTTTTGAATCTATCGTCTTTAAAAACCTCGTGGAGATATTGATGGATCATAAAATCTGCAAACAACGTAGGTACCTACCATCCTAAATCAAACGGAAAGGCCAGGACGTTACAAGTGGTCTTTGCCTACCACATGTTCTTGGTCTACTACACTTACTCGAAAACGAACGGCAAAACGAGGATAGGTGTATCTAAACCTAGTGAAGAGATTGATGGATCATAAAATCCTTAAACAACATACGGTCCTCAATCAAACGAAAAGGCCAAGACATGATCCAGCGTTTTCATACAAAAAGACTTCGACTTTAAGGTAAGTAAAACGAAGAGTCAATAATTTAATTGGACTCTTAATGTACGTACAGAGGCCTTGCAGTACATGTACGTACAGAGGCCTTGCAGTCACATTATTGTTTATATATAGCGACTCTCATAATATACTTTTTATAAGTAAATAAATATAAAAATGGTAGATTTGAAAATTCACGAGAAATGCCAAATCGTTAGTAGATTGGAAGCTGCAGAATTTATCTAACACTGTTGATAAAATATGGTATTAGATTGGTCAGCTCCTTTAAACGATTTGGAAACCCTACTGAAATGGCAAAATGCAGGTGCCGCTGATAGCATTGAAGGCCAAACTAATAGGTAGTTATTTATTTGAGGGCAATTAAGGACCGATTGATAATAAAAACCCAATAGTTTAACCAATTATAAAATTAAATTATTAGAGCCATTTATCGCATTTTTTTTATAATTTTCTTTATATTCTTTTACATGAAATGAATAATGCAGAATGATAGAATGTCATCGATTAGCCTATCTAATCATCAACCGGTCGGACGCCAACAATGCCTATGGACATTTTGCGTCGTTTGACAGATCCGCGCTTAGCCCTTTCGTTTAGCCCCCGTATATATTCTATAAATATATAATATACATGACTAACAAGATTAATTATTAGGTAATAAGACGGAATTAATAAAAAAACGATATGTATTGTAAGTATTTATTTACAAAATCGACCAAAAAGTTGCGGCGCAGTTTTTTGCGCGCGAAGGCTGACTTCCAACCGGTTAAAGTGCGTTATTATTACATATAAAAACCTGTATACCAAATTTAAAATTGACATATTTATGGAAATAACATTACCACGAAAGTGGCCATATTGAACACAATAATAAAAGGTTTATCAATTTCTTGAACTATGAGTGGGCATCTATACGTTGCGTTTCATAGTAAAATCCTGGTGGACAAATTTTAATTATACGTTGGTCAATCTAATACGCTCTATAATCAATGCTAACACTAATACGTGGCCCAATAAAACAAAATAAAAGTTTTGTTTAATGCAAATGCTATATAATTTTACTGTTTATTGTGTTGGTCTAACGATTGGCACGAAAACATATAGAAATAGAAATAGAAATAGAAATATTTTTATTGTCCGAAATTGTGGTGGTACATTTATGGTGATAATGCGTAAAACTATGTATCTCACAATTACCTGTTATTAAAACAGATTGACAAATTTACTTATCTGCTAAATTGACTTATCTGCTAATTATAATATCTTATTAAAAATGCAATTATTTCACTGGTTTAACATGAAAAAAAAATTTAAACAGACCGGATAAGTAGAGCTAACAATAGAAGACAATTAGAAAAAATAATTCACCAATAATATAAAAAATAAAGAAAAAATCAAAAATCAAGGAATAATCAAAATTCCGCCTATAAATACGAAATGTATATAATTTAAAATGTAACAGTAGAAAACAATTAATAAAAAATAATTCATCAATAATATAAAAAATAATCAAAAAAATCAAAATCAAGGAATAATCAAAAATCCGCCTATAAATACGAAATGTATATAATTGAAAATTTGTAATCTTTCTAATTGAATTAATTTAAAAACAAAATGAAAATGCATGCCTACAATATAATATTATGAGAAATATTCGTTTAATGTGTAAAAGCTTTTATCGATAAGCCATTTTTTCAACGCTGCGGTAAACCCTTTTCCTTTTATTTCTTTGATATTTGCAGGTAGGTGGTTATAGATTTTTATTGCATTGTATAACATTCCTTTTTTAAATAGAGTTAAATTTGGCTTGGGTGCTTGTAGCTCATGTTTATTTCGTGTGTTATAGCCGTGTTCAACATTGTTTGTTTTGAAATACTGATCGTGGTCCCTTATAAATTTGCAGGTTTCCAAGATGTATATCGATATAAACGTTAGCACAAACTCCTTTTTAAATAGTGGTTTGCAGCTGTCAGTCTTTGGAATTCCACATATTATTCGTAAGCATCGTTTTTGTACTATGAATATTTCCTCTGCGTTTACCGAATTGCCCCAAAGCGTAATTCCATATTTTATGCAGGCGTAAATATATGCATAATATGCCATAAAGGCTGTTTTTTTATCTGTAGTTCGTTTTAAAATCCTTAGAGCGTAGCAAAATTTCGAAATTTTTATTTTTACATCTTCGACATGGGCTTTCCAGTTCAAATTACAGTCGATTGTTATCCCTAGTAATTTGAATTTTTGCACCATATCAATAATCTGAGCGTTATGTTTAATTTCAAATTTGTATTTTTGTGCTTGATAGGAATGAAATTGCATACATTTTGTTTTTTCCGCATTTACACTTAAATTATTTGACCCTAACCATTCAGTTACTTCTATAAAGCTTGTGTTTGCGCTGCTTTCCACATCAGCTTTAGTATGGCCCCCAATTAAGATAGAAGTATCGTCGGCGAATAGGATTATTTTCTGTTGTGTCGCTAAAGGAAGTTCGTTTACATATATTATAAACAGCAGGCAACCGAGGACGCTTCCCTGCGGAATGCCATGCTGTGATCGAAGCCATTTTGATCGTACAGGTTCTACCATCTTTTTATTGCTATTAAAGTATGTAATTTCAACGCACTGCTCCCGTTCAGTAAGGTAAGATTTTAACCAATCATAGGCTTTGCCTCGGATTCCGACGTTGTAGCATTTCTCTAAGAGTTTTTCGTGTAGTACACAATCATATGCCTTAGATAAATCTAGCAATAACCCCAGGGTGACATGTTTATTATTTAGTAAATTTAGAATTTCGTTAGTATATTGAAAGACAGCTAGTGTAGTTGACTTGTTCTTTCTAAATCCATTTTGATTTTCCGAAAAAATATTATATTTTTCAAGGAAACTATATATTCTAGTGTAGACGGTCTTTTCGTATATTTTCGCAAAAGTTGATAGGAGAGCAATCGGACGGTAGTTTGAGGGGTTCCTACTATCCCCTTTTTTAAAAAGTGGCCTAATAATAGCTCTCTTTAAATAAGTGGGAAATATACCTTCTTGAAATGACTGATTTATTAGCAGCGCTAAAGGTGCTGATAATTGGTCAACACACGACTTGACCACGCTGGTCGGAATTTCATCATAGCCAAAAGATTTCTTATTTTTTAGCCCCTTAATTATAGTAGATATTTCTTTTTCATCAACCGGATTTAAATATATAGAATTACTTACGCTATTTGTTGGTAATATTTGTTTTCCGTTTGAAGGATTAGCTGTCTGTTTATCTTTTCCAACGGTAATAAAAAAATTGTTAAATTCTCTCGCTATTCTTTTTGGCTCGACTGTGGGCATGTTTTCAATGTTTATTTCTAAATTTTTTTGTTTTATTTCCTTTGATCTTCCACTATGATCTTTTCCTTTTCCACTATAATAGGACAATAATAGCTTTAGAAACTGATTGGCATTAAACGAACGATGAAACATATTTACCAATAAAAGCGTTGATTTCCTGCTCCTCTGATGCCGGTCCGCCGATCCTCAGCCGCAGGAGAATCAGACCACGTATGTGCCGTCGCGGTTCGCTTGATCGTGTCGCCGCATAGACGCTTTCCAAATTAACATGATCGTTCCGCGCGGTTGCTTCGCGGCACTCGTCATTCGACGAGTAATAGGAACATTTGTGTGTCGTCGCCATGTACACCATCGACGGCGACGAGATCAGCACTGGAAACGATACGCGGCGTCAGATAACTTCGGCGTCCGCGGACACTGGCGACGCTCAAACCACGAGTAGGACGGAAAAACAGAATCTTACAGCGGAAGCACAAGACCAGACGGACAAAACATGTTTAGTAAATTAGGGGTGACGATATTATTACAATCTCTGATAATGAAGACGTTACTACAATCTTTGAAGAATCAAAACGCATCGTCGAAACTAACCATTGAATAGCACGTAGTCTATGAATCACAATGCACAAAAGTATATGAATCATGCTTAAAATATGAAGATGAAACAACGACATGCGAATGGCAATTGGATACGGACCAAAGACGACGCCCCTACGAAGCAAAGAAATATGTGTTTGTTTGTTTGTTTCTAATCTTTATTGTGAAATTTCACAATGGGCGGGGTTATTCTCGTACGACAATCTACCACAATCAACCTGACTACGAAGAGTTTATGTGTGAAAGTGGGTGTCTTGTTATTGCATTCGATCGACAAAATAGAAATGCAATCCCGTTAATGGTATACCAACGGAAAATGGTGAATGTTTCGGGAATCGAACTCGAAACCTTACCAGCCTGTGTATTTGACATAAAGTAAGCTGGGTAAGGAATGCGTTATAGAAGACAGAAACTATAGACAGACTTGTAGAGCTACTGCGGTGTCAAGATATGACTTAGGAGATGTTATACTTAAATACTCAAAAACATTATAGAGCAAATATGGATAACCCTACAGATTCCTTGTCATGCTAAAAAGCTCATACAAAAACACAAGCAATTAAAACAGCCAAAATCATTTACGATGTCAATTCAAAACAATGCATCTAACATTAGTGTCTGAACTTATCGAAACAGATTAAAACGCCCAGGTCATCAAAACATTAAATAAATCAATCGAAACAATCGGCTGTCCAATTTTACAGATCAAGGTCTGTGGAATTTCTCAAATCGATTAAAAACCGAACGAGAGAGTGTTGAAAACACAAGGACGTACTCAGATCGGTGTCGATGAAATGAGTTTCTAGGTGGAAACCGAAATTGAGGAATCAAGAATCAAAGAGAAACACGGGAATTCTAGAGTTGAAGTTTAGGACATTACTGCATGAGATTTCACAAAATTAATCAGAAAATGAACAGTTACGAAGATAATCATCCTATTTTGCGACTACATTATCAGAAGACATGACGTGCCGACGAAAAGTATAGGTATGGATAACGTCGTAAACTGATTAAGTTAATGCACCAACAGTTTCTTGCCTACCGCCTACGTTTCGCAATGTTCAGTGCAAGGAAAGATAAAAGACGTTTCGCGTTAGGTGCGATCTAACCTCGAAGCTCACAATCGTATGCGGAAATCTAAAGATAATACAGAATAAAAAACTTGGTCCGAAGGTGGAGTCGGACCGTCTGATTTCTTCCGCTTGGAAGTGAAACGGAAAAGTATATCCATGTGGATAAACGAAGCTTATAAAACATTTTGCAACAAACTTCTACTAGAAGCAAATAGCAATCTTGAAAGTAGGAAGCGCCGAGACAACTTTCGTTAAAATATTGAGAGTAGTAAGGCAGGGTTGCATTCTATCGCCCATAAATGTTAATCTCTCATCGGATACCATGATGGGACGAGTTACGAAAACAGTCATAACGGAAGTCGATAAATAACATCCTATATGCAGATAATACTTCGCTAATCACTGACAGTCTGTGAGCTGTTTAAATTCTTGTTAATAATGTCATTGATAGCATCAACATGAATATACAAAAAAATATTTTTTTGGTATTTCACAACATGCGGTAGAACGATCATCTAGGTACGTGGTTGAATGACCAGAAGGACAAGTGACAGGAGATTAAAGCTCGTATTGGAATGGCGAGGAACAGCTTTTTTATAATGCAGTACCTGCCTTTTAATAGAGATCTGAGTATTCATTAGAATACTCATATCTCTATTAGAGAGATCTAGAGAACTAACTGAATATACAGTTTGTAATCTTCTTTTTGTAATGACTAGTAAGGGAACATTTGGTTTTAGACTGGTTTAATTAATTTCTAGAGCCTCAATCGTGACGGGTCTACATTGTAGATCATTTTTACTTGTATCTACTTCGAAAGGTAATTATAATTGCTATTATATAATTAACTATTATCTGAATTTAAACAGTTAAGAATAGCTTCATTTGTATATTCACAATTCTAAAAAATATTTTCGAGATAAGTGGCTGAAGTGCAGTTTCTTTCTAGGCTTGAGGAAAAAGTAGTATAAATTAAATATATCACATGAAAATAGAATACATCTCATATGTGTTAAGGGGCATAGTGGAATAAGGGGTAATAAAGAAACAAATATTCTTGCAAGGCATGGATCGGAACTCCAACTAATCGGACTGAAGTCCACCTTGGCTGTGACGAAAAGATAAACGAAGACTGCCTTGCGTAACAAAACCAAGTAGTGGATAAAGCACAGCTGGAGAGGACATAACCAGATGCAAAGAAAAAACGGCTATTAGAGAACCTGTACTAAAATGAACAAGTTGCTGACTGAGACTTTTCTGGAAGAAATTGGGAAAGACAGTGGGTCCGCTCACTGGGAACTGCCGACTTAAGAAACATATGCACACACTAGAAATAGTCGATGACCCCATTTGCAGGGGTTGTGAAATAGAAGTGCGTCGGCTAAGCATGCAATATGAACATACCCGGCTTTGGCTGTAAGAGAGAAAATAGTGGGCACGTTTGAGGTTGCAATGGCTGATGTGTGCAGATTCCATCCATCGTGGATTCTGGGACTGGTTTTCCAGATAAGGTAATTTCAGAATCAATACTACTGGCCAAAAGTATTGCGATTTAAAATCCTAAAATTGTTTTTGAAGAAGCCCAAAATAATAATTATTATATTATTTTAAATCAAAGTGATTTTTTAAAAAATCAATATGTTAAATTTGTTTAAAAACAATATTCAAGCAAGTTATTGAAGAAAAATAATAATTTCTTATTATAAAAAATAGCTTACAAAAAATACAGGGGATCAGCATAATTTTTAGTTTTCCGAAATAAAATTAAAGAAAAAAACAATTTTGTTACAGTTTACCTAAGTTGTGCTGAGCAGAAAATATAATAAATGAGTGCAATTTAACCTCAAAGCGTTTGATATGCTGTTGGACCGCCTCTAGCTTTGATCACAGCAGCCACTCTTTTAGGCATGGAATCAACAAGGTTTTGCAACACTTCTTACGGTATTTCATTGTGTCAAACTTTAATTATGGTTTCCTTAAGCTCTCGTTTTGTTTTGGAATGATTTTGAGACATTTTGCTGTCAATCATACTCCATAATTTCCCAGTATTTAAATATGGCGAGTTTTCTGGCCATGGGAGAACAAATACAAGTGTGAAAATTTTCAATCATGCAATAGTTTTGGCCTGTAGTGTATGGACCTGTGGTGTTGTGATAGACACATATGTGAGTGCAAGCAATAGTAAACCTATGTGTCCAACCTCTGCTAGGAGAGAACATAAAGAAGAAGACAACATTTAACAACCATCATTATAACGGAATGGAACGAATCAAAGACCCTCGACAAAAGAGTGGGCGTGGGTTGAGCGCTGCCGGTGATCGCGTTGACTCCCACTCCTGGGTTCGTTTGTTACCTTGGTCGCCGCAGTTGCGGCGGAATGTCCGCGGGGGCGGCGGCGCCGAGTTCCTCTGAGCGCGGAGCCCCCGCGGCCGCGCCGCAGCGCTCTCCGAGCTGCTCCGTCGACATCCTGATCTCATAGTTCATTGTATTCCTCCTTACCGGAAGAGATTCATTACATTGTTTTTTTCCTCGCGGCACGCGGCACTAAACACTTCACTTTTTGTATGCATCACATTTTCGCAGCCTTCATCAATAAAACAACGACGCAAATAAAACAAAAGCTGGATTTTCAGAAACGACTGCCTGCGAATATCAAACCAACAAAATATCGCAATGGTGGTTTATCTTCACTAATAACACTCGAGATATTGTAATCGTCGTCATATCTAATACAAACATTGAGTCATTGAGCAAGCATGAGAATGAAATAAACACTGATATCGTGAATGATATAACTGACCTCTGCCCAAGAAAGAATAGTGATTAGCAACATAAATAGGGATAGTAAAGCATACATAATAATTTGCATTAATCTGCAAGGCATACTGACATAGCTGACACTCAAAATGAATAAACCATACAATAAAAAACGTAATAATGAGTAAACCTTTCAATAAACAACAGAGTGTTTACATAATATGTAAAAGTCGCCAAGAAGAGCGTCAAAGAATAGAATAGAATTCTATAAAAAAATGAAACTAACAAGATAAAACGCTCGAAAGTAAAGTACAACGAATGAGTACAGAAAATGAAATAAAGAAATTAAATAAAGGGCATCATAACATCAATCTCTAATATTGATAAATACAAAGGAAGAAACACTGATGATAAGTTACAGAGAAACAGAGAGAGAAAAAGAAAGTTTAGTAAATTTGTATTAACCTAAGACAACGACGTTGAACTGCTATACAAATTATACCAAACAAAAAACGTAGACATCATTTCAAAATGTTGAATGTCACTAAACAAGAATAAAACAGGTCAGTTCAAAATCAAAATCGAAAGACACGCACTGACTACGCTACGGTTTCGTCAATTATTGCGGCGGTTACATAAAGGAGCCAAATTCGCATAGTCGGCCGCCGAACCAGACGAGCTTACGCAATTGCAGAATGAACCAAGTGACCCAGATCAAGTCGTGTCGCGCTGCAGAATTATTGCTGCGCTCGACTGCTTCAGAAATGTTTGAAGAAAATAGAAATTAAGTAAACGTTTATGGCCACAGTGAAATCTAAATAAGATGAGACTATATTAGAAACAAGAAATGTTATTTACAGGATTTTGTATTTTATTGTTAATTACACGCAGTATGTTCCTTTATATTTCCATTTTATTTCAGCCATATGTCTGGCACAGTCCTTTACTTTTGTCTTCTCCCTGATCTCGGTATATATCTTTCTTTAGAATGTGTAGAAACCAAGGATTTTTCGCTCACGGCTCTTACGCAGTTTATCTGCTTTTTAGACAGTGGCCTTGTTTGGCATCCGTAAGTCAGACTGGAAAGAAGTGAAGTATAACAATCTTTTATTCAGGCTTAAAGGGATTTGGTATTTCAAGGTATGTATCAACATCCAGAATCTATTTAGTGTTATTTAGTCTTCTATTAATTTTTAGACCAAAGTTCTTGCTGTGTACATGTAGATGGTGGAGGATTTCTTGCAGTAGTTCTGGATTTCCCGCGATTAATACAATATCTCCAGCGAATCTAAATCGCTTAGGATTTCTCCAATTATATTTAGGTTTTTGTCATTCCATAATAATTTGTAGGATTTCATTTCGAGCCCAGCTCAAAACAGTTTTGGTGATCACGCGTCTCCTTGTCTCAACCCTCTTTTTTGTATTTTGATTGTACTCTAATCAAAAACGTGAACAATACAAACGTTGCTTTGACTGTTATGACCCCTAACACTATTAGGCATAAAAAAATTGATTTCATCGCTGCAAATTATGCCCATTTGTATATTAAAACGATTATAATGGCGGCTGTGTGAAGTAGGACTAAACAGCGGCATAATGGATAAATAATCGATTACAAAAAGTGGCAAAACAACACTGCAAGGCTACCTAGGCGAATGTGTCGAGATATGATCGCCCGGCGCGCGCGCGCAGCTGGTACTGCAGAATGGTAATTCATCCGATAAATTTGCGGCAGCGATCGGATGTAGCTACTTCGATGTCGTGTCTGTTGTAGATTAGATATCTGAGGCAAACAGGTTGAGAGATGAGACGTTTCTCGTAATAGAAAGTGGTCAAGTGCGTCTGGTGAATCTGACCTTGATTCTATTACCAGAGCGACAGATCAAACAATTTTGAACTGCGTGAATCGGCTTGGAGTGAATGCGAGGGAAAATAAGTCAACGTCTGCGTGGTCCGACCGAGTGCAGTTAAGCAGCACTAATAATTTAGTAGATGTACGTGTAATACCAGTTTAACATTATAACCTTTGGGTTATTATTCAAAAAGCAGGTAAAAAATCGTTGTTTTTTTTAATAACATTTCTTAATAACAATACTTGTTTACAATATACCAGTGTTTATATACAATAGACCCATTTATGACCCTTTTTGTATTTAGAATCATAGGAACAATTTGACGTATCGCGTTTATCACAAATATATTTTTTTTTAATATCAATATCAAGTTTATCACAAATATAAAATTTTAATCGAGACAGATTTCAAATACAGTCACACAGGTCGAGGAAAACCAGATATTTACGGGCTAGATCCACTAATATCTCATAGGTGTGTGTTTCAATCAAGATATATTTAATCGTCGCCAACTAGATTTTCCTTATTCAACTACCAAGTGACTCACTGGTGATTTTAAAAACACCGAGCCGCCTCAATTGAGTCAATTTAAAAATGGCCGTAATGCTAACAGAAAATGCTAATGGAGCTGTTTCTACATATTAGGTCTCTAACCAGATTATGTATTTCATAACTTCAGATAGAGTTGAAATTTTAATTGAAAGCTATGCAAGTTATTCATTTGTCTCAATCGTTTGTCATTGCTCGGATATTTCCCTGTGTGCAATCAAGTAAATGTTGAAAATTTGCGCAATTTTTGAATATGAGGTCGGGTGCCGGTGTTATCTACATTGAGAAACATCAAATACTACGGGTGGACCTGCCACCCCAGAAGTTATTAGATCATTTTCTCTGCCATGGAATTATCCCATGAAGTTATCCACTAGAGCTTAGCATAACAATTCACGCAAATATGAACTGACGAGAACTGCAAACAATGATGGAATAGCTCGTGATTAAGAAACCGAGCCTGGCCAATCGCTCTTCGCCACTGATTCTGCACGACAACGCAAGACCATACACTTCACAGCGAAAATTTGCAAAGTTGCAGGAGTTGCGATTGGGGACTGTTGGTCCCAGGCCTTTCTCCAACAGCCTTCCACTTTTTTGGGAATTTGGATATCTGTTCACAGTGGAAAATCAATTCTAAAGAGACAGCTAAAACGTCTTCACGTCATTCATTGATTCCTGTTGAAGAGAGTTTAACAGCAGAGGCATTAACCAACTCTCATTAAAATAGTAAAACAGCATACCATATTAAAAGTCAATATTTTGGCCAATTAAATATACACTCAAGAGCAACGAATTCGGGTCACTAACATAACCTAAATAAATCTGGAACTTATATTGCTAAGTTATTCAATTAGGAAGTATTTTATAGACAATTTAATACTACATAAATAAAATGAATAAAACTCCTTAGTTGCTGTAAAGTAATGCCATCAAAAAGGATAAAACAAAATAAATGATTTTTTGAAAATCGAACTACAAATTCACTGTTTGTGTTTGCCTTTGTTTCTTCTCTCACAAAAAAAAATAACAAGCACTCCTGGTGTTCAATATTCATTATTAATATGGTAATTATTTTAACAAGCTAGCACCACTAGTTTATGTTGGTGATCCGGATTCATTGCTGTTGAGTGTATTAGGCAGGCGCGCACATTAGGCAGGCTCAATCTCTGAAGCCTTAAGAGGTACCTCACAGATAAGGCGTTTTACTCACTGGAGGAATATTACTCGAGTGAAGTCTAAAGTGCTTTGGTGGCTAACGTGTTTAATGATCTCTTTGCATTTTGTCTCGTATTTCCTCTTTTTACATTATTCTTGTGTTTTTTTTTTCGTTTTTATGTTTATTTTTATTTTTCTTTACGATAGAAAAAATGTCTGTTTGCTAATCTGTATGGATCTTTGGTAATCTGTATCTGACTTGTATACCAGTATACTAATAAAATAAAAATTAATATGAATCCTACTACTATTATAAACGCGAAAATTTGTAAGAATGTATGTATGGATGTTTGTTACTCTTTCACGCAAAAACTACTGAATGGATTTTGATGAAACTTTACAATAATATAGCTTACACATCAGAATAACACATAGGCTGTAATTTATAAAGATATATAGTTTTCTATCATCATTATCACAATTTTCCATCACCACGCGGGTGAAACCGCGGGGCGCAGCTAGTATGAATATATTTTTCATACACAAATTTCAGTCTTAAATTTCCTTAGTAAAACGGCAAATTTCTAGGTCAGTTCATTACTTTCAGATATAATCATTTCTATTTCAGCACATATTCTCCAAAGGTAAAACTATTAAACAAAACCAGTTATGCGAGGTCATCCAGAATCCGAGGGAATCCTGCCGTTAATAGTGATTGAGCAAGACATAATTACTTATTATTTTATTGCGGAAAGCATTAGAGCTGACAATGAATAAGTGCTCAACAACAATTTATAATCAATTGTCTCATACCTAGACGTCTTTGACTTTATAGGATTGTTTGAGGCTCTGACATGATAAAGCGTGGTGCAACGTACTTCCGAAATCAGAAAAAATGTGAAATTTATCTTCAATTTGTAATTTGGTTTAGTTTGACCTCTGAAGCAAGTAAGTGAATCACGATCACGAGTGATCAAGCAATTCAAGAATTTAAACTTTCCATAATGAGTCATAGGGCGTTTTGTAGTTTTGCTAATTGGTATGTGGACATCGAACTGGTTTCAGTTGTAAATTATTATTTATCAAGATGTATCATTTTAATCTAATATTTTTTTTGTGAAAATTATCTTTCAAATATTTATTTTTTGTAATCTTCTATTAGACAAGTAAATATATTAAAGGAATAAAAAAACGGACCGTCGTTACACAAAGTGAACCACTGTATCTATAATTATTTATTTTACGGTTATTTTATGAAATATTTGTGGTTTATATATTTATCCATATAGATACATATGAATATTCGAAATGTACTCAATCAGACCTTTCATTTTCATTTGTAACTAAACACGATATACTTATGTTAATTGATTGACATTTGGACATTTAGACAACTACTTACTTAATATTTGGACAGTTAATGTACCCTATGACACTCGGCATAACGATTCTAACAATACTGAACACTTCTAAATCGGTTCAAGCGTTTAGACGTTATGGTGGAATAAAGAAACGAAAAACCTACATTGATGAACCCTGAACACATACTACTCATGTCATGTTTTTGTTGGGCAGTCGTGTAAAAATACGCAGTAATAGTTTTAAGAGTTTTCAAGGACACAATTCATAGTGAGTAATAAATTGCCACTGGAGTTTGAAGCATGTCAGATAGGCGTGGCCCACTAAGACTGTCGTTTGATTACTTGCCGTATCCCATTTGCATTTGAAGTAAGTAAGACGTCGGACAATTTCATTCATTCATTCATACATCACAAGAAACACGACAAGCCATCGTCGCAAAGTGCACGCCGACTCGCATCGCAGAAGAGACTGGGAATCCAGTAGAAAGTGCACGTGAATGTTTTAATAGCCCGATGTAAATTATAAAACGGCGGCGAAATGAAATGCCATTATAATTAGTCGATTTACGGTGTAAACGGCGGCCGTAATGGATTCCAACACGTCAATATTAAATAGAACATTAATAGAAACCGAAAGCATTTGGCGCTGCTTTTGGAATGCAAATTTGTAGTATTAATGGCAGTACATATTCAGATAAAGATGATTTGAGTGAAGACGTTGTCGAAGTGCGAGAATAAGTTTCTGAAGCTTATCAATCATGTGATAGGATTGTAGTCCTCTTTAACTAATCAGAATGGTCAAAGAGTCTTGGTCTTACGCTCAACTCTTAATCTCCATACCCGGTAATAGTATTCCCGCATAACCTAGCAAAATTTAATTCTATTAAAATACATATAGTCGTCCAGACATTACTATTGTTCAAGTAATCGAGTAACGTGCAATGATATAAATACCATCAGCATACGCCACTAGTTGTAGCGACTTATTTAAGGTTGTGCAGGTAGTATTGAACGATCTTCAAAAGACAAACTGAAGACAATGCATGCCAATGTATCCCCCTTTCGCAGCCCATTGAAGGTGTAGAAGGGTTCTGACATGTCTGTCTGCACTCTATTTGGTATTTGTCATTTGCCATTGAAAGCGTCACCCTATATTTATCAGTTTATTGTATATGCAGGTTCTTCGCGGCTCTGTAAAGAATTTGCCTGTTAAGTGAATCATAGGCACCTTTAAAATTGATGAACAAGTAGCGTGGGCATGAACCCCGGCTTTCCTTTTTGAAGAATAAAATTTAAATTTACTGTCCCGTTGACACTAACGGTATTGGGCAAGTGGACCTTATTAAGAATTTAATTTAGGGCATCAGCGTATGTACCAGGATGAAACTATAGTAAACCGGCGACAAACTATGGCAGACCGCTAGGGGGATACATCTATCCTGAAGCTCAGAGGGTGGCTAGTCTATGTTGAAGCGCGCTCGTGGGTACCTCTGGTCTACTATTGACGTGCGGATATGGGATCAATATGATGGTCGAGCTAATATGCGGTTATAGATTCTCATTAAATTATACTTTATTATTGGGTTGCTCTCATTGATGATGATAACTTCGCGATCTTATATTTGGCGGGGGCTCCTTTGAAATACCATATTCTTGATGTTAAATTCTCGGGGTTTCTCTAACATTTGGCGAAGCATACGGCTTAGCATACGTCTAAAGAAATTTGAGACTTCATTATAGCTACAGTTCAACGGGTATCTATCTGCCGCGACTTATACATAATTAAGTAAAAAATGCAACTGATTCTCTTCGTAATACATGATTGAACATGTGCTGAGCAATACACATTGCAACAACTCATAACACTCCCTGTCTTTACGACCTAAAGCCCTGGGCAAATAACTACTTGCTTATAAATGCCTATTACTGCCCACCGCCCATTAATAACCGGTGGCTGACCAGGAACAAACTGAATAACATGAAGAAACCGCTCACGTGGTCTCAGGTTACATGCAACCGTATTGCAAACCGACAAACCGCAGTTGACTAACGCTAAACGATCGATAGACAGTGTGAATCAAATTGACCTAATTGGTAAATTAACTGTCGCTGTCTTAAGTAAATTTAAATGAGCGTACAGTGAAAAGATCAACGCTGAATTTATTAACATTTATTCGCAAAATAAGTCGATTTGAAACCTTGACTGTACAGCTATGAATAATTTGAACAATGCCGATTCAAATGATGGTTCCGGTGTTATCTTTTGAATCGACCTTTAAAACCCAAGACACAATGATAAATCTGTTTGGGATACTATCAGCAAACTGATGAGAATAATTTAGCGTAACTTCACAAACAAACCAATTGATAAATAAATGGAAGACGACATTAAACGATATCAATGTCATGTGCATCGCTACAAATCAAATAAAAGAGTGCAGATAAAATAAAAGGGCTAACATTATAGCAGTTAACATTTAACTCGAAGAACATTTCAAAATCGTCTTGATTTATAATCCAAAGAATCGTGAGACGTTGCGACAGACAACATAAGTGGTTCTGTTATATTTATTTTAAAATAAATGATTATTGGATTTGATGCTGATGATACAATCTAATTCATTATTCATGTCAGCCAGTGAGAAAAGAGAGAGTCATTTTGTTAAACTTATACAAAAAAATACTGACATAAATCGCTGCAGCGGTCAAATCAATGTAAAATTGATTCAATTGTCGTTTGCTACTGATGGAAATAAAATGATTAGATAGCGTGCGCATGCATTTTGATTTAGTTGCCTCTCGCTATAATAATAATTAATAATATGTCGATCATGTGAAAAAAAGCTTAGATTTTCTGAAGTTTGATTTCTAATTATTCATACCATTATAATATGGGCAAGATAGGTAAAAACCCCGGCCTGAAATGTAAAACATGCTTTAGATAAAGAATGATCTAGCTTAAGTGTGTATACTCCATACGCATGATATATTATAACCCAGATAATATGTCAAATATAGCGATTTAAAATACAATTCTTTAAAATATGAATAATTTCGAAGTACTGCTGCATTCTGGTCATTCGTCTCTCAGGCCATGTTCACACATTCGCCAAACGAGCCGTATGTTCTACGACGAAGTCTGTGAAAACACCTTAATGTATACATTTCTCATTGTGAATTAAGTTTCGCTTAGTTTTGAGACCATAATTTAATAATGACACATACTACTTATTGTGTATGGAAAAGGGTGTTACTTTTAAAAGCGATATTAGCCTATTGGCCTCAGAGGGAGAAGAACAGACGCATGTTAAAAAAACTTATTTAGCGTGCCTTGTAAGACATTTCAACACAGTTCTTGGTAGTAAATTTAGCCGCATCCTATACTAGTGTCATATACTTGTGAAATTCTGTTGTACTATCATACTTCAGAATTTATAGTAATATATGATATCTCATTGATTATAAAAACATCTTGTAGTGTCACTTTTATACTGTGTTGACTTTTATACTGAACAAAAAAAACAAATTTGTATCTATTGCAAACTAATAAAATTAGAATAATGTGGCACTATCCTAGATAGTAAGCAAAGTTGTAACGTTCGTAGCCACGTTTACACCGGTTCTCCTCGTTGTTACCGAAGTTAAGAAACGTTAGGAGCGGTCAATACTTGGATGGGTGACCCCCTGAATGTTTGACTGCGTGATGCTATAAATGCCCACCTAGAAGATGGTGCGAATAGGCAACAAGGTGGGTTCCACGAAAACGCATATGCCTTGTGGGTAAGAAAAAAAGTGAGTGTTTTCTTTAGAAGAGCAAAACCCGATTATCCTTGGACGTGTGGTAAAAAACCAATATGAAATTAAATGCGGACTATCCCAACGACGATAATCATCTAAATTTATTAGTATTTTTGTCGCAATCATACATTTATTATCTAACTAATATCGTGTCTTTCGTTCTCTTTCTAATGTAATGATGTCCGTGGGTGCTTCAAAGATAAATATATTCTGTTTTATACGTCGCGTGCAGATTATTAGCATTATCAGTTGACATTTTCAGCGTTTTCAAGTATTCAATGTGCCACAACGTTTGTTAACTCTGAGGTTGAGACGTCTTTCTAGCTTAATGCTAATTAAACCTAGGTGCATGCAAGAGACAAATAGATCCCACAATACACCGTTTACCGCTTCCCTGGTGGTATTGTTAGTGTTGCCGACGCCAACACTAAGCGATTAAACGTATGAAGCGTTTTACAGCGTAAAATCAAAAATAAGGATTGACACCTAGCGTTGAGGTATGTAGTTTAGTCAGACCAGTCTCACTCACCGCTCGTACGGGGCGAGTGGCCATAGACCAGTAGATGTTTTTTAACCTGTTGCTTGTCTCTGAGCGACGATTTTTCGCATTTCAAAAAGGGAACTTAGGATCGACCAATAAAATTAATTCAAAATCCGGCTCTTATGCATAGAAAACAGGCCGTTATGCACGGGCTTATATTCTATTCGTATTATATTGAAAATATCTCACTGGGTAGAGACACCAACGAAGAGACATTGCGCAAAGTAGCAACGAAAATTGAGTGCCAGCCAATTAATGCCACAAAAACGAGTAAAACATTCATAAATATTGGAGACTGTGAATAATGTTGCGATAAGGCGGTAAGATTTAACTAATCAAATGTAACAAAAGTAAAAATATATACCATTATTTCACGAGCTTAAAATATATTTTTCTTATACAAATGTGAACACTCCACTTTGATTTATTAGTTTACTTCAAAAACCTCAAAAACAAGCAAGTCATTGCAAATCTAGGCGACCATTTGCAACAAGGTCACCAGATTTGCCCGGACCGAATTTGTAACAAATTGTTAAATATGCGCGAATTGTTTGCTTCAAGAATTTGTCTCGATCACTCGTTTTTGTAATACTGTAACAAAATAGGTGCGCGTTAGTGATTTTCACCCCAATGTCATTTGACTATTAGAATGGCGATTGAATCAAATAAAATCCGCTATGGAATACCTTGGGTGATGTGATATCGGGACTTTTCTTTTTCCACAAACATTCCAAATTTCTACAACAGGTAGAGCCCGTAGCCACGTTGACACGACGGTTCTCGATTGCTACCGAATTTAAGCAACGTTGGGCGCGGTCACTACTTGGACGGGTGTCCGACTGAGTAACGACCGTGTGATGGTATGAATTGCCGCTTAACCCTTAGAAAGCTAGCCATAGGAATGAAACTCACGACGGCATGTTTTCAAACCTCGAAACTTTCTTTGTAGGGGTGTTAGTGCAGGCATACTAATATATAATGGTGGCTTATTCAATGAAGGCGACTTTTTACGCATATAATTACATAATTGCGTACATACGGAGATAGGCCGTCCGCGAGTTCGACGGAAAACCACAAATCGGTGGTGCTAGCATTCCAGCGGTTGAAATATATTGTCATTAGATGCCATGTACTCCAGTCGCATAACCTGTCACCATAATACGAGACGCCTCGCGATAAACCTGACGCAGAGCGCGCAACCCTGCAACGCCACAGTCAGAAAGCCGGGTCAATGGGCCCGACTCACGAGAAGCTCCGCTAAAGGGCAAATGCCCAGCGTAAGACATCGCGGATAAGGTTCGTCGACCGAATCACGAAATGTCTGCCACTAGGCGACAAGTTGGGCTCCATAAAAAGCACTAGTCAAACAAACAAACAAAAAATCTAGTTTACAAACAAAACGTGCAGATTTTCGTCGTTCAGTATTCGAAATACAATTCTATCTTCACTTCTGTACTGGGGAGGACCCAGTAATCCATTCGATTGAATTGCAATTTCCATGTGACCCTTTCAGTACAATATTTCAATATTTTCAATGTTTTAACAAAGCTTGCTTCTATACACATATATCCTTACGAAATTTGTTTTTTCTACAAGTAATATCATCGTTTTATCTTAAAATGGACAATTCTTATCAGGATCTTCCAAAACTATAATAACAAATATTTCTTTGGAGGAATCAAATTACGGTAGGAAAAATTGTTGCCCTAATACAGTCAGTCCCAAAGACGACACTTACAAACTCGAAGACAAACACATCCTAACTGGTATAGTATATATATATATATATATATATATATATATATATATATATATATATATATATATATATATATATATATATATATATATATATATATATATATATATATATATATATATATATATATATATATATATATATATATATATATATATATATATATATATATATATATATATATATATATATATATATATATATATATATATATATATATATATATATATATATATATATATATATATATATATAACTTTCGTCAGCCTGCTATGCTCTATTACGCATCAGAAATTGTTTGGAGAGAACTGAAGTAATATCGGCCTATTACGCGCTAGTTGAGTCACACCTGCGCTATGGTATTCTTTTATGGGGTAATGCAGCACACATCAACAGTGTATTCACTCTCCAGAAAAGAGCCATACGTGCGATAGTAGGTATTGGTCCACGGCAGTCATGTCGTGAACACTTCCAAAAACTAGGGATATTGACCGTATATGCGATTTTTGCTCAAGAAGCTCTTTGCGAATTCTATTGCAATAAGAGCTCGGCCATATCCCACGAGGAAGTACATCGGCATGACACCAGGAATAAAACCCTGTATCTCCAACCGTTCGTAGCACGTACTGCCAAGTTCCAGGCGACTAGTCGATACTTAGGCCTCAAACTTTTCAATAAATTGCCCGAAAGATTAAAAGAAATTAAAAACATCGATATTTTCAAGAGATCCATCCGAGTCTATCTGCTTAAAATCAACATGTATGCCCATAACGACTTCTTAAAATATTTTGAAAATACATAGCATCGTATCTACCCATTTAATCTAATACATATTATTTACCGTTAATTGTTTTGTTGTAAACTGTTATCATATAGTCTATGTTTTCGTAAATTGGTAAGTTTAAAACTATATATTGTATATCATCTCTTGTCTAAATTGAGTAACTAATTTAAGATTAATTACTGTCATTCCTACACAATTGTATGGTTGTATTGGAAATAAATACCTTTTACTTTACTTTACTTTACTATATATATATATATATATATATATATATATATATATATATATATATATATATATATATATATATATATATATATATATATATATATATATATATATATATACCCTCACTGCGAGACCAAGAAACGTCTTTTCCGAAATGAAGCAATCTGAGTAAAGCCTCTTCATTCACTCTCGCAAATTAAGCAAACCTTAAATAAGGACAATAGCATAAGACTAACGGCGAGATAACGCTCCAACCAACCAATCGGAAGGAGAACTTCTCATCTGTGCAGAAAGTGCAGGAAGATGAAACTGCTCATGATAGACAATTTTATGCGATTGTCATGATTTATATTTATAGCTAATCTAAAACTAAAACGGAATGTTTCTTCAAATCCTAACGAACTTAAGTTATGTGCGTAAAGACAACATAATTCACGCAAAAAAACAGCTTTCAAAAAATCCAGCTTCCTTACTTCCGCCAAGGCTGATTCTAAACCTACACACAGAATGCACTTTGACACTGTACTGTTTTTTCACAAATATCACACAACATCGATGCACAAAATTTCGCTTTCGACGCGGGTAAATGTCACTTTCACTGACGGACGCGAAGGCGGTTCGGAAAATCGCGCGAGCGCGCGCTGTTTCCGCGGCAGTGTGCGCAGGCGTATTGAGAGCGCGAGCCGAGCGTAGCGCCGTTGATCCCTCCCTCGGCAGCATCGATCGTACGATTAAAAACTATCGCATTTAATAAACAGTTGTAATCAAGTTAATATTATCTATATTTCTGATTTTTAATATGCGTATTCGGGGTGGGGCATAGGTCACAACAACGCAAAGTTCAAATGCGTAGCAAAAAATAAAAAAAGGGATTCCTCTTCTTCGGAATGAAAAGGGGCAGAACTCTGGTCTCGAAGCTACCGATTTTTCGGTATTTCTACCGATATGGCGCCTGTCCTACCGAAATACCGAAATGGAACGATTTTTCCACGATTTTTAACGAAACATGCAAGCAAATAACTGCACGTTTTCCATTGAAAAATAATCCAATAAAAGATTTAACTAACAAATATTAAAAGTGGCAAAACTGCTTAGATTATCCCAATATTGTTCAAAACAATGATTTCCAGCAAATTGATACGGAATTGTGTGTTTTGAAAAATTGTGAACAAATAAAAACATTTCCTGATTAAATAGAACTCTTTTGGGATAATATCAGTTTACTGAAGTATCGCGATGACACTCAAATGTTGGCAATGACACTTTGTTGTCTTTTTTCATCTTTACTATTTTACCACTTTTCATCCAACAATGTTGAGCGCATATTCTCGCATATCAATCTCATGAAAACAAAACAGCGAGTTGTTGTTGAGTTGTCTCAATGTCAACTCAATGGTTGTCTATTGAGTCAATCATTGGTCTGTTTCATACAAAAGTCTATTTAATGACGGTAATTGTTACGACTTCGAAATTAGTTGAAAAATGACTGCTGCTATGGCTAAAAATTATTAGTAGGTACAATCCTACAGACTGCAAAAAAAATATTATAGCTGTTGATTTCATTGGTTGTACTAATACTTAGTATGTTATTGTTAATTCGTTTTCATTATGATTTGCTGATGTAAAAGGTGTACTTCATTTTTATGATGAAATGCAACATGTTGGGCATGCAGCATGTCCAACTAACTGTTATTAGTTTTAATAATGTTTAGTAATTGATGTTTATAAAGAGGATTCCTGATGTTTAATAATATTTTTTAATTATTCCTGTTGTCTAATAATGTTTAATAAAAAGATTTGATTAAATATTGTTTTTTTTCCATATGTATACCGATTATTGGTCCAAGTATACCGATTTGACGTTCGAGACCACTGCTCGCCAGTGCACGGTGTTCGTTCTCTGTGACGGGTGTGTTGAAAGTTCAAAGTCAAAAATGCTCAACGTTCACAGAATTTTCGTTGTCCGTGTTTATTTTCGCACAAACTCTTACTGCAAACTCCAAAATGAATTTCAACCCTAATTTACGGGAGTACCGATGCCAAACAAGTCAATAATAAAGCGTTTGGTGGATACATTCAATAAAGTGGGAATGTGGCCGAAATATGGTTAATCGTTCAGAGCGTAGTTGCCGAGAGAGAGGGAGGAATTTTCGACATTTATTGTAACTTTTTTATGTTTTTGTATGTATTTCGAGTCAAATATATTTTTTTAGGTTTGTTTTTTAACTTTTGGCGAACTGGGCTGCGCGACTTGTGACCCATGAACCTCCTTAAAATAAATCGGAGATACTCGTTCGAGCAGAAGAAACGCCTTGTTTCACCTCATTAGGGTTGAGTTTCATATCGTGCCGGGGATTCCCTGGAAGAGAACGAAACACCAGATATCGTATATCGCATCAAAATATCGCATGTCTCATATTATAATATGCTATAGAAGGCTGGCCGGTGGAGTTGATACTGCCCGCTTTATCGCCGTCCCCTTCGCAATATTCGAAAAGCGGCTTCATTCGTCTCTTTCACACAAACTCGGTCTTCCGAGACGGTGTTCACCTTGGCGTTTTGCACCGGGCCGAGTTGGATGCATATTGAAATGAAGCCTTTGCGACGGAGCGGCTTTTGGAAGAACTTACATTACAGAAATGCGTGTGACCTTTGTTGCTGAGAGGCCCCTCTATAGGCCCGTCGGAGGTTGCTCATTGATGGATTTTCTGTTATGTTCAGAGAGGCGGCTAGATATGCCTTCATTGATTTATCGTTTTATTAATTAGAATAATAGCCAATCTCAGTTGAGCATATTAATGATACGTTCATAAAATACGGTTTCTTATCCAATTGTTAACTCCGTATAGAAAGACATAGCATTAAGAATGATTATCTTGTTTATAAATAATGTAGAATTAAAATTGGATTATTTAAATATTTTAAAGTAAGAATATACTATTCCTATTGTAGTACCAGAATATGACTATTTACACGACCGTCCAACAACAAAGAAGTGTACTGTATTCAGGGTTCATCCATGTGTGATTTCCGTTTCTTTATTCCACCGTAGAACGTTACTGAATTGTATTGTTAGAACCGTGATGTCATCCCGAGCGTCATAGGGTACCTTAACTGCCCAAATATCAAGTAAGTACATAGATGTCAAAATGTCCAAATTCCAATAAATTAACATAAATATATCGTGTTTAGTGTCGAATGAAAGGTCTGATTCAGTATGTTCCGGAAATATACATCTATCTATATGGATAAATACACAAACTACAAATATTTCAGAAAACAACCGTGATGAAAATAGTTATTACAAGTAAAGTACTACAAATGATTCCAGAAGCTAACGGAAAATCGGGTACCTCAATGAAATATATATTTTTGAATAGCTTAGACCTTCAGGATAATGGTTGATCATAGGCAAAAAGCGCTCAATACATGGGAAGGGGGTCAAATCGCTCAATACATGGGAAGGGGGTCAAATCGCTCTCATCAATTTTGTTTACACTAATAAACACTAAATTACATCAAGCGAACAGAAATGGTACTAATGTAAAAATGCGACCAATGAAGTTACTCCACCACCCCCCCCCCCCTCCCCGCCACGTCGTCTATGTCGCTAATGTTCGGTCTACACGTTAGCTAACATATTGTACCATTGTCTGTCATTGGGAGCTAACGGGCCCATGATGAGTTGGCCACGATGACCCATGTGTTCAGGGTCGGTCACACTCACGGGTCAACACCCATCCGACGGCCTCCACGCACGGGGTGCGAACCTGGGTAGGACTCTGGCCAGCGAACCAGTTTCCCCTGGGAATCAAACCTCTGGCGGTCCTGGACAGTCTGCGCACCGTGCGACGCAAGCCAATCGATTCTGCACTCCGACTAACAGTCGGGGGAGTCTGGAAACTATATTGTTTCCTATAGAGCGGGGGTGGTTGCGTACCTTACAGCGACTGCTCTTGAAATGACCATTGGCCATCCGATCCCGGTTCAGAGCCGGGCAAAGGACGCCTTGGTCCGCGATAGATTCGGTATACACCGTTTCACCGCTTCGTAAGGGAGAGGCCCGCAAGCGACCTCGAACTCGGAACCAATCGAGAGACCGGAGAAATCTGGTCACAATTGGAAGTAAGGGCGCGAGTGTCTCGAGCCGCCGGGAAGTATTCCTGGCTATCTCGCGGTAAGGAGTTGGTCTCTTACGGGTTGTGGCGTAGCTAGACGTCGGATTGTTCTGTCCAAAGTCTTCTACGCTCACTGCAGGTCGATAGAACGACTAATCGTTAAAACGTCCTGTGGTGACGAGCTCGCCCGTTGTAGTTGACAACTCAATATGTACCATTGTCTAGATACAGGGAGCTAATGAGCCCTGTTGCAGTTAGACCACTAAGACCCATGTGTTTAGGGTTGGTCAAGCGGACGGGTCAACACCCATCCAACACCCATCCACGCAGAAGTACGAGCCAGGGTAGGACTCTGGCCTGCGGGCCAGTCCTCCTAGGAGTCAACCTTCGGGAGCTCCTGGATGGTTTGCGCACCACGTGGCGTCAGCCAATCAATTGCGCATTCTGACCGATAGCCGGGGGAGTCTGGACAGTACTGTCTCCTATAGAGCGTGGGTGGTTGTTAACCTTACGGCAACTACTCTTGAAACGACCAATCGGCTCCCGGATGCCGGGTGAACAGCCGGGCAAACTATGTCGTGGTCCGCGACAGATTCGGTAGACACCGTATCATCGCTTCGTAAGGTAGTGGACTGCGCAAGCGACCTCGAACCTGTAACCAGTCGGGATACCGGAGTAATCTGGTTGAAACTAGAAGTAAGAGCGCGAGTGTCGGCTCGCTGGGGATTAACCTGGTTATCTCGCGGTAAGGCGTTAGTCTCTTACGGGCGAGTGGCGTAACTATATTTACTATATAACTATATTTTTATAGACAGTGGACTGTTTTCGTCCAGTCTTCTATACGTTCATCTCACGGAAGACAGAACGATCCAATATCTTTGAAACTTCTTGAGGTGACGGGTTCGCCCCACAGCTCTAGTTGTACCACTGCCTTTGTCTCTCTCAGTCTTTCCCATACATTTTCACGCGTCACAGTGGTGCCGACTCGGTTCCACCTTAACAATGTGGCCCAACATTGGCCAACGTGTAGAGCAGGCGGCGGAAGCCAGTCGGCTCCTCTCGTCACGTGCCATGTTAAAAATGTATAGGAACGAGGGAGAAAGACATAGGCGATGCGGCCAACGTTGGCCAATGTGTAGAGGGGGCAATAGAAAACATGATACCCAACGTTCGGTAGTAGACAAGGCATCAGAAAAAGATAAACCTGTTTTCACTCATACTTACCTATACCTACTAATATTATAAAGAGGTAAAGTTTGTGAAGTTGTACGAAGTAATCTCTGGATCTACTGAACCGATTTTAAACATTCTTTTACCAATAGAAAGCCACGTTATTTGTGAGTGTCATAGGCTATATATTATTCCGAAAAATTAAAAAACTGTTTCGTGGTAGTCGGATTTTCAAAGTAAGTCGGAGAATAAGCAGTCGAACGAAAAAGTTTCTAACTAACTAACGCTGCCTTAACGATGAGAGATATATGATAAGGTCCTAGAGAAAAGTTGTAGAACTTGATAATGCTTACAAAAAAGTCAGCGACAGCATATGTCTAACTTTTATATTTAAGTCACAAAAAGTAGTATTTTATATAAAATAAATAATTTTAATCGTTAGGTCATGTTTATTGGTCATATTATCAACAATTATGAATTCTTATCAAAATAATTAAATTTATCGTCTAAAGTGTTTAAAACAAAAGACTGTACCCTTTAACTGCATATAATTTCCCTTTTACTGCATAAATAGTTAAAGATATATTACGCTCACAAATAAGACACTCACAAGAAAACACTCACAAATAACGGTATTATAGTCAAATTGGCATGCAAATACATACATACATATGCAGTAAAAATATAACCCTTCTTTTGGCAGTCAGGAAATAAATCATACCACTCAGTACTAACCGAACCACACTCATAATTACATCACAGGTAAAAAGTTTTACCGCCCAACGAAGTGGGCACGGGTCAGCTAGTACATATATAAATTGTTAATTATCTACACTAGCTGCTACAACTTTAATTTCCATATAATACAACAAGTACCACTGCATTGTTGTTCGAACAACAAACAGGTTTCACGCGCGCGGATACCATTTGGGTACAAAATTACTACGCATTTCACTTATCGCTTGACAGAACACAATTCCAACGTTGTTCCTATGCGTTTCGTAATGACGGTCGTTTACTTGACAATTCTACGCGTGATGTTTTCCATATTAGCATATTTTTGTAATTTTTAGGCCCACAATTTATAGTTCGTTCATAAAATATCTAAAGAGCCGATTGCAATGAATATGTCAATCGATATTGTGAGGAAGTGATGATTTGGAATTATGTGATCACAGCTAAGTAGAACGACAAATAGTGATTTAGTGTGATTCGCGTGAGGTAACACATTTGTGATATTGGAGAAAGTTCAAATATAATAAAAAAGGACATCTTTGGTTCAGAAATCTATTATCAAACAAATTATCTGATGTCATCGCTGCTATTTTTAACGTAAACTTAGATTACACAGAAAATATGCATTACGGTCCATTCTGCTCGTTTATGGAATCAGCTAGCTCTCTCTGCCAGGCATGCACCTTCGTTGCTCACTTTCAAAAAGTTGTTAAAGAAACATTTATTTACACACATCCAATAACCAAATACCTCATCCTGTCCTCTTATTTATCCTTTCCTGGGCAACCTTAGCATAAGTTATTGACGTATATTTGTATTAGTTTAATTTTAATTTACCTTTATTACTTCTGTGTGTATTGTACGGTGACAATTAGGAATTATTTTATCAAATGAGGACATCAGGGGAAGAACGATGAGGGTTATGTTTTTGTGTAACTGAGAAAAACGACTTTAAAGATTTGAGGCAAGGATACAAAGTTGTTCATGGTCAGAAGTCATATGTTATTTTAGTATTATTTGACATCATATTTAGTTAGGGTTGATATTATTGTAAGAACATTATAATATGTGTATATAATACATCAGTATTCCCCACAATCGATTCAATTCTCATCGTTTTTCCCCAACATGCTATTTCAAAAATGTCCATTTTTGCCATAATATTTCCTATTTCCATCATCAATATTTCCTATTCGATTTTGCCATAATTTTCTTATGGGTACAACGCACATTTCCTAATACTCAGTTTAAAATGAAGAAAAATGGTACATTCATCGTTCTTCCCCAGGTGTCCTCAAATGGTTGACTGTAAGATATCGCTATAGCGATAAGTTCGCCATTTGTGCATAAATTGTCTTTTCTTATAAAACCAGTATAATATTAATTATGTAATGTTTTTATAGCACAATAAAGTAAATTTATTCTATTCCATTCTAAAATTCTGAAAAAAAACAGCGAACTAACGATGAATCAGCGAACTAAAGAATCTCTAATCAACACCATCCTATCTCCACAACCTTTTCGAACCATTAAGTTCTAAGATAACGTTCTCGCACTCCAGTCAGCTTCTGGCAAATTATACAAAATTCCTCGGTAATTCGGCGTAATCATTTAAGGGCATTGCCAAGCGCGGAACTGCATAAGACTAAAACATACCCATAATATTATTACAAATGTACCATTTCTTGCATATCTACATATTAAATTACCTACTTAATGTATTATATAAAATTATGAAAAAATACATTTTTAGAATGGTTTTCGTCTTGATTTGACTTCGCAAAATTATCTATCAGTTTTGAGACATCCACGTTTTGGGCTTCCTTAGCTTCCAGTAGAGTCGGGTGGATCTTCGACCGTAACGAAAGTTCAATTTTGGGCCCCCAAACTACCGTGGCCCCGGTGCGCCGCACCGGCTGCAGCGGCTTAGTTACGCCACCGCTTAAATTTAAACAAATTGATATAATCATTTAATCGCACATGGAATCAAAACTGTCATTGCAATTTGCAATGTCAGACATATGCAATTTGAAAGAAATAGTTCGCAATAATTAAAATAAAGTAGGTATTCATAATTCATATTCATAAAATATTCAATTGAAAGGAAACCGTAAAAATTATACGCCGAACACAGTTACAAATTATTGTGTTAATAATAAATAGAACAGTCCACATTAGATGCAATTATTTGTATTTTTGTGATAAATATTTGTAAGACTGCGTCATAATCCAGAAAATTTTACTAGAATTTATTTAAATAACGTATTTTTTTTAATAACTAAAAGCATTCTGACTTTAGAAAAAAATATGTATTAGATTTTTCTTATATAATATGTATACTTTTGGGATTTTTTTAAAGCAGGACATACCCATAGGGAGAATATGTGCTGTCTAAAATCTATGGTGCACCAAACGCTGAATGAAATGCCATGATGGAGATGTGTTTCGAAATGAGCGAAACACATGATTCTGGCGTCTGTTTTAACAGTGAATTTACGTATTTGTTGCAAATAAAAACATGCACCAGAAAGCTTGACGCTCAATACGGCATTCGTCGATTACGGCACCGAGAAATTTATGTATACGTAACCATGTTGCTCACGTTGTTCAATCATATCCCTAGTGATGAAATATTAGGAGAGGCATTTTGCAACCATATTGTATCATTGAAACTATTGATCGGATTGGTGACCAATCCACGATTAATCGACGATTATTCATGTTTTGACGATTAATCGGAATCGTCGATTCTAAGCCCGATTATTAAGCGATTAGCGGTGGATAACACAAAATAAACAGGTCAAGAAAACTGATAAATCTTATAAAAAATCAAAATTCCAAACATACTGATATATTAAGAAATTGTCAAGCTCCTCCGAGTGCGTACAACAATATAATTCGAGTGGCAGATGATCATGATCCTTTTTCGAATATTGCAGGGAAGTAGCTTAGGGGGAGCTCCTAGGGGACTCCCTAGCTTGCAGGGAAGTACAGACTTATTTACCAACTCTTAAGCTCTGCACAATATTAGCACAATAATAGCTATTACAGTAATTTTAAGACAATTGCACAAAAATATCTGACCTTTCAATTAAGTTCAAAATTATCTGAGAGATTATTTGCAAAAGCTGGACTTACCCAGAGTGATTTAAGAAATATGCTGTCATCATAACTAACAGATGCTATGTTTTTACGATATTTTTTTTCCTATTGTAACTACATGTCCTAACTCTTAAGCTAGTGTCTAATCAATTTTGAATAAATAAAATAGTTTATTTAAAAAAAAAAGGTAATATGTAGGTTAATAATATACATACCTACATATAATTAGATTCCTTATATGAGTATGAACGACACGACGATAAAACGACACGGAACGGAACTAACTGTGAATTAGTTATATTTTGCCTTATAATCAAAAGCTTAGAAAATTACTTTGAAATGAGTAACCAATGACGGAAGATCCTTTATATAAATTATAAAAAGAATCAGCCCGAGGATACAGCGAGCTGTCGATACAAATTACGTCGTAAATAGCAAATCTAGGTAGAGGCGTAAGCCTAATTATGTATGTGTCGAGTCTCGGATTGTAAAGGATTGGGATGAACCACTTTGTCGCTTAATTTTAATTTAAATGTCATTATTTTTTCTTAGTGTAGTCATAGTTGAATTATACGATATGTACAAAACTACTGGCTTAGTAAACACCTAAGCCAGTAGTTTCACTGTCAGTGAGCTCCACTGATTGCCGTCTGTTCGAGAGGTAACTTCGGAACCATTTTAGGCCGATTCCTCGGATTCCGTATCTTTCGAGCTTAAACAATAAGCTCCCGTGGTTCACCATTTGGAAAGCCTGCGGCGGTTCGGGTCGCAAAACTCAGAAGACTGGACTGAATACGTGTGTGACAATCTTAATGTGACATCCAAATACTTCCGGATGAGCATGTTATTTTTATTGCCTGTAGTCGCGTAATAATAGTGACGTGCATACCATTCTTATAACGTCGTATAAAGCATGCAACGGTTAGAGACTGTGCGCCAGGTGGGTGTTGTTGTGCACAGCCGGTGTTTAGTGGGCGAAATTATCCAGAGCGCTTTTTGCGCTTGCCGTAATGGAGATCAAGTATGCGGGCGTATTTCGCGCTGTGAAAGCATTTTGTACGTGTATCAGACGAAAAATAGTTTTTTCCAACTGCCGTACTTCCCGTTTAGGTGAAGCGAAACACGAATGTGAACATAATTATGTCGAGTAATTATAATTCATGGCATAGCTCCTCTTCGTCTTTTTCCTATTATTACAATTCATGCTGGAGTCTTTCGTTGAATAAACTGGATGAATTAATGAATTATCTCTACTGAGACAATGAACTGAATACACTGGAGGTTATATTTTTAAGGTTGAGGAGCACCTGCGTTTGAGGAAGAGAGAGAAAGGTAAATCAACTGACCAGTATGCCAGCGACTTAGAGCCGATATTGAAAAGTAAAAGGGTGAGGTTTCAGAATTATGAGGGCAGTTTATTTATTTACTTATTTAAAGTAATAGGTACACAACCCCAATAAATAATAAATACCGAAAATCAAATATATAGAAACATAATTACTAATATTTAAAATAATTTCTTATTAGAGCATGATATTTTATGTACACTCCGCATGACTAATTAATTATTGCCATTTAAATGATAATTCACAAAAAAATAAATATAAAAAATATTTTTATTGAAATTATTAAAATCGATATTACAATATAACATAGGAAATTATATAAAAATAATAATAACTATTTAGTCCAAAATTAATATACAGCAATGTCATTTAAATATAATAAACGAGAAAATGTCATTAAAAATTACCATAAAAATAAAAATATTAGCAATAAACTTAAAATTATCTATAAAAAGTGTAATAAAAAACGTCACGATAATATTTTCATGTGTATAATATAATATAAGATATATATATATATATAATATAATATATATATATATATATATATATATATATATATATATATATATATATATATATATATATATATATATATATATATATATATATATATATATATATATATATATATATATATATATATATATATATATATATATATATATATATATATATATATATATATATATATATATATATATATATATATATATATATATATATATATATATATATATATATATATATATATATATATATATATATATATATATATATATATATATATATATATATATATATATATATATATATATATATATATATATATATATATATATATATATATATATATATATATATATATATATATATATATATATATATATATATATATATATATATATATATAATATATAATATGATATATATATATATATATATATATATATATATATATATATATATATATATATATATATATATATATAATATATATATATATATATATATAATATAAGATAATATTTTCATGTGTATCGGTCTTCTAGTTTGAGTATCTATGTAGTGACTCTAAGTGAATCTAAGTAGGTATTTCTAGATCCTTCAATCAATCAATCACTCCTTTTGTTGACTTAAAATTATGTTATTACAAACAACTTCATGGTCCCCTTGGGTACTTGGGGACAATATGAGCAAGAGCAATGCAATTAATTAATTTTATAAATTACCAAAATTGCTACGCACAGCATATAATTGTCTATAATTATTAAATTCCCAAGAAAGCTAATTAAGTGGGTGTTTCATGACCTTAACAACGGCTTTGTGTCCATGGACAAGGTCACAAATCACAAAATTTTGGGCAATTCCGCGCTTGGCTGCGCCCACTGATGTGTTTCGGTCATTTGACAAGCATTCATTTTGTATCTAGCGTAAGTTAGCATAATAATCGCTTAGAAGCCAATATTACTGATATTTTTTTAAATTTATGTATTGGTTTATTATTTGTGGCAATTATAATAATAGACGCCTAAAAATAAAAGTAGTACATTAAAAATAGTATAAAAACGAATTTACCGCTTGAAGTTTGCAGCACCCGAGTTTTCGGCGATGTATAATATATCTCCGAAACATCTGGTGCTGAAAGCCTCACGCGGTAAATTCGTTTTTATCCTATATATATAATGTCAAACAACCGCGATAGTCTTGGATTTCAACAAATCGTACATAGTAGAAATTTTAGACAAAGACCATACCTATAGAGGGACTACAAACGCTGGAAATCGGGATATCCTCAAGTGATTTAAACCTGGTTTTCATGACATAGCGGTAATAGTGCCATACTTTATTATAAGTTAACAAAAGAAAATAAAAGTAACATCTAAAGATATATATGTATCTTTAAATTGCATTAATTCACTTAAAGTTTCTCACGAAATTCAGTCTTGAATGTATTCAATGACTCGACCGCATTGTCGCACCTAACCGATTCCATAAAATCGCCGAATTAAATAGGAGAAACTTGCTTGAAAACTTGTGGCTTTATACTTTGGAATAGTCGCCATATATTCACGGGCTCGTGTGGAGTAGGCATAGCGATGACGAAACCTAGTAATCAACGAATATAGGTAACGCAGCTGCTGAGTTCGTACCACCTTGACAAGATAGGAAGCAGGGTGTAGTTGACCCCTTCACCTCATTTTCAGCATGAAGGCTTTGCTAATAAATGACAATGCATGTTGATGGTGAGGAATATGAAAGGAAACTCTTGCACAAGCATTTTGATTTTGGGTCTTCTTAAAAAACACGGGCCGCATACACAGTTACCATAGTGTAACTCTAATAAAATCACAGCATTGACGACTAAGATACGGACTTTGACGCAGAGGTTCTTCCCGAGTCTGTATAAGACTTTGAACCGTGCAAACGCCATCCATCTCGCTCGCTGATATGCTCTTCAAAACGAACATTTGAATAAAAAAGAAGACCCAAATTTCGTGTAGTAGAAGCTAATGGAATTTACGAGAAGTTCGTCATTATATTAGACAAGCAACTAAAGTAATTTTTCTTTCAAGCCCTTTTTGAACCAAGGATCATATAACAGGACTGATGGATTTATCTTCAAAGCATGCTGATTAGGCCAGGTAGTTAGCCTTTCAAGGCCAGTATTAATGTTATTTGCCGTTAGGTTTAGTCCTTTAGGATATATGGGGTGCAAGATTTGTGTATCATCTGCGTACAAGTGATATGAGCAATGCTCAACATCGGATCGATGCTACACACACAAACACACACAGACGCACACACACACGCGCGCGCACACTAGTTTAAACTAATATGCACCACTTAATAACTATACGTCACGGTTAACTATAACATTTAGCCTTAAAAACATTTATGGCGACACTGCATTTGTAACGAATAAAAAAGTCTATTGACCAGATATTTATTTCCTCGAATTGGTAATGGAGCTTTTTTCGTAACTAGCTGTGCGGCAGCTATGCGCCGTTTAATTTAAAAATGAAATCGGATTATTCATAAATAATTTAGAGTACTTCGGAATAAACAATATTGTTGGTCATATTTTCGCGTGGTATTCGTATATACTGATTTTCGCCGCAACCTAATCTAGATAAGGCATGCACGGTTCGGCTCTTCTCGGTTATGCTCGGTTCTCATCGGGCGGGCGAACTCGGCCCCCAACCCATCGTGTCCCAGCGCCCGTTTGCGTACTACTTCGTTTTCGATTACCGTTTTTTTTGCTCGGCTCCTGAGGGCCGTAACATAATGTTAAATATCCTATAACCTTCCTCAAGAATTGGGCTATCAAATGCAAAAAGATTTTGCAAACCCGACAGGTAGTTAAAGAGATTAACTCTTCAGGTTTATTATTAGTATAGACATTGATTTTACTATAAAATCAATGGTATAGATGTAAGATTTTTGTATGTATGGCGGTGATTACTTGTTTGTTTGTAATTGCTTTTTATCGTTAGATAGAAACCAAACAAACCTGTAATTAAAATAGTATCGATATGAATATTACCGCAATCCATGCGGTTTATGGCCTGTGAAATATTACATTCACTCTTGTATCCCGATTTCCATCGTTAACCATTAAAGACATGGATCTAAGTGTGCATTTTCCGTTTCTCTTCATCGCTATCACCATTCTTAAATTGTAAATTACTAGCGGATTCCCACAATGAATATTTCAGCATCTTAAAATTAATTTGAAAACATAGTTTCATCGAGTTAATAAATATTCATTAAAAACTGAAATATGAAATTAAACGTGGGATTCGGCACAAAAAAACGTATAAGAATATATCCGGATTCAAAACGCATTACGCAACCGGAAGTAAGTCTAGATTTTAATCTTAATATTATAATATACTATGTCAAATCTCTCAAATTACATAACATGCACCTCTTACACTTTTTACACTTTTAATTGTGCATTAAAATAATGTAATTTATGGGCTGTCAGAGTCATATTATTATGGTACTGGATCGTAAAATTAGCGATGTGTATTATATAAAAAATGCCTATATATAATGTTGCATCGCGTAATTAATTACTGTGTTAATATTATTCCAGTTTCTGTGAATTTATTGTTATGAGATACGGATATTCGAGTAACGGGGGGCGGGGGTGTGTGGGGGGGGGGGGGGGGGGGGGGGGGGGAGGTCGGTGTGTGTTATACAGTAGCGCTGAAAAGTAACGTGCACGCACACTAACTAGCTAATATGAGGATTACCAGGACCGTGGATGTTGCCAGTTAATGTACGAATAATTAAGTTTATAGGCATTAAATTACGCGGGTACATTAAATTATGTGGGTACCTTACGGTAAATTAAATTACGTGAAAATATTCCAATATTTTAAGCAATTATAAAACAAAGCCTTCGAAAAGCGTATGTCTGACTGTCTTTTGGATCGTGATAAACTCAAGAACCGCCTGACGGATTTCGATGCGGTTTTCACTGTTCGTTAGAACTTCTCATTTACCATTCCTCAGTTTCGAGGAATGGTAGAATGGTAAAGTTGTAATACCATGAATATACTGTCTAACAAGTAAATATATTAAAAAGAATGAAAAACACGACTACCGTTAGGTACAGAAAGTGAGCTAATGTATTTATAATTATTTTTATTACGGTTTTTTAATAAAATATTTGTGGGTTATGTATTTATCCATGTATACATGTATATTTTCGTAATTCATTCGATCAAACCTTTAATTTGATACTAAACACGACATATTTATGTTAATTTATCGACATTTAGACATTTCGATTTTAGACGACTACTTCCTTGATATTTGGACAGTTAATTCTATGACACTCGGGATGACATAATGATTCTAACAATACCACACACGTTTAAATCGGTTCAAGCGTATAGAAGTTATGGTGGAATAAAGAAACGGAAAACATACATAGATGAACCCTGAACACATGACACTCTTTTTTTGTTGGGCAGTTGTGTAAAAAAGACGGCTGAACAGTGGCAAGTTTAGCGCTAGGTGGATGAAAAACAAGCGAGAGGCATTTTTGCCCATGAACAACTGGAGATATATTCTATTTTAGTTTTTACTGTTAGTTGACGTTTGGGAGCTAACGGGCCCATGATGAGGTGGCCACGAAGACCCATGTGTTCAGGGTCGGTCACACTCACGGGTCAACACCCATCCGACGGCCTCCCCGCATGGGGTGTGAACCTGGATAGGACACTGGGTCAACCAGTCTCCCCTGGGAATCAAACCTCTGGCGCTCCTGGACGGTCTGCGCACCGAGCGGCGCAAGCCAATCGATTATGCTCTCCGACTAACAGTCGGGGGAGTCTGGGAACTGTATTGTTTCCTATAGAGCGGGGGTGGTTGCCTACCTTACGGCGACTGCTCTTGAAATGACCATTGGCCATCCGATCCCGGTTCAGAGTCGGGCAAAGGACGCCTTGGTCCGCGATAGATTCGGTGCACACCGTTTCACCGCTTCGTAAGGGAGAGGACCGCGCAAGCGACCTCGAACTCGGAACCAATCGAGAGACCGGAGAAATCTGGTCACAATTGGAAGCAAGGGCGCGAGGGTCGGCCCGCCAGGTAACATTACTGGCTATCTCGCGGTAAAGGCGTTGGCTTCTTGCGGGTTGTGACGTAGCTGGACGTTGGATTGTTCTGTCCAAAGTCTTCTACGTTCACTGCAGGGCGACAGAACGAAAAAATCGTTAAAACGTCCTGTGGTGACGGGCTCGCCCGTTGTAGTTGACACCGCAAGTTGCTAGTTGAAGTATCTTTCGAGGAAGGTTAAACTGTAAATAATAGCAATATGTCAAAAAGGCAATAAGCAATGATGAGTTATATCGATAGAAAACGGTTACGAGTTGAGTAGATGAGTTAAAGCGATAGAAAACGGTTACAAAGCGCTAACCTACATATTATTTTATCATTTCTGTTTGGTAATCGATATCGATGAATCGACTGGTGACCTGGAGGGGGTGAGGGAAATAAAATATTTTGTATCTTAATCGTATTTATTGATAGTTTTATTTTTTGAATCCGTGGCTGTTTTAATGGTTTTATAAACGCGAGATCTACTGTTCACAAAACTACTACCTAGTATATATTTTTGTTCCCTTTGAACAAATATTGTACTCTATACATGGCGCGATCTAATCTAACTAAGTGTCTCTACCTTATCTAATTTGAGTTTGATGGCGTTCGCTCTCAAATTTTCCTTTACATCGTCTTTGTTTGTTGGCCGTATCTCGTGAAACGAGCAATTTTAACCCGCGTCGTGAAAGCGCCAGGATACACGTAACTGCATCAATAGTGGAATTGGTCGCCTGCAGTTTATGATAAACAACTACTAACGGCCATAGAAGGTAGGAAAACGTCTACTTAGTGACGTGGAGACGTTTTTAGAGTTCTCTATCTTAAGTGGGAATACCTATTGTATGTATTCCTATTGTATGTATTCCCCTACCTCATCAACAGTCAAGAAAGTGACCTCCTAATTACCATTATGTCTGTCAGTTAAATACTTAAGAAATATTAGTCATTTGAACCCTATTGTCTCTCAACTATTGTCTGTGAATTCAAAAATATAGGATATACGTCTAGAAAACAAGTATTTCAGTATCTACTTAAGAATGATTTCAGAATAATAAGCGGCTAACGTAGGGCACACTTAAGATGAGGGAAGAGCTAAGAATCGTCTGTTAATACGTCTGTAAGTAGATACGTAGAAAAATAAAGTTTAAATAGGGAAGTTAAAATGACTAGTACAATACTTGAAGTATGAGCAAATACAATACAAGTAGGGCCCTTTTCTGTTTCTGGGTGGTTGGAATCCGACAACAGTTTCATGTGTTTAGTCTCATCTTGGCGTGTTCTCTGAGTGTTTATTGGTTTTGCTGACTATTAACAACTTTTTAACGTATTTCATAATTTTAGTTACCTACATATTATCTGATTCCGAGCATTATCGGTAACATATATATTTCATTTGTTGATAATATACATTCAATAAAAAATAAGGCAAATGAATAGGCAAATTTTCATACATTTCACATGACTTCGAATAAATAATAATTTATAATTACAAATAGCACTCATACCGTTCCACGGACACAAATAAAAATACCATTTCACAAACTTTAAATTTATGTTTGATTCGGTTCTTTTCGTTTTAATAATTATTTATAGACATACTCTTCTAGTTTATTTGTAACGTTTTGGTATTCGTTATTTGTGTATTCATTATATTCATTATATCCATTATACTCATTTTCATTTTCACTTTCAATAATAATTAATATTTCTTATTCTTAATGCAACCATCTTTCTTATTGTAAACGCACTTTTAAGTAGAGGGCTAAAAATCAATACCTATCCTTATCAATACCTAGCTTATCCTCTGTATGGAGATCACTGACGGATGTCTGAGCATTAGGCATTTGTTGGAGACAGATTATAGTTCTGTATTTGAATACTACGTCAATTAATATATTAATCACCGTTAAAGAATATTTTTGTTCTTTATTTCTTAATATGTATTTTTTCCCAAATTCCTTAATAGAAAAATAATTAAAAACCTGTTTTATATGTAATAATGTACTCGACTGCCTTTCTTTGGAACTAAAATCGGATATTAGTTCGTGTGAGAGAGACAGGGCAGTACGTCAGAGCGGAATGTCAAATTAACGGAAAATTGTGAAATTAACACTTTTCCGAATCAAAACTACCCACCCAAGCTAAATCTAACACCGCACGAAATGTGTTCAAAACGTATTCGGGCGTCTATAAGTGCGGCAGGTAGTTTTGGTGCGGGAAAATTGACGACAGTTCATTTCATATTCCGTTCTAACGTATTGCCCTGTCTCGTTCGGTTGAACTAAGTTCCTATTTTAGTTTACGAAGAAACGCAATCGAGCCCATTACATACTAATATATTATTATTTAATATGGTTTAGATTAGTATTTTATATAAACAACTTGTGCTATGTACCTACATAATTAAAATTGTTTTTAATGAAAAACGAAAATTTTCAATAACGAAAACCAAGCGTATTGATATAAAAACGATTATTTCAAGTAGAAAGCATATTTTTCTAAAGGGCGTGAAATTCGAAGCTTCCAATCTCATCGTGATGGTGAAAAGATTTATTACAATCACATGGCGAAACAATGAAAGAAACGTCACCACCGCCGGTGATTACATCCGTAATGGAAAATATTAAGTAAAGAATACAAAGACTTCGTGCGAAAACGTTTCTATCAAAAGCACAATGATGCGGCTGCAGAAGAAATCGTATCGGCCCGCGGCCCACTTTCATGGCGCCGCTTAAATACAGAATGCGTACTGCCATCTAGCAAATATACCAGAAACTAACACAGCGCGACGTTTCGTCGATCGCCTAGAGATGGCAGTCGCTCAATGATAGTCACATCAATCGTCGACAGATGGCGCTGTTCGTTAAAAATAATACAAAAAATAAATGGACTCACCAGTCTCGCTCTTCTTCGGTGACTTGTGCCACTGATGCCGAACCTTCTGAGACCAGCTCGTAGGACTTTTCCTCCCTCTCGCAGCACGCTCCCGAATTCTGTGAAACAAATTGCAATGCCGTTTCATATCGAGCGAAAGCATTACTGAATAAAATTATGTGAAGCTCGCCAATCTGATAAGAACTTCCATGTTATCTCTGTTTAATCCGCCGACAAAAGCAAATATTGAATATTAATTGCCCTACCTTTGGGTTATTATTCAAAAAGTAGGTAAGAATCATTGGGGTTTTCATTAGATTTCTTAATAACAATATTTGTTTACAATATACCAAACATTTTTTTACACAATAAAGGGCGATTCTAAATACAAAAAGGGTAATACATTGGGTATTACCCTTTTTTGTTAGAATCGTATGAACAATTTGACGTATCACGTACGCTTTGTGGGTTTAGTTTAATTTTTTTTTTGGTTTTGTACCCAAACGTACGTGATACGGTATGTTGCGTACAGGCGATAATATAACGGACGTATCACGTACGTTCGTATAGGTAGGGCGGCTAAATAATCCTATGTAATTTTCTATTTTTGAATAAAAACCAAACCAGAAGCACGATACTATAAGGTTACATGGTATCTCATTGCAAAATCAATATAAAAGCATTATCACATTGCAAAATCAATATAAAAGGTATAATTAGAAATTATGTTTTAGTTATTTTTTTATAGGAATAATTAGAAAAAAAAGGTCTTAAGTATCATGTGTTATTTTTTTTTCATTTTATAATCTTTTATACATGTTATGATATACTGATGTGATATACTATTATGATATGAGGATATACTTATAAATATATATATTTTTAATTATTATTGTTATTTAATTATATTATTTGATATTCCATCGAAACCATCTTACATTATTTATTATAGGATGGTATCTCATTTAAGTTTTAATTTGAATTTTTTATCATCCATTTTTTTGTGTAAATGGTGTAAATTATAAATGGTATTAGTCCTAAGTCTTGATTCCATTAAGCACAATTTAATTCGTTATATACTGTAAATTACCACGAATGTAATAATAACACAATAAATACGCAGACAAATATCGATAAAAAACGACCAAAATGACTATAATTATTATAATATTCGGGTAATGTGCACGTTGTACAACTCGATTGTTAGAAGTCGCATGGAAACAAATGCAGCTATTTGAAATCCGCATGAAGTTGTCTATATCCTCATGCTGAAAAAGGTACAGAAGTGTTTTTTGAGATTTTAGTACTTCCAGCAGTACGAATATTATCCATTTTTGTATCCGATTGCATTTATCACAGGCATGGTTGGCTATAATTATCTCTGTCTCAGAAGAGAAATGTTGACCATGTCCTATGTTTTGAATCTAATTCGTGGTAAAAGCACCCTAGCTTACTAGCCAAGGTGAGTCTTCTCGTACCAAATAATTATCTTTGTGCACGATCGCACCATCATTTCGCGGAACCGTTCTCGCGCACTAACCTTACGAGGTGGAATTTGTTGGCGCGTGCTTTGCGGCGCATGAAATTCACTCGATTGCACCAGATTTTGATTTTTTAACCGCCAACCCTCACTCGTTTAAATTGCAGGCTATTAATTATTTATTCTTATATGATAGCTAGTATTTTAAGTGTCATTGCATTTGTATACTTACGGTGATATTTTTATTAATTTTACTTTTCAATGCCTTTGTTTTACTATAATATTGATTAGTAATGAGCGAATAATAAACAAATAAATAAATAAATAAGATTTCGTTTTTTAAAATAACATATTCCAATGTCAATTCTTGAGTCAATAAGTTGATAAATCAAAAGATTGGTATATCAAAAGATTGGTATAAAAATAAAGATTGGTATTTTATTATTATTATTTTACTACATATTTGTACACCTACTGAGGTAGAACAGATCATCTAAAAATATTTTACCTATTATAAGTGAATAATATAATTAAACAGTGAGCAGCTTGACTTTTATAAACATATTCCCTGAATTATAGCTGAAACAATCGTAATCAGTCTTTCGTAAAATATTAAAAAGCTTCAAATCAACTTGAAAATTGAGAATCAACCAAAAACTACGATAAGACATCATTTGTAAAAATATCATTTGTAAAAATATAAACACCAAAAAACATATCAAAATATAAATTACAGTCAGACCAAGAGCGTAAAAATTAATTCGATGAAGAAAAATATTTTACAGCGGCAATAATAGGTCTGCCAGTTTCAATAGAAACTTTCAGATGCATCTTGTGTCGGTTTCTTATTGTAGTTTTTCTTTTATTTATCATTATCATGTTTCTTTAGTGGGTTTTGCGTAACCAAATAATAAAACTATTGAAAGCGGCGTTATAAATGTAACAAAGGCTGATAACCATTGAGTCAGTTACTGGCTCCAAACTCAAAACAAGTGAGCGCTGACCCGGTACTATCAAGTCTTTCATCGTGTAAATTGATTTCAAGTCAGTACAGCGCTGTGGCGTCAATGCTGACTTCAATCCCCCCCACACGCGCCAGCGCTACTGACCACGTGTAAACGCCGAAGGCAGTAGTTAGCCAGTCGCTGTCACTTCATTGGAGGGATACGTCAAGTCGTCCGGGAAATTTTAACTAGCGAAAATGACGCATTTTTCCCAACTGACTTCACTACCATGCGTACACCCTAAAGAAATACTTACGGCTGACTGACCGCGGGTAAACAGAATGTCAGTTCTAGGCGCCAGCACTGACGCCTATAACTGAGTCAATGAAAATCTACACTTAATGTTTACATGCTGTTTTGAGAGAAATACTGACACTGTATATTTTTTAAAGTATCAGTTGATTCGTCATGATTCATGCTAGAACTATTGTGTAAAGGATTTAAGATAACATGACGATCTCCTCTCCCTGTGATTATTTAAAAGGCCATTGTTTCTACGTATGTATCTATACCAATTGATGACTAATGGGATGCGTGTTTATTAGTGCATTGACATATTTGGTACTTACATTACGACTGTGTTGTCATTTGTCCTATCCTCTGCTTCAGAGACATCAACCCAATCATCGCTTCGATCGCTCAGGCTGACTTCGCTCGTAGCTGGTCCGTAGCAGACAGGCTCTTGCGCCCCAATTATGCTCACAACGGAGCGCTGGCCATAAAGGCTGTTAGTCTTCTGTTCACTGGAAATTGTAGAATGACTGAAGTTTGATACAGTATCAAATGAAAGCCTCTTTCCAGGAGATATGTTCACTTTGCTCCTCATTTTGACTCCACTGTGCGGACTGTTTGGAATGCTCTCATAGCAATTGTTCACCGATGTCGAATCCGGGTGCTTTATAACATCGTACAGATTCTCGTTCCCATTTAGCGTATCGTAGCTATTGGTGCTCTGGGTGTAAGACAACTGTTTCTTGCTTTTCGCGGGAGCTTTATTCGCGTCTGCTGGAATTTTTTCATAGATCTTTTCGTACCCTATCGAGGAGGCGTTACTCTCCGATTTCGCGACGTAACTTTTTGGTATTGAGCCTTTGTTCGGCTCTGGCAGTGGCTGCTGTTGAATCTTAGAAGCGATTAGCAGCCTTGGAGGTGACATAGGCGGGCCTCGACAATAATCGTAGCCATCATCGCTATCTCCATCGCCGCGCGTTCTCTGCTCCGGAATTTTATTAGCGCAATATTCATAGTTCTGAACACTGCAATCATCTCCTTCAGGATGCGATCTCAATTCAAACAAACACTGATAAATATTCTCTTCGCCGCCGGCGAGAACTTCCGGTAGCGGACAAGACCTTATTTTCGTCAAACTATTAAACTGCTCGCTTCCAATCTCAGTCGTTTCTCGAAACGGTTCTAAAATCTCATAGTCATCTTCTTCTATCTTTTTCTCAAAATTATTTACAGCTTCCAAGTTTATCGCTTCAGCTACAATCAAATCGTCCTTTTCTGATAATTCCGCAATAACAGCAATATTCACAGCTTCAACCTCACGTTTTTCTTTCTTTAAGCTTTCGGCTATTTCTTGCTTTTTCGTTTCTAATAATAAATCAGTCTTTTTGAATAACAAATCAACGGACGGCGAAATCGGCTCATGAGATTCTTCATTTGGGCTATCTACATTAAGTTCAGAAACATTGTAATACGTCTGATCTTTCTTCCAGAGAAACGATTCATTCGGCGTGAGGTTCAAACTGATTTTTTGATATATCTCGTCTTCTGCTGAATTTACTTCTACAAATTTCGATGAGATATCATTGATTAGACGATTCGCCAGGTCTTCGTTATCAATCAAATTCAGCAATTCGGTTGTTTCGGATATCGGCTCGACGTGCTTCAGCAACTGCAGTTTGCTGCCTTTCAAAAAATTCGGCCGAAATTTAAATTTCTCATAAATATTTTTCCTATTTGATTCTAAACCTGCGTCGTCGCTTGAATTCGACACTTCCGTAGCGTTCGGATTTAACATTTTAATTTTTGGTTTTCCTTCGCGTATAACTACATTCTTTGTCATTGTGAGCGACAGCTTCTTTTCTGGTATAACAGGCTTCGCAGGTATAGCAGGTTTTATTCTTTCAGGTACCGATTGTTCTTTTACTTCTTCTGCTTTTGGATAAGTTTTTGTGGCATTAGTTGTGTTTTCGAAGTGTTTTATTTTTTCTAAGAATTCCTTCTCGCTTACGTCTTTTGGCTCAACTTTTTCCATCGGTGAGGGTTTGCGTTTCTTCTTAATACTGTTGCGTTTTCGGGAATGGCTATCGGATTTTACTCGATGCACCGTCTTACGGGAGCTCGACGAACGATCGCTGTCAGCTGCGCTTTCACTCGCCGATTTTTTCTTCAAATTCATTTTTTTCTTAGCCGATGGTTTAATTTTTGTGACAATTTTAAAGCTCGTGCCCGGTGTGAGGGTCGATGAAGGCGTCGAGCTGTTGCTATCGGAAGCTTTATTTTGTATTTTCTCAATAACTTTAGCGAATTTCGGCTGGTTCAAGATGCCATCCTTTTCTTTGATCATTTCATTGAACTTTTGAGTTAACTCCGCAACTTTACTGCCGTTAAGTTTAGTCGTGGTTCTGACGGAGTTTGAGGAAGTTCTTCTATTTGGAATCGGACCGTTTCTAATTTTAAAACTTATTTTACGAGGTGAATTTCCTGACAGTTTTTTTACTAGTGGTATTTTCTCGGATGTCGTTAATTGAGATTCTAAGAATTTTTGCTTTGCTCTATTCGCTCTATCGCCTCCGCCAGTGACACGTGAGTCGTCATTGTTTACAGACTTGGTTATTTTGGGAGGATTTGCTGTTGCTGATTGAGTTTTGTAATTATTGTCTACTGCGTTAATTTCTGTTACATCAGTCTTAGGATCATTGATATGTTTTAAATTATCATTGGCGTTGTTGAGAGTAGATACTGTTTTGCATGAATATAAAGCAGATCGGTTGACTTCCAGTCGTTCGCAATTTGTTTCATTCTTTTCATTTTGCATTTCGCTCTTTTGTGAATCTGAGTCATCTTCAGATTTGGTTAGATCGATGATCTGATAGAGAACTGTTTTTTTCGTCGAGAGAGGTGAGTATTCCGAGTGTATTTTGACTGGATTTGAAGTTCCGTTGAGAGGTGGAGACCGAGCATTTTGCTGGATCACCGCTGTCTTCATTTTCAAGAGTGGGCGTGGTCAGGGAGTGGTCTCCGGGGCATCATGGGTGCTGCTGATGGATAGTCTGAAAAAATAAGAGAAATAAATTGTTTAAATATTGATTATGTTTGTACAGCGATAAAATATACGGTGTAGGAATGATACTCATTTTAAAACCTGTGTAAAAGTTTGATGATAGGTTACTGAGGTTGTAATCAATGTTATTGATGGATTTACACGGGTGATATTTATCTAAGCTTATCATTCGCGAATGTTTCATCTCCAGGCATTTAATTATTAGTATAAGCCTGCTGTGTCTTATCTACAGAATCAAAATATTCATATCTGTCATGTACCCGATATATTCTGAAATACTCATATCTGATAGCAGGAGTATTCATCTCTGTCATGTAGTGCATCTATATCATTGTAGACCGTTAAGATCCTGCGGTGAAAATCTTTCCCAGAAATCACAAATTCTAGAGCCAGCACTGCGCAGGTGCTTTCTTTAAATATTCGGTTATTTCTACCATAAATAACTCAATAAACTTTGAAAGGGTGGCTAATTTGCTAGATTGTTCTGTTGTAATATCAGTTCTTTAGGGAGTTCATTGAAATAAAGAGACATATTATATAAGGGAATAAGTACCTATTTTAAAAACTAAAAAAATCACGATTTTACCTCCTGATCACAATATATAAACTAAAGAACTATTGAGACATGTCAAACGAGCCCAAATTTGATTGGGTTATTGCTAACCATCGAGTCCCTATCACCAGCGTATTGTCATCAGAAGTGAATAAGTGAGCTAAGTTTCAAATCGAAATGATATACGTTATTAGAAGAGAGTGAAACGTGACTTGTAAGATTCCTTCAAAATGTCACAGGTCAAGCTAATAAAATCGTGTTGATAAGAAGATATGCTTTTATTTAATGGTTCGAGAAGGTAATAAAGTGTTTCAAAACGCTAAGACTAAAATATGTCTGCAATATTCCCTTAGTCAGATTATTTAAATAGGACATTAAAGTGCTTCTCTTCAGTTGTTGAATTTATATAAGTATATTATTATTACTTATCCATTTTTTCTACTTTTTTTAAAAAGATGCTTTGAGGGGTTTTAATATTGTGTTTATACAACAAGCATACTGAGAGTCGGCCGGCCAGATATTACGAACCCATTTTTTTGGGATTCGTGGAACCTAAAAAAATGCAAATCATCTGAAATCTCATTGTTTAAGTCCCGTCTAGTCTTCATAAAAAGTCATCGGTTCCCAATACAATCTGGCTAAATTAAACGCTAAAGGTCGTCCCTACATTGCTATGGATCAAATAGCTATCCCTTAGCAGTCGTTGCTCGTAATAATTTATTTTTATTTGGATTAACACCTTAATTTCGACTCCATATATAATAATCAAAAATAGATTTCTCTCAAACTCAAATTTCTTCACGGTTTAGAACAGTTAGAACCAGAAAACCGAAAAAAATGTCTTTACATCTTTCTGTCTGTCTGTCTCATCGATATGTCAAGAACGCGTTGTTCGATTTCGAAAATTCTTTCGCTAATTTGTTTTATTTATCAATAGGAAGAGTCCAAACATCAGTTAATTGAAACTTCAAGCGGTAAAATCCGATTTTGTTTTGATAAAATAAAAATAATCATTAGAGCAACGTTTTAATTTCAATCTAGTTTACCATTTCGGGAGGGCCACTGCAAAACTGTTGCGGTTCACGTCTATAGGACAAACGTCGATTGAAAATACTTGTCGACAAGCCAACGACTTAATCGACAAGAGAGGCGCGTATATCGATTGGTTTAATTTGGCATGCACCTCAGGAGCAATCAATACGCGTTCGTTGTTCTAAATGCCGAACGAGCGCTATCACTTTCTACGGACATTCGTGTAGTTTTTTATTGATGTCCGATTTTGTTTTTAGCATTAGCAAAAGCGCAAGCGTCGCCCAAGATGGCGCGTGCGCTGGATTTAAATTGTTTTTATCAAAAGTAACGAAAGACCTCAAGAGAAGCTCGCAATTAAACAACCGAACCTGGTCAACAGCTCTTAGCCGCTGCTTCTCCACAACAAGTCATAGCCACACTTTCACAGCAGACTCTTCGCCACACCAGAAACTTTTTTTGGAATTTGAATAGCTTTTTACAGAGAAAAAATCAACTCGGAAGAGGCAGCGAAAAACCCCTTCGAATGATTCCTGTCCACGAGATTATTACAACAAAGGCATTAACCAACTCCGAGTAAAAATGGCAAAACTCTATACATAATAGGGGTCAATATTTTGATTAATTAATTTTACGAGTTAGGTACATATAAAAATGTTGGCCCTATTTTTTATAAAACGGTAACGTCACGAACCTAATAGATTCGCGTCACGAAGCTCTCTGCGGATTAAAACAAGCTAGTGTGTTCGAAGTGTGTCGAAAGAAATGTTTTATTATTATTATTATTTTCACTACAAATGTTACATTTTTGTGTTATGCTATTCTTTATAGAAACCCTTCGGTTTTTTGTGGACTTGTTAGCATTACACTGTATAAAGTGCCACGGTAGTAGTTTTATATAAATGTTATTAGTTCGAAATAAAAAAGTCGTTTAAATCGAAATAAAAAAGTTACACTTTTATTATTTTATTCCATTTAAGAAAAAGATAATTTTTGAAGATTCAAAACAAATAACATTCATATCTATACTTTCATCACCTTTTTTTAAAAAATATTGAAATTGCGAAAATACTGGAAACATTGAACGGAATGTTCCACAGACCTATATGAAAGAACAGCCTCTTATGAATTACGAGAATGCACGTAGGCGGAAGAAACAAGCTTTTAAACCTCGTTAATTTCAGTTTCGCTCCGTGTACGCAGGGGCTCCTTAAGTAACTAACTTTTTTTTCAGGAACAGTAATGACGGTGTTGTGAAAAGAATGTTTTCCTCAATAATTGAATCAATATGGCAGATATACATCTTGCAAGCAACATCTTTAACAAATACCATCTGCTCAAGATTTAGAAATTACGAAAGATAAATGCTGAGGAAAATGCTCGAACAAGCTTGAAACCTGACACACGTAATAATAATATACAAGCTTCTCTAAGGAAAAACAATCACGAAATTAGGACATCTAGATGGTCACAAACCTGCACAGAAAGTCATACATACAGCCGCATGGCGATACTCATCAGTCAACTGCCAGTCGGAAGGTAGAAAGAACGATACACAAAGAAAGATTCTCATAATCACGACATGGGGTACTTTGATAAAACAAAAGAGGAATGGGAAGAATTGACACAAGACAAAGCCAAAATGTGAAAAACAGTGCAGGAAGAATGTAAAATGGATGAAACTAATACGGAAACTAACGAAGAGGAATCGATGGACGATACAAGGAGACATCAAACGACAAGAAAAATCATTCAGAATATACTAAATATTATGGACAAAATAAGTGAGAAGGAAAAGAATAAATACTATACCCTCTCCGCCCACCCTCTCAATCCTACATCATCGTTATTCTACTTTCCCACATCGGCTTTAAGTTGCTAGTATACTGGTCGATTAATTTACTTTTTCTTCCCTTCCTTAAAGGCAGGTGCTCCTCAACCTTAAAAAGTGCCCCCTGATGTATTCGCTTTACCGTCTCAGGAGCAGTCGTCGCAAGGGGGGCACAATTCACTAATTCATTCATTCTCTATTTTGGATGTGAATTTCATTCAATAATTTCTTTATACTGACCATTCATTATTACAATATTTAGCATATAATATAGATCATTCATTACTACATTATCTATCTATACTAATATTATAAAGAAGTAAAGTTTGAGACGTTGTAGGAAGTAATCTCTGGATCTACAGAACCGATTTTGAAAATTCTTTTACCAATACAAAGCCACGTTATTTGTGAGTGTCATAGGCTATACATATATTGATCCGAAAAATGAAAAGACTTTTACGTGGTAGTCCGATTTGCAAAGATTTTGGAGAATCGGATTTGATCGGATTTGCGGAGAAAAACGGTCGAACGAAAACGTTTCTAACTAACGCTGCCTTAACGATGAGAGATATATGATTAAGTTCTAGAGAAAAGTTGTAGAGCTCGAAAACGCCTACAAAAAAGTCAGCGACAGCATATGTCTAACTTTTATATTTAAGTCACAAAAAGTAGTATTTTATATTAAAAAAATAATTTAAATCGTTAGGTCATGTTTATTGGTCATATTATCAACAATTATGAATTCTCATCAAAATAAGTAAATTTATCGTCTCAAGTGTTTAAAACAAAAGACTTTTCCCTTTTACTGCATAAATGGTTAGAGATAAGACACTTACAAATAAGACACTCACAAGAAGACACTCACAAATAACAGTAATATAGTCAAATTGGCATGCAAATACATACATACATATGCAGTAAAAATATAACCCTTCTTTTGGCAGTCAGGAAATAAATCATAGCACTCAGTACTAACCGAACCACACTCATAATTTCATCACAAGTAAAAAGTTTCACCGCCCAACGAAGTGGGCACTGGTCAGCTAGTGTAAGAATATTTTGTTTTAAATTTAGTTATCATATCTTCTGCGCCTTACAATATAAGGATCGGATACTTTCATGCCACAAAAAAACTTTTAAAATGTTGACCGGATCTTTAAAAACTCATGATGATTTCATCTCACGTATGTTGTACATTAGGCAATGGAATTTCATCCAAAGTACTCGAATGATTTATTCTAATTCGAAAACTCAATTCGTATCTTGTGAAAGTGGCTTTTTAAATGTGAAATCGTAAATACTGATTTTTGTTACTATACACGTTTGTCGTAAATAACACGGCGGCTTTGATGATGACCGCTTGTTTTCCGATTTACTCTCTCTCTCTCTTTCTCTATCGGGAGGTTTTTATATGTTATTTAGTTAGGCAATAGTAAGAAAATATCCTAACTAAAAGTATGCAAGTAAAAGTTTTACTACCGTCCGCCTGGCTGCTCGTACTTATCTGATGTAATATTTTAAGTATGTGCTGTGTGGGCATTGCAAAGAATGCCAATATTATGAAACGATTATGTTATCAGGCGCACCTTTATCAAAATATTGATTGTGTTAGCCAACATTGCCGCGGGATAGTGAAAATGTCCTCTTAACTACAGCGCATAAGCGAGGTCAAATTAAACCACCAAGAAGTAATCATAGGTAGAAAAATCAAATCAGAGTAGAATAAAAACAAAAAAAAATATATTAAAAAGAATAAAAAACACCTACCGTTACAAAAAGTGAACTACTGTATTAATACATAATTGTTTTTACGGTTTTTTAAATAAATATCTGCGGATTACGTAGTTATTTATATACATATACTAGCAGACCCGGCCACGCGTTGCTGTGGCTAAGGTTTTTGTTATATTACATTGTAAAAAACTATTTAAGAGGAATGGTAGGAGAACATCATTCATGGGGACCACCATGCTTTTAAACCTAGTGCCATTTTTAAAAAAATATGGCGACCTCCATGACAGATTTTCTACTACCGTAACCCCTTAATACAATGAAATTATTATTTACGAACGAAGACGGAAACGTTAATGCTGGTATAAAAATCCACTGGATTGGGATTTGAAGGGGAAGGACTTTGAACACGATTGATTAAAATTTTCGTGCAGTTGATATTAAGCAAAAATCAATACAAAATAATTTATTTTAAAATTTATTATTATTTTTATTCAAGTTTGTAACAAATGAGTATATTACACAATTGTTAGTAAATAACATGTGACACTTAAACTTATGAATGAGGTAGGTCTTAAATCTTTAACAATAATATTTATTATTTTGAATTCTAAATACTTTTAATTTCAATTTAATTTAGCACTAATCGGTGCACAATATTTTTGGTTAACCTGTCTTTAGCTAACACAAATAGATTCGATGGTTTCCCTACACGTGAACATGCGACATATAGTTGCCCATGAGAAAAACATGGATTTTCCAAATCTAAACCACAAATGGACATTGTTTGGCCTTGAGACTTATTTATAGACATGGCCAAAGCTAAACGAATTGAAAACTGTAGCCTTCTGAAGGGTATGGTAGAATCTGACGGTATCATTGGAATACGTGGCAACAGGACCACTTTTCCTTTAAACTTCCCAGTTAAAATGGTTGCTTCAAGAATATTTCCGGGGATCTTTATGATGACCAAACGCGTACCGTTGCATCTTGGTATGTATTGAATACTCGACCATTAACTGTTCGCAGAAATTCAAAAGATGTTGGTCCGGGAACATTCACCAATTACAAACGTAAATAGAAGCACTCACGTTGCTTTGGATGTACCGTGTGAAGTCGCCCCAATGTCTTAGCTTTGATTATGCCTGTAATGGAAGGATGTGGTTGTCTTGTAGCTTATATGACACGTTTGTAGGTTTAACATAGCAGCGCCATCTTACTTACTCAATCCAGTCAACAGATATCGCCATCTGTTAAAATCGTTTGGAGCTAACAGATAATTGTGAATGTCAAATAATAGACAATTAATTTGCAATAAAATAATATTGCGACTATAAATTGAGATGTAAGCTATCCTATCTTTCAAGTTGGATCAAACTGCACACGGTGTGCAAATTTGATTCAAATCGGTTAAGTAGTTTAGGAGTCCATGCGGACAAACAACGTGACACGTAATTTATATATTAAGATGTATATTTCCGTAATGTATTTCGGTTCGAGCGTTTATAAGTTATAGTGGAAAAAAGAAACGGGAAACATACATAGATGAACCCTGAATACATTACAATCCGTTTTTGTTGGGCATTCGTGAAAAAAAAAACACGACTGCTGTTACAGAAAGTGAACTATTGTATTTATAACTATTTTAGATATATTTATGTAAATTCATTGACGTTTGGAATTTGGACATTTAGACAACTAGTTAGTTGATATTTGGACAGAAGATGTACCCTATGACAAAACTATTCTAACAATAGCACACACTTCTAAATCGGTTCGAGCGTTTGGAAATAATAATGGAATTAAGAAACGGAAATATACATAAATAAACCCTAAACACTTTAGACCTCTTTTTTGTTGAGAAGTCGTGTAAAAAACACGATGTCGTTACAGAAAGTGGACTATTGTATTTATAATTATTTTCATCACGGCTTATTAATGAAATATTTCTGGTTTATGTATGTATCCATATAGATAGATGCATATTTCCAATGTACTCAATCAGACCTTTCATTTGACAGTAAACACGATATATTTATGATATTTCGATATTTCGATAGTTAAGGTACCATATGACACTCAGGATGACATAACGATTCTAAAACTATGACACACGTCTAAATTTGGTTAATATTTTAGAAGTTATGGTGGAATAAAGAATCGAAAAACATACATATTATTATGTAGATGAACCCTGAACACATTACACTTTTTTTGTTGCGGAGTGGTGTAAAAAATACGTTTCACGAATTTTCGTTGTCTACTGTAAACTCTTAAAAAATGCTATACCGTATCTCAACATTGCTGACTAGCCCTTTACGGCACTGAATTGCAGTTCTGCATCATACCATTCGAACTCCCGATTTCTTTCAACAAACAAAAAATTACATTTCGCGCAGTGTTATATCTATATAGGAAAGCATTCTTGCGAATTAGATAGTTTTAATAATGTGGTGGGCGATATTTTACATTGTGTGGCCACTTGAAGTGAGAATTAGACGTTGGTTCATACGACTATTTTATCGTTTTAAACACGCTTTTATTAGGTCGACCTGTATGTAAATAACTATGTAATGGAATCTAAGGTAACTAATTTAACCATCTTCCAAGGATCGCAGTGTCATGAAAATTGGCAGCTGTATGTAGTTCTGATGACAATACAATAATATGACAATACTGTCGAACTGATCTGATGATGGAGTCGGAAGATATGAAGTGAAACTTCATGATGGAACATCGTATCATAGTTGTGTTTGGACTTGTTAGAAAAGTCTTGGAATGAACTTTGACCACGATTAGATTTCAAGGTCTGATGATGAAGCCCGAAGATAGGCACTGGCATTCTATGATGGAATATCGTATCATAGCCTTGTGTATGTAAATATCGTATCATAGCCCAAAAGCGTGTTTTTAGTGTTTTTTTTAAACTATTAACTTATTTTTAAATATGACAATGTGTAATGCATGGCTGTTATATAGAATAATTTATGCTGACACCAACAATAAGGACCGGGTGCTAAGTTCGGCTGATTTTCTACTAGAATTTGCTGAGACATTAGTAAAATATTAAAAAACGAACCGACAAAAAGAGGAAATGGCCATGTCACTATGTTAAACCGAAAGAAGTAAGATTGGACCAATTAGGACACTGGCCTATATGGACTGAAGAAAGCCTGAGATGCTAACTTCCAAGATGTAAAGGAATAGCCGAAACCTAATGTCAGAAATGTGGTGTAACCTTATGTTTTAACATCATGATGCACTTTTGCATCACCATGTTTTTTTCGAAAATAAAGATTTTTTCTAACGTATGATTTTTTTCACTAATTTCCCATTATCTATATTCTCTGTATCGCCTATTGGCAATGAAAAAAAATTAAAGAAAGTCCTTGGGCCGTAAAGGGCTAGGGCGGGTATTTGACGAATCATACAACTTTGATAAAACTGAACAGCAGATGCCAACATTAACAAAATACACGAAAGAGTTGGTCCAAACATTATTTTTAGTAGAGCCCCAAGTACTTATTATTATAATTAAAAATTTAACTGGTTTGAAAGGGCGAAAGACTATGCACAACAGAAAACTTTTAATTGAAAATACAATGTTTGCACTTAAACAATTAAAATACAAAATGGCGAGCTTATTGCCACGTGACAATGTCTTGTGGACTGGAAATAAAGATTATTAAACAGATGTTATTCTGCCTAAAATACAAACTTACTATGTTTAAAACTAAAAAATCCCGAAGAGTGGAAATTGGAAGAGGAAGGAGAAAAAGAAAATCAAGAACTGGTTACTGCTTAGAAAAGTAATACTTTTTGAGGCGATTCTTGAATGATTCTAAAGAAGGCGAGTTTCGTATATTAACTGGGAGATCGTTCCAGAGTCTTGCACCATGGACCCAGGAAGTAGGAGTAGAAATCTGTATTATGACGAAGAACTTTGTGTAAATTGTCAGAGGCTGACCGAAGTACGAGACCGTGGGAACTTTATGGTTCAAAAAGCTCGTGGAAATAGGATGATGTTGACTGGAAGAGTACACGATAGAGAAGAGCAAGTACATGAACCTTTCTCCTTTGGCGTACTGACAACCACTTTAACCGTGCCATTTATTCGGCCACGTGATCAAACTTACGTTTAAGTTTCTTGAGTAGATTCTCTGATAAATTGAGAATAAGCAACATAGGTTCATATTCTGCTGCATATTCAATAAAAGGTAAGATAAGATACCATGCATGAGCTGAATATTAGTCAATATTCGCCTTCTCGAGAAAAAATAATGTGTATCATCAGCAAAATATGAAATCAAATCAAATCATATTTATTTTCAAAAACCCGTTTAGGTTGTAGAAAATACAGACATGAATTGTAACAATTCAAACCAACAATTCAAATGTAACAATTTAATAAAAAAATTGTACAACAAATATGGTTTCGTTCATTTTATAAACTCGACCTAATTATTAATATCATTCAAGTTTTGTGGCAGCTTGTTATAAAAACATCTTATTTAATAAATAGACCCATGAGACATACACAGTACGTACTCCACCCAAGCACATTTCAATGGTCTGATAGGTTTTTAGAAGGAGTTTATAAGCAGATTTTAAAATGACGCGGACTCTAGGTAATTCATCAATATGAATTTTGTAATCTTTATAACATGGACTCATCCAGAAAATTTGGGTTATGGCTGTAGCTTATTCACATACGAAAACGCAACCAAGTATTCACCAAAGAGTATATTACCTACATCTTATGCCATACAGGCCCTTCTATCGGAAAACTTTCTTCAACATCGCTTAAGGTTGATACAATCGCAAGTTTTTTCGAAATACGATTAATTTGTAAACTTATATATGCCTCACTAATACACATTAACTATTGTTTTTATAACACTATGTAGGTAACTGCAATCGCTACTCGTGCGCGCGATTGGCGTCCGCTCTCGGGGACGCCGAAGTCGATTTTCAGTCGAGAGAAAAAAGCGCAAATACAACAGCGGGTCGCAAAGAGAGCGGTATCGCTGCAGTGACGTATTCTGGCATTGCCGATATCGATATCGGTCGGTGGATGGTACTAATCGAAAATATATCACATAGTTATGATGCGACCTGCTTTTTATACTACTGCCCAACAAAAAAATTGTGTAATGTGTTAAGGGTTTATCTATGAATGTTTTCCGTTTCTTTATTCCATCATAACTTCTAAACGCTTGAACGATTTAGAAGTATGTGGTATTGTTAGAATTGTTATGTCATCCCGAGTGCCATAGGGTACTTTAACTGTACAAAGATCAAGTGAGTAGTTGTTTACATGTCCAAATGCCGAAATGTCAATAAATTAACATACATTTATCGTGTTTAGAGTCAAGTGAAACGTCTGATTCAGTACATTCCGGAAATATATATGTATATCTACATGGATAAATACATAAACCACAAATATTTCACAAAAAAGCCGTAATAAAAATAATTATAAATATAATAGTTCACTTTCTGTAAAGGCAGTCGTGTTTTTCATTCTTTTAAAAATATTTACTTGTTTGATGTAAGGTGGTGTGTGGATAAGAACTGGTGCCGTGATACTAGTTTGCTATAAAATATTCGAATCGGTCTTGCATGACAGCATTCAGTCTTTCGTAGACTTGTGGCTGTCTGATTATCTGCACGGCTTCCGAAAAACTGGGGGTGTCTAACACAACGGGCGAACCTGTCTCCCCAGAAAGTTATAACGGCATCAGGTCGTTCTATCTCCCATGGAGTGAACGTGAAAGAGATAGCAGACCAAAGACAATTCACTGTCTAACTAGACGAACAAAGCCGTAAGAATAAAACGCCTCACCATCAAGGCACTAAGAAGAGGACCCAGCGGGCAAACCTCGCTTTCTTACTACATGATCTGGACCGATTTCTTCATCTTCCAGTCTGGTCACAGATTCAAAATCGCTCGCGCGGCCTCTTCCTCATTTTAGCGGTAATTCAGTTCGAATTTAACGCGGACTGCGGCGCCTTTAATAAGTCCGCCATGTGTGCATAAATTGTTTTTTTTTATAAAACCATTGTAATATTAATTAAGTAATGTTTTTTTAGCACAATAAATTTATTCTATTCTATTCTATTTGATCGCGATCGGGTGTTCAAAGGATCGTTTTAATGTTGGCTGACATCAGGTCAACAATCACCCCGCTGCGTAGGAAACGTACCTCTTCAGACTCTCCCGGTTATTCGCCGGAGTGCACAGTCGATTGTCAAACGCCGCACGATACGCAAACCGGCCAGAATCGCCCGAAGTGTTCCCCCAGATTTGAACATCCCATCCTAGCTGTTAACGACTGGGCTTACAGCCGCAAGCAGGGTTCACAGAGTCCATTCCAGGTTAGTCCCTCTTAAAGGAGGCTACCGGATGGTTGCCTCCTTTAAGAGAAGGCAACCATCCGGAGCGGCACCGTGTCATCAGGCCCAAGCTGTACGGAACAGACAGATACCAAACGCTTCCGGACAAAACAATCTACTGTACAATGTACCTACACGCTCCAATTTATTAATTTTGGCGGATTAGGCCGCGAATGACTTTGCAAGTGGACTTTGCTTACTTCGCTATGGCCAAGGATTCGATAGAATAGAATAGACTTTTGTCGCTCAACTGTGCGAGGATCGTACAAATGGTCAGATACTTATATGGTACCATACAGTTAGTCATTAGGAGTGCAATATTAATCTTATGTCTCTAAAAATAAACGTTAAGTATACGTGAATTTATATATAAATAAATGCCTTCAAGTATTTTTCACAAAGCCGCGTGCAGCTTAAATTCTTATTGCTTCTGGCCTCGAGCTAAAAGAAGTAGAAAGCGTGCCTCTCTTGCGCGATGTCTCGCTGATTTTTCGATATCTCGCCTTTTCTGAATGCGCCCTCGTATACGCAAAAGGTTTATACAAGTAACGGCTGCTTAGATGGAAGACTTGCCATAAGTCAAAACCATAATGCATGCGCCGCTGCACGTTGTGCGCTTTCACTTTCGGAGGGGAAATATTCATAAGCATTTGCATTTCCCTATGCGAAAAGACGCACAGGCGCACGTTTTAAACGGTTTCTTATCTCTTGCCGCAAGGTCGTGACATTGCAGGAATAGGAATACCAATAATGGAATCGCGCATTGCGGATTTCGCAAGATTGTCGATTACGCCTACGCCGAAGGCAATGTTTTGCCGGAGGAGAATTTTAGCCAAAAAGAAGGGGATATCAAAATTGAAAATCAATTTATGTTATTTGTCAATATCAATATATATTATATAGGATCTTTTAAATGTAATCCAATCGCTGACCGAATGACCCACGCCTTGAGAAATGTATAAGATTTTTGCATATAAAAGGTTCTAAAGATTTTTTCTTTACCTTGGCTACTGGCTTACACAAAACTGGGACAGTGAAGTGGAGATCAAGACTCGCATCGAAATTGCACGCAGCGCTTTTGGAAAAATGAAAAAGGTCCTTTGCAATCGAAGCCTGAAAATCCCACTTCGAGTGCGTTTTCTCCAGTGCTACATCTGACTCATACTTCTAGATTTTTTCATGTTAAACCAGTGAAATAATTACATTTTTAATAAGATATTATAATTAGCAGATAAGTCAATTTAGCAGATAAGTAAATTTGTCAATCTGTTTTAATAACAGGTAATTGTGAGATACATAGTTTTACGCATTATCACCATAAATGTACCACCACAATTTCGGACAATAAAAATATTTCTATTTCTATTTCTATTTCTATACGGATATGAGGCATGGACTATTAAGGAAGATCTCAGGAAACGTATAGAATCATTCGAGATGTGGGCATACAAACGCATGATGTCGTTATCTTGGCCTCAGAAAGTCACCAATGAGGAAGTTCTACGGCGTGTCGGCCAAAAACGCAAGATGTGGAAGACAATCAAACATCGCAAAGCTGCATACCTGGGTCACGTGCTTAGGTACGACAGGTACGAACTCCTGCAACTCATTATGATGGCAAAATCTGAAGGGAAGGGGAGATCTAGCCGCATACGGAAATCTTGGTTGAGGAACAATCGAGAATAGACCGGGATTACGAGTGTCGCCGAATTTTTTTCCCTGGCAAAGTACACAAAGAAGTATGCAGAGCTGACTGCCAAACTTCACTAGTTGGAGATGCACCCTAAGAAGCAGAAGAAAGATTTTGTCTTTGAATTACGTAGCCCTACGCTATAACATTCTGTTATAGCGTAGGGCTACTGATGTTAAAATTATCTTAGAGCTGCAAAAAAAAACTATTCGTTCGATATACGGACTAGGTCCTTCATAGGCGCTGCAGGAACTTTTCAATGTATTTTATATCCTAACCGTTGTTTGTCAGTTTATTTTTGCAAATATAATATAAGTCAGTAAAAATCTGAATTTGTTCAACTAAGCAGCGACCACTATAACATAAATACCAATAATAGAAACAAGTTCCGATTAACAAATGTCGGAACTTAATTTATGGGTTAATGAATGCATGTCTACAGCCGAAATCCTCTGCAAATTTCAGAGGTACCAGTAAAATAATTTAATCATCGTAATAAAGATCTCCCTTCTAAAAAAACATACTATTGTATTAAAGACTACTTAAATGATATATAATATGACTAGCGTCACTACAGTTTATTTTTAAGATTCCCTTCGCTACATATAAAATTCAACGAAAAGTCCTTTTTGAGTCTTTTTTTCTGTTCTTTTCATACCATATTTTTTCCATTTCATGTCTTCAAATGCATTTAAAAACGGCTTTTGACGATAAAAGTACTAAAAAGTGACATTCTTGTTCTTTGACGGTCCTATTAGAGTCCTGTCTACCCTAGAACGGGATAGTCCCAGTTGGGTGACAGAATCAATTAAGCAAAAGGTTTGCCATTCAGTTCCTGTTATTTTTGTAAGCAAAATCAATGTTTTGTAGTAATTATTTCTAAAATAATTAAAAAAAAAAAAAACAGGAGTTCGGATAATTTCTTGGCTATTAAATTATAAAATATAATGCACTATTATTGCTTATTTACGTTCAATGTATGTTCAATCCTATTTACGTATGTAAGCAATGTATTTATGTCGAATACAAACTTTTTGAGTTCATTTGATGATGTGATCGAGAGACAGAGAGCTATAAAGGAAATACCAAGATCACGTACAACGTTCTTCTTCTCGATGCAGTGGCGTAACTACATACAATTGGGTTTCGGTGCAAAATTGAACAAAAGGCCCCTGCCTCTACTTACTCACATTTATTAGCGCATAAATGATGTAATTACTGTATACCTACATAGCTTCGAACAAAAATAAATGATGTAATTTCGCATAAATAATGTAATTTCGCGCATAAATGATGATAGCGCATAAATGATGTAATTTCGAACAAAAAATCTTAAGAACTACAGTGGGACACGCGGGATCACATATTATAAATCGCGGGAAATATTTTAGCAGGAGAATGTTCGGAATATTTATTCCTATATTAACCGCTCAAAAGCCAACCTTCGCGCGCAAAAGACTAAGCAGCAACTTTTTGGTCGATTTTGTAAATAAATACTGACGATATCATTTTTTCACAAATTTCCTCTTGTTACCTAGTAATTAATCTTGTTAGTCGTGTATATAATATATTAATATAATATATATGGGGGCCGCACGAAACGGTTACGCGCGGATCTGTCAAACGACGCGAAGTGCCTATTGGCACTGATGGCGTCCGACGGGTTAATACGACGTGTTACTGTTAATTCAATTACTGAATTATATTTCTTCAACTTTGAATGTAGGTGAGAAATAGTTAGTTTTTATTGCTAGGGAGTTAATGGGCCCTTGCTGAGTCGGCCACGAAGACCCATTCTGTTCAGGGTTGGTCACACTCACGGGTCAACACTCATCCGACGGCCTCCACGCATGAACTGCGAGAATGGGTAGGACTCTGGCGTTAGGGTTAGTTTCCCCTAGGAATCAACCTTCTGGCGCTCCTGGACGGTCTGCGCACCGTGCGGCATAAGCCAATCGATTGCGCACTTTGACTAACAGTCGGAGGAGTCTGGAAGCAGTACTGTTTCCTATAGAGCGGGGGTGGTTGCGGACCTTGCGGCGACTGCTCTTGAAACGACCATCGGCTACCCGATCCTGGGTGAACAACCGGGCAAAGGATGCCGTGGTCCGCGATAGATTCGGTATACACCGTTTCAACGCTTCGTAAGGGACTGCGCAAGCGACCTTGAACTAGTAACCAATCGAGAGACTGGAGTAATCTGGTCGCTATTGAAAGTAAGGGCGTGAGTGTAAGCCCGCTGGGTAACACTCCTATCTCGCGGTTAAGGCGTTGGCCTCTAACGGGTTTGTGGCGGAGCTTGACGGTGGACTGTTTTGTCCAAGTCTTCTGAGCTTACTCCAGGGAGATAGAACAACCAATCGTTAAAACTTCCTGAGGTGACGGGCTCGCCCCCTGTAGTCGAAAACTCTAGTTAGTTATTATTACTTTATTTTAAGTAAAACTTAAGTCCGAAACTGGTAAGACTAAAAAATACTCACATAATGGGCTCGATTGCGTTTCTTAGTCCGTGTGAACGAGACAGGGCAATACGCTAGAGCAGAGTGTGAGATGACCGGTTGTCACTTTTTCGCATTAAAACTGCCCGCCAAGGTCAAATCTTACACCGCACGAAATATGCTCGAATTTATTCGGACGAGTATAAGTTCGACAGGTAGTATTTATCGACGATCGTTCGTTTCATATTCCGCTCTAACGTATTGCTCTGTCTCGTTCGCTTGGACTAATTTTAGTTTTAGTTCACGAAGAATCGCAATCGGGCCCAATATTATTACAAATGTACCAATTTTAGCATATCTAAATGAAGTACTTAATATAATATAAATATGTAAACAAATACATTTCTAGAATGGTTTTCATCTTGATTTGCAATCTGCAAAAATCATCGATCAGTTTTGGGACATCCGTTTTTTCGGTTTTCTTAGCTTCCTAGTAGAGTTAGATGAAACGTCGATCGCAATGAAAGTTCCATTTTGTGCCCCCGAACTACCGTGGGTCCCGGTTTGCCGCGCCGGCTGTACCGGCCTAGTTAGGCCATTGTCTCGTTGTATAGGTATGTGCCGAAGATTGTGCACTGTCTGTTTTCTTTCATACAAAATGCTATGCACTTCATCTGATTAGCTTATCAGTATCACTGCATCCGTTCAAGAAAGTGAGAGTGAACCGTGAAATTCGACAAGCGAATGAATAATCGTTAATTGTATGATACGCCGACAGCTTGATAGATGCGCAATCTTTCGTCTGTCTCCGTATCCGCATTTCAATCTCAGCGGGAGTGACGTATTCATACGATGCGATATCATTGCCTGATTGATTCGTTCGAATGCAATGTATACTAGGAGCGATTGTCCGCTCGGGCGGTGAGCTGTTTGTCGGATTGTCAATTCTGACATCTATTAGACTCCGTGCTGATGAGCAATTTTATTGATTTCGAGCATGGCGGTATGTAGAAAAACTGGATAACCGACATCACCAACGAAGTAGTAGATGACATAAAGCCACTGACGTATAAATATATAGACATGGCATTCAATCCGAATTGCAAGCAAAAACCAATGGAAGAGAGCGTAATAGCAATCTAGGGTTCAGTTTTTGAATCGATAGAGAAAATATGAGATGATGTCATATTTATATCATTTCAACATACCGCCATTCACTTCGCTCGCTGCCCCAACTTTGCACCTTCTCAACACCATTTTCTGTTGGGATAAAATGAACGGACCCAGCCGGGAATCGAACCCGAGACCTTACAATGTAAGATCAGGCGACCTATCCACTATGCCACTATGTGTGCTATAGGTATATATGCTAAGAAACTACATCGCGTGTGTGTCTCTAAGGGTAGTAGTTTGGGAGTTATTAAGGAAAGACGATGTGTGCGTTTTCTTTGTCATCCAAATTCTATCCTAATACCCGTATGTATTGTTTCACGTCAAATTATAAGTATATCCTATATACGAGTATGTGACATTGAGGGGTGTCAATTGCAGCGGGCGAACCGTCACCCCAGGAAGTTATAACTACATCAATCTAATTCTTTCTTCCATTCAGTGATCATAAAATACTAAGTGTACAGCACAATCTACAGTCAAACTACAATGGGAAAAGGATCCAGCGGGCAAACCACGCTCCATTACTACCAGATTTGGACGGATTTCTCCATCCTCCAGTCTGGTCACAGATTCGAGGCCGTTCCGACGGCCTCTATCTGACGTAAGCGGTAATTCAGTTCGAATTTATCGTGGACTGAGGCACCCTTTGCCCGTCAAGCTCACACGGGACCGGATGGCCAACGGATTCGATCGTCAGGTTGACAACTACCCCCGCTGCTTAAGACATGTAAGATTCTATTCTCCCCTGTTTATTTGCCAGAATGCACAGTCGATTGGATAGCGCCGCACGGTGCGCAAACCGCCCAGCCGCCCGAGGTGCTCCCCCGAATCGGAACTTTCGATCCCAATCGTCCACGACTGTGTTACAGCCGCAGGCAGTGTTCACGGCAGCCCTTCTATGTTATTCCCTCTTCGATGAGGGTACCAGATGGGAGCGAAACCGTTAGTTGGGCCGACCTTAGAAAACATAGACAGACCATCGGACCCAAGCTGCACGGAACCGCTAGAAACCGTTAGAAAGAAGTATGTTACAAGGGAGTCTTAAGTAATTGGTGGTTTGTTTCCCGATGAATCATATTATACCCAGCGTTATTAGCATAGTTATGGGCATAAAGTATGCGAGAAAACAAAACTATCGCGTGTCAATTTAATTACAGTAATAATGGCCATCGCAACGACATCCTTTCAATGACTAATATCATTTTCATCCAGTTAAAGCCATTAAAGCATACGTCAGCAGCCATCAACGATACTAATCGACGATTAAGTTTTGCATTTCTTCCGATTCATTGATGGTAACATGCGATACGCGCGTCAATATGCACAAATAGAAATGAGCACAAATGGAACATACAATCAAGGTCGTGGTCAAAAAACGTCGGAGGAAGGGGGGGGGGGATTTAACCATGAATTAACCATGAGATTAACCATGAATATCGGAACTTCTTAGCATCATAAAAAAATAACTAACCTCTTACTCAAAGTTAGCGATTTTAATAGAATAATAAAAAAGCAATTATTGTGGTTGGTGGCTGTGGTTGACCTGGGGGTTAATGAGTTTCGCTTTTCAGGAGTCTCAATTCAAGACTTCTATAAATTGAAAAGCAGTCTTTTTGAAAGATGACTATTTACATTTTTACAATGGTTAGATTTAAATGCAGAGAGAAGATAATTTAATTTTTGGATCTACGAATCTTGAGCGATGCTGATCATCTAATAATCTAAGAGGTGTTTAAAATAACCAATGGTTATTTTAATATATGTGTCATGACCCTGTCTTCGTTTACAATTCAAAGTATGTTGATAGATATTCTTTATTGCACATTTTAAAATAAAACATATGTAACACAGGCGGACTAATTTCTTAAATTAAGCTAACATTCGTAGGAGTGATATAATTTGGGTGCCAGTAGTTTAAAGTAACAAGAAAGTTAGTAATTAATAAAATATTTAAAATGCCAATTCTTTAAAAAAAACATTAGGATTTAAAGAATATTTTTGCAAGGAGCAGATAACAGGTAAGGATGGGATGAGACGTAGGATAACTAGGAATTTAGGAACATATTTGAAAAGTAAAAACCGTAGGTACGTTTCTGACAATGGACAGGAACTGGTTCCATAGTCTAGCTGCATTGACGGCAAAAGAATATGTAAAAATTAAATAATTAGTAGTAGGAATCCCATTTTTGCTATCCTGAGTGGACCGGATTGGAAGACCATGACTTCCTGTATGTACTGCATCTTGGGCGGTTTATTTAAAATAGTTTACCGCGTATAGTTTAAAATAGTTTGCGGATATCATTGAACCGCAAAATCGCTAGAAATAGTCGAGCTAACAAGTAAATATATTAAAAAGAATAAAAACACGACTGCCGCAACAGACCATTGTATTCATAATTATTTTTATTACGGTTTTTTAATGAAATATTTGTGGTTTATGTATTTATCCATATAATTACATGTATATTTCTGAAATCTACTCAATCAGACATTTCATTTTACACTAAACACGATATATGTATGTTAATTTATTGAGATTTGGACATTTAGACAGCTACTTACTCAATATTTGGAAAGTTGAGTTGCACCCTATTATAGCACCATATTATACTCGTGATGACATAAAGATTCTAACAATACCATACACTTCTAAATCGGCTCAAGCGTTTAGAAGTTATGGTGGAATAAAGAAACGGAAAACATACATATATGAACCTTAAATACATAACACTCCTTTTTTGTTGGGCAGTCGTGTAAATAAAGAATTAAACTTGTGAGGTCGGACGTAAATAATGTTTCGCAGTCTAACCTATGAGATTTGTAAATAACCTTAAATTTAAGCGTCATATGAGGTATGAGGCACAATCACACCCTCATACGAATAGGCACACATATATTCATTTACATCAATTTAGAGACTATGTCAATATAGGCTAATATAATGCTACCTTGTTAATTTTAATGTTGTTATTTTATGTTATGTTATGCTGTAAGTTTAGGTAAGACAAGTAAATATATTAAAAGGGATAAAAAACACAACTACCGTTACAAAAAAGAACTACTGTATTTATAATTATTTATATTACGGTTTTTAATAAAATATTTGTAGTTTATGTATTTATCCATATAGATACATATATATTTTCGAAATGTACTCGATCAGACCTTTAATTTGCCACTAAACACGTATTTATGTATTTTTTTGACATTTGGAGATTTGGACATTTAGACGACTATGACAATGACGGGATGACATAGCGATTCTAAAAATACCACATACTTCTAAATCGGTTCAAGCGTTTAGGAGTTATGGTAGAATAAAGAGACGGAAAACATACACATATAATTTCTGAACACATTACATTCCTTTTTTGTTGCAGACATTTTGTTGCACACATTTTTGTTGAACACATTACACTTCCCCTTCCGTATAATAAACGAAATGAAATTATAATTCACTCATCACTCGATCTCAATTGCCGTACTCCGCAGGCGCCGTAAAGTCTGTCGACGGTGTGCGGGCATTTCAATAAGCGCAATGAATGCTATACCAGTTTGCAAATTAATCGCTTTAACGGCAAATCTGCATGTGAAAGGAGAGGTTAAACCGCATATTTTCTCGAAACAAGGCAGGCGGTCGGCTTTATTACAGTGCCAGGGAATCGTATACGACAGAGACAAAACTGCGCCAATTGTGTACGGCTCGAAGAGTGCGAGTGCGTCAGTGGTACAGCGTGTTTCATCTGCTGTAGACACCAAGCTGGCTATTGATATCAAAATAGTCATTTCTGGAAAGCAGAAATGGCATTACTTTGGGTTAAAAAAAAACATTCGACATACCACCCTACAGTTATACCCATAGTTATATAAGCAATAAGGAAATGAACACTACCCATACGATCCTTCTAGACGAATGCTCCACTAGACCGAACATCCTATATCTGGGCATGCTATGAGTGCCATCTACAGGTTTCGTTTAATAGTAAAATCCTAGCTGCCAAATCGTAGTACGGCACTAAGCAATCTAATACGCTATATAATCTATTTTATTTTATTTTTATTTATTTTTTAAAAGTAAAGCACGAGATATAGGTACATTCCTGCAGCATTACAAAAAAAACGTGTTTGGACCAGTAGTGAAAAATAAAGGACACTGCAGTATCTTGATCACAACGTTAATACCGCCTAACTAGGCATAGGCCTGTACTAAGGCAGGCGTACCAGAAAATATTTTACCTGGGCACACGTTTAGTTAAAATAAAAAAACAAACAAACTAGGTACCTATTCGTAAGTATCTGAAAAATCATTAAGAATAATAGATTAAAGAAGGAATTAAAATTAAAGAATAAGCTTAAAAATGTAAAAAATATGTCAAATTAATAAATATCTGAATTACATTTCCAATAGAGTGTTAATAAAAATATGAAGATTTAATGAAAATTTAAAATAAAATCGTAAATAGATGGCCCATATTTCAAATCAAAAATTCAAAATTATATCTTCGTCATAAAAAAATAAAATAAAAATATCATCAAAAAATATTTAAAATTATCGAGTAAATACACGCTTATATTCTTTTAGCAATCACCGATTGGAAAGGACAGAAAATCAATAGCCATTGAAACAAATATCTTTGTGGAAGTCCAAAAAAGCATCGTCAGGCGGTACAACATACACTGCGATGTAATAAAGGACCTGAATCCACATGGAGTGAAAAAGTGTAAGACTAAAGCCCGGGATAGGAGGAAATGGAAAAAGATTCTTGACAATGCCAAGACTTACAAAGTGATATTCTCTTTTATAATGTCCCTCTAAACGTACAAGAAGTTTAAACTTTCGGCAATGGCAGGTGCAAGTAGCCGTAAGTTGGCGACAGCTTGAGGATAGTAGGAAGGGGGCGGTGAACGCCTGCAGACGAAGGTCAAGTGCCGCCGCAGGTGTCGATTATTGCCAAGTCGTGAGTGCGGTGGACCAAGAAACCGCGGGCAGCGTTCTACCACTTCATACACTACCGCATCGTCACTTATAATTTTATTCAAAACGTGTATTACCGGTATAGTCGGAGAGCTCACTGCATACTGCGCCCAAAGTTGGGTGCCACCATTGGTTATAAACTTATTAGATTGCTCAACGTTGTAGTACAATTTGGCAACCAGGATTTAGCTATGAAACGCAACGAGTAGATAGTAGGTACTTATAGTTCCAAAAATTGGTTAATCTTATTATATTCAATATTTTGACTTTCGTGGTATAATAGTATGGCGACGCACTGTAGATGGCGCACTGTAGATACGGTATAAAATAATAATAATGGAATGTTTAAGTCATAGCTCTTATTATTTTAATATTATTTACATGACGACGTAAATTTTTAATTTGGTGTACAGGTTTTAATACGTAATATTTACGCACATTATGTTTAGATAGACTAAAGGGTGGCATTCTATCTCTCCGTATTATTTCTGTGACGTAATCAGCCTAAATAAAAAAATGCGATAGATGGCACTAATAATTGTATGTTAATACGGTTATCGTTGGTTAAAATATTGGGTTTTCATAATTAATCAGTCCTATATAAAAATACATTCATTGTCAATGTTATTATAGTTGGCCAAATCAATTGCTATTAGTATGCAGCGCCACCTGAAATTTCACCGTTTTAGAAGGGTTGCCAAATCGTACTATGAAGTTGAGCAATCCCATACGATCAATGGTGTTGTTTTTAAAACCCGAAGAAAAATCTAAAATTTACTCCTAGAACGAAAGATTCAGAAAGAGAAAAACGTGGTGAGTTGAACAGAAACACCAAGAACATTTAAGCAACATTTAACAGCAGGTGCTCAGTTTGTATCTCTATCTAACCCAGCTGATCTCCCAGATGTCAGCGTTTCCTCATAGTTCGATGAAGGTTGGATCGTATGCTAAGTTTCATGATATTGTGATTTTTTATTGGAGAGTGATTTGCATTGGTGTTTTGTGTGATAAACTACCCCATTACCAGCCCTCTTTTCAAATTCAAATTAGTTTAATCATTTTCAAATTTACGATATTTATAATTTACAATAGTCGATGCCTAACTAGGCAGCCGTCTGTTGTAAGGTAGGGAATTTATTTTAATTTTAATCATTATCACTTTGAAAAAATATAACTACATACGAGTTCAATCCGAAAAAAGGACATATAAATGATAAAAAAAATGTTTTTTTAATAGATAATTTAAAAAAATATTAATCAATAACAGTCGAGATTAAAATGACAAATATTATTAAAAAATCGTCAAGACTAGCTATAATCAAAGTAATGAATAAAAATTAGGAAAATAAAAAAAAACATACGGGCATAAATATTATATTCCATAGTCACTACATTATACCAGTTTATTTAAAATTATAATTTTTACTTATAAGTACCTACTTACCTACGTTTTTTTTAAATATTGTCTAATAAGATAATCAATGTTAGTCCAAGCATATGAGATCTAAGCGTGTTGTTTCCAGGAAAAAAATCATTTTCTCAACGGTTTTATATCTCAACGGTTTTAACTTTGGGACCTCGCCAGAGGTGAGCTAACTGCAGGATTTGCGAAAACCGCAAAAATGCATTACATTTAGTTTTTCGCTTATAATTCACGAATAAAGCATTTTTTTGATAACGACCATACAGTACAAAATTACAGTAGAGAAAATTTCCTACAATTCGTATTTACAGACTTAATTCCTCCGATGTACTAAAATGCCGCTAAAGCGCGCTCAAAAATGATTATTTTATGCCACAAGTCCATGGCGCGGCTCTACAGCACTGTCGAAATACCATTTTCTGCGTTTTTCTCTAAGTGACAAAAACCATCTCTGAGCGCGGCGGTTTGGTACATCGGAGGAATTAAGTCAATGGATATGAATTGTAGGAAATTTTATCTACTCTAATTTAGTTTGTTTTAAATAGTCGTTATCAAAAAATGCTCTATTCGTGAATTATAAACGAAAAACAAAATGAAATGCAATTTTTTTCCGTTTTTTTTGCGATTCCTGAAGTTAGCTCAGCTCACTTCTGACGAGGTCGCAAAATTGAAAATTGGATTCAGCGTCCAAAAATACATATAAAACCGTTGAGAAAAATACTTCCGGATTTTTTTCCTGAGAAAACCCCCATATGCTATACTATGTGTCCAGTTGTACAATTTAAAGAGTATGAAGTCAATCTCTTTTTAAATCTATTTAAAAAAATTATATCTTTATTGTCCGTTGGCTCGCTGTTGTACAATTTGGGGGTAAGATAAGAGAAGCTGGAATGCCTAAAAGTATATCTCCTGAGAGGTATTACAAAATAAATTTTCTTGGATTTCGTCACATCAGTTTGTTTTCTTGTCACACCAGTTTGCTGGCTTTTTTGTTGGTCTCCCAACTCGCTCTGAAATTCGGTGATAATCACCATCACAAATATTTTTTGTGCTGAAGCAGACGAATATTTTCCGGTTTATAATCATAACACTCAGTGAAGCGTATTGCACTTTATAAAGAGGGACCATTAAAAAAATTGCGGCACAACCCCAAGCTACCGTGCCATAACGAATATCCGACTAGGGGACTACATAGATAATTTTAGCGTATTGAAATCTAAGACATTCCGCAATTGTAAGTTCAGATTATTATTTCTCATCTATGGAGAGGGTAGACTTCTGGGCAAGAAACGAAATAATCAAACCTAGTTATGCTTGAGGCGATGGATAACGCCCATTACCATATTGGCTTAGTAGGAGAAAGCAGAAACAATAAATAAATAAATACTTAACGGGCGTCGATCTTCTCACGTCGTTCATCCCAATCAACAAGTCGACAGCTGACCGGGGTCACAAAGTCACAGGTCAATCAGGCAGAGATATGTTCGTATCGTATGCATGGAGCCTCGAGCGAACGCGTTTGGACACAAACGAGCCTGGTTGAGAAAGCGGACGAACACGGACGACCCGATCAGATATTTATCTCCAGACAAATGAGCGATTCTTCTCAGCAAAAAGTCACTGACAAATGGACTAGTGTACAGACAGCTGTCTCATCGCTCGTAGCACTCGGTTGAGACATGTGTATTACGCCTATTGTCTCTCAATAAGCGGCCTTCAGGTCGCATTAGGAGGTGAGACTTGAGAGAGATTTACCGCGGAGGCTTGTCGGCGGCGGATTTCAAAAAACAATAATAAATGGTAGATTCGTTAACGTCAGAATTGATTACGAAATTTATATATTGAGATGCACCAAAGCTACATAAAATTTATAAAAATGGGAGTAAGAGTAAGTCCTGGTCCTGGTCTTTTCAGAAGTGTAAAAAAATAGTCTCATGATGGGCCCGACTCCGGTCAGTGAATTCCATGGCAGCTCCGTTTGTAATTTATTTTATTTATTGACCACCATTTGCCTGTAAAATAATGTTGTTGTTGTGGGTGTTAACCTCTGCTGTCACTTTTGCCGCGATTGTTTTATGTTGTATGGCTACAATCCTTTTTAATGTTCATCGATCTCTGTCGGATGACGTTGGGTTTCGCCGACTGTTTTTGTATGCTATCATTACCGTGGATAGTGTCGCTCATAAAACGTTAAAAGCTACCTTCGTCGCCGACGCTCCCGCTAACATGGCGCCGACGATTTGCCCTCTTTCAAAGTCTGAGATTCACACATTACACCGGTTGCTTGTTGTCACCGTCGCAGACCAAAGCGTGTAATACACTGAAATATAACCTACAAGACCTGCCAAGTAAACTGCGCAATTCATACGCAGCCCGTTAAGGGGCAAACACATTATCGGACGCATCCGTTAGCCGCGGCTTATGGGCGCGATCTGTGTAATGATTTTCTATATTGAGCCGTGCACATTATCGGACGTCGGTCGCGGACGCCTGTGCATGCGTTCGTAAGCCGCGGCTTACGGACGCGTCCGATAATGTGTTTGCCCCTTTATACACACTGATGCAGTGTTGCTACATGCATCAAGGTGTACTATTTTGCGTGGTGTTCATATTATTTTGTCCACCCCCCTTTACGTTAAATCATAATGAAACTTTGAATCTGTGATTTTAAAAAAATCCTCCCCACCCACCAACCCACCCCCGTTCGTTGACCCAAGCACATAATCACGGATGCTACACACATTATAGACGATGGTCTATTTTTAACTTAGCAACAGACGATGGTCTATTTTTAACTCATATACGCCACTTCGCGCTGCAACCCTCGGACCACGAGATATATACGTATGTCAATATGTGTATGCAACAACAGCGTCAAATCGCTCGTCTTTTCTTAGTATAATGACGTTTTTTCTTAGTTTAATGTTAAAATTGTTGATTATTTAATCACAGCGCCTTTTAGTCGAAAATCCGTCAATCTCGTTACTACTACACACTAGTCAAAATCCCACAAATCTGAGTAAGTACTCAGGGTGGATTAAAGTTTAGGAGACAATGGGCCCGATTGCGTTTCTTTGTGAACTAAAACTAAATTAGTCCAAGCGAACGAGACAGAGCAATACGTTAAAGCGGAATATGAAACGAACGATCGTCGATAAATACAACCTTCCGAACTTATACTCATTCGAATAAATTCGAGCATATTTCGTGCGGTGTAAGATTTGACCTTGGCGGGCAGTTTTAGTGCGAAAAAGTGACAACCCGGTCATCTCACACTCCGCTCTAGCGTATTGTCCTGTCTCGTTCACACGGACAATTTACGATTTTAGTTCACGAAGAAACGCAATCGAGCCCAATGTCGCATAGAACACACGGTAACAAATAGCCGATACTTCATTTTAGTCGTTCGTCTAGATTCCAAAAAGCAGAGAAAGTGATCAAATGCCAACGAATCGAGAGTCCCAAATCAATAAAAAGAGCATATATTCCGAGAACGAGCGCAATCGAAAGCGACAATCGACGACCCGACGCGACGCACGGTGTCCCTAATGGCGGCAAACTCGGCCCATTCATTAAGAGAATGTATGGAAAGTGGAAAGAAGTGGGCATTATCTACTTGACGATTGCAATCTTACCCATAATATAATAGTATTGCGCGCGAGGCTGGCAAGCCGGTGCATTTCCCCGCCGCCTGGGAAAATGCCGCGCGCACAGCACAGCCAGGAATTTAAACTTGCACAATGGACACTTTTCACAGTATTGTGGCGCGGCTGCTGCAGGGGGAAAAACTAGCCGAAGCATGTGCGAAAAAGAACTCGGCCGATTGCGCGGAACATTTCAATTGCAGTATTACCGCTAATTTATTGGTGTTATAAAAAGAGAATGTAGACCCGACAGATGCGGCGCTGAGAGAGAACTTTATTACAGTTACAAACAATCCGCACTGAGGGCAAGTGACCAGCCAACCAACTGGTTTGCATATACGTCAAATCAAATCAAAATCAAACCAAATCAAATCAAGTTTCTTGTATTGAAATCACGGTTGTTTAGACAGTACGCAATACAGTGGGAGCTAATGGGACCTTGCTGAGTTGGCCATGAAGAACCATTTTGTTCAGGGTTGGTGACACTCACGGGTCAGCACCCATCCGGCTGCCTCCACGCATGAAGTGCGAGCCCGGGCAGGACTCTGGCCTTAGGGCTAGTTTCCCTTAGGAGTCAACCTTCTGGCGCTCCTGGACGGTCTGCGCATTGTGCGGCGTACGCCAATCAATTGTGCATTCTGACTAACAGTCGGGGGAGACTGGAAGCAGTACTGATTCCTATAGAGCGGGGGTGGTTGCTGACCTTACGGCGACTGCTCTCGAAACGACCATCAGCTACCCGATTCCGGGTGAACAGCCGGGCAAAGGATGCCGTGGTCCGCGATAGTTTCGGTTTACACCGTTTCACCGCTTCGTAAGGGAGAGGACCGCGCAAGCGACCTCGAACTCGTAACCAGTCGAGTGACCGGAGTAATCTGGTCGCAACTGGAAGTAAGGGCGCTGTAAGCCCGCTGGGTAACATACCTGGTTATCTCGCGGATAAGGCGTTGGCCTCTTACGGGCATGTGGCGGAGCTTGACGGTGGACTGTTTTGTCCAAGTATTCTGCGCTCACTTCACGAGAGATAGAACGACTAATCGTTAAAACTTCCTGAGGTGACGGGTTCTCCTGTTGTAGTTGACAACTCTATTTGTCTCCTATAGAGGGGGGGTAGTTGTTCACCTTACGGCGACTGCTCTTAAAACGACTAATCGGATTCCGCCGGATAAAGGACGCCGTGGTTTGCAATAGATTAGGTAGACACCGTTTCATCACTACGCAAGGAAGAAAACCGCGCAAGCGACCTCGAACCCGTAACCAGTCGGGAGATCGGAGTAATGTGGTTGCAACTGGTAGTAAGGGCGCGAGTGTCGGCCCGCAGGCTGATTAACCTGGTTATCTCGCGGTAAGGCGTTAGTCTCTTACGGGCGTGTGGGGTAACTAGACGGTGGACTATTTCGTCCTAAGTCTTCTGAGATCACCTCACGGGAGACAGAACGATCAATATTCCGTAAAACTTCATGAGGTGACGGGTTCGTCCGTTGTAGTTGACAGCTCTAGGACCTGTCAGGACCTAACAGGACCATCAGTGTTTCATAGTTGTCATAGTGGTAGTCTCGCATTGTTCGTAGGGCGTTTTAATTTGATCGCGGAACGTCTCGTGTCTTTACGGTACCGGTCTCATCAATTTTTACAAAAGATAAAAAGTCTCAGCATCGTCCGATCTATCATTACGCCCAGAAATCCAGCCGACATGCGACAGGCAAGCTTTTGTTTGCACGGACAAAACGTGAAAAAGATACCGCAATAATAAATGGCTATGTGTAACGGTCGATAGCAATATAAGGCTTGGCTCTATACATTCGTAGTCGTTGTTACGTCTCTTGGCGGCCCCGCCTTGCTGCCTCGCGTAGGTGTTGTTTGTAATTCAATTATATGGACGAAAGTTGCGTCAAGGAATTTTTAAGTGGGAATGAAAGGAGCAATGATAGATATGTGGATGAGAAAAATACTTATTCATTACATTACATTACATTTTCGTCGTGTCCAATTGACGGCTAAAGACCGCTCTTGGACGTGTGAAAATAATTGTGCTAGGTAGTAAGTCTTGTTACTACTCTTTTCTGAACATACATAGGTAGTCAAGAATTAACTACTAGCTTGTCAAACTATAAATATAAATAATCAAAATAGAAGCCTAATATTTGTAAGTAGTTAGTAATTTGAAAAGATACGTAGTAAAATTATTCATCGTAATATTGAAATTGTCAGTAAAATGTTAAATAATCAAATTAAATCTACGTTATGCATTTTAAACTAAAAGTACATATATAAGACCATATAAAATAATCAGACAATAAGGCTCTACTTTTTAAGTAATTTAAATGGGCACAATATTTGAAAAATCATGGCCCTCAAATTCGGCCATATTAAAGAAAGGGTGGCCTATCAGCATCTCCTTGATGTTTTTTTGAATTTTATGCCCTCCAGCTGTTTAAATTTTGTAGGGAGTAGATTATAAAATTTTATGCTAAGATACAAGTAGCTTTTCTGTACTTTTGCGTGTCGTCAGTCGTGCTACTTCAACCAGACCTATCATAAACAATAAGACCCTCCATAAGGTCGACATACACGAAGAAAAATATTAGATTTCTTATTACATTATAATTTTGTTATTACGCTTTTCTACAGAATAATGACGGTCCAATCGTAATTTTGTCACATTACAAGGAATTTTGTTAAAGCTCCGTTTCTTGATTATATGTAGTTATTTATTTATTTATTAAGGGAAACACACAGTATGATGCAGTATACATAAATACAAATTTTATATATACTAAGATACAAAACCGGTTACGGATTTCCTATGAATTACAAATTCATATTTATTTCAATTATAGTACATTTTAGTAATTTTTTGCCTATTTCCCAGTAAAAAACATATCACAAATGCTTGAGTTGGGTATATATGTTTGCTGGGAGAGCAAAGCAACGGCGTGTATGTGTGTGTGTGTGTCAACTTTGCCAAAGAGCGTAATTTTAATTTTTATTTTTATCATCGACGGCTATATTGCTAGATTTGACAATTAATTTAAATTTAGATATTTTTAGTATACGCTTATCTATTTTCATGACCATTATATTATTGCCTTGATAATTATGACTTCAGACATTGAGCTCTTTTTATGATCAGCAATTTTGATTATTAGATTATTTTCTATTTATCAATGGTTTTCAAACCAATTATAATTTACTAAAATTAATTTATATTGCCACAACTATATCATGATAGTTAAAATTCTTTAATTAATTACATTATTAAAAATTTTAAAGGCAAAGACGCATCCAAGTGTAGGAAAGCCTACCTACTGGAGCAGAACTAAATTGTATTGCTTTGTATTGTATTGTGTGAGAGAGAAAAAGAGAAAAAGAGAGAGAGAGAGAGAGAGAGAGAGAGTGAGTATGCCTGCATCTGTAATTGTGTGTGTGTGTGTGGGAGGATTTATACCGTATTTTATATTATATTGTATTTATATCAATACATTTTATTTTACTGTGTAGTTAAAGAAAATTACCTACCTGATAAAGTGTCAATAATAAATAAAAAGCATTAATAAATGGTCAAACCTCCATAGTAAATAATACTGATATCAGTATCCTATATCCTAAGGATATACCAATAATACTATTGTCTTGACTCAAATCGCTTGACAGGATTTTAGATACTGATTGCTTGTATGCAGTTATTGATGTATTGAATATATCAACAATTCCTAGTTGTTTATTGTAAAGATCACAGCAACGAGCAATAATTCCATTCCTGGATGCAATCGTATTAAAACGAGGAAGTATCAACGTATCAACATGTTCCTTACGGTTATTACGAAAATAACAGTATACTGTAGGTTCAACATGATTCATGTTCCTACTTACGACCTTACGTATGAAATGACATGCTGTCATATTTAAAGCAAGAACTTGAGGTCGCGAAGTAATGAAATAGCATAACGTTTTGTCTCTTGCCGTCTCTTTCCGAAATGATGGCCCATTTCGGAAAGAGACGGCAATATTAAAATATTAAAATACCATTCTAGGTTGCTGCGAGCTACGTAAGTACGGATACATCTACAAATAATAGTATGGAAGTACATTAAAATATGTACTGTTGGGACTGAGGGGACTGAGGACTGCGAACGCCGTTCATAAAACACGCGGCGAGTGTTGTCACAGCACTAGTCTCTGTGCCGGTCCCTGCACCTCAGACACCGCTTACATTTAGCACAGTCGTCAACTGTATGTTACTTCATTACGGCAGTATACATTCCCATTCCGTACGTATAATTGCTACAATACATCGTAGGGCAGTATCATTACTGGAACAGATCTACAACATGCCCGTTACATGGTAAATACCGTCACGCCAACATCGTTACTAATTAATTATTAATAATTAATAAATAATATTAGTGCCATCTATCGCAATTTTTATATACGCTGATTACGTCAAATAAATAATACGGAGATTTATAATGCCATCTATTAGTCTATATGAACTTTAAAGTGCGTAAATATTACGTATTGAAACCTGTATACCAAACTAAAAATTGACATCCCTATGTAAATAATATTAACAGAATAAGAGCTACGGTTTAAAAATTCGTTGGTTATTATATTATTAGTTTGTAACGATGCGTATAGCCGTGTTTAGAGCGTCATCTACAGTGCGACGCCATACTGTTATGTCACGAAAGCCGCAATACTGATCAGAACAAATGAAGATTAATATTTTTTTGGAACTTTAAGTGCCATCTACACGTTGCGTTTCGTAGTAAAGTCGTAGTTTCCTAATTATAGTACAGCATTGGGCAATCTGATACGCTATAAAATCAATGCTAAACGCTATCAAAACTAAATTCGCCCAACGTCATTTTTCTTTTCTAGCTATCCGACTACACAAAAGAATACATTCGGAATTATAATATTAACTGTCCTGACTTACTAAATAAAATTAATCTCCGTGTTCCTTCCAAACTCAATAGATTTAACCCTGCTCTTCATGTTCCTCATGCTGGTACCAACTATAGGCAAAATGCATTTCTGTGGCGAACAAGTGACAATTTCAATGACATGATTAAACGCTTTGACTTTGATCTATTCTGTACGAGTGTTAACTCAGCTAGGCAGCGGCTGAACAGTGAATTTTTTAGCATTAATTGTTGAATAATTTTTGATGCATTCTTATTCGATAGCTTTAATTGAAAGATCACATATGTTTCTACAACGTTATTTAAACGTGAAAACCTTTAATTGGCTCTCTGCTATGTTACTCCGGCATTGTTAAATTATAATTAGCTGTTGGTTTTCCTGAAAATAAATAGATAAATAAATAAATAAATAAATTAAAAGTGAAGTTAGATACCATACGAGGAAGAAAAATTATGACGGAATGGTTGATTGAGCTAGGAAGGAACGAAACGGAGAAATTAGTTAATTATAGTACTGTATAAGAATACCAAACTACATGAAATTACTACTTTTATGTATATGTATAGATTATATGTACAAATATATATATATATATATATATATATATATATATATATATATATATATATATATATATATATATATATATATATATATATATATATATATATATATATATATATATATATATATATATATATATATATATATATATATATATATATATATATATATATCTATATATATATATATATATATATATATATATATATATATATATATATATATATATATATATATGTATATATGTGTATGTATATGTGTAGATGTATATGTTTATATGTGTATGTGTATATATGATTATTTAATATTATTATGTATATTATGTTACTAAATTATAAGTATATGTAAAATTTGTGTAAATATAGAGCTACCACGTAAAGCAATGCTACATTATGTTACAAACTAAAAAAAAAAGGAAAAAATAATACATAAAAGTCTACCTTAGTACGGGCATTACTCCAGCAAGGTAGATTTTAATCTTATTAATTTAGTATTATAAATGTGTGTGAAATATTATTAAATAAATAAAATAAATAAATAAATGGTTATATGCTCACCCTATTGATCGCTAAAGTTCTTGGACATGGCAATTAAAGAAGAGGAAGTAAATTTTTATATAATTATACAGGTTTATAAACAAATTCGCCAACCAGCGTTTCGCAGGGGGGAATGTACGGATTCCAGATTAACGACCAGTGCGGGTACCCCCCCCCCCCCCCCCTTATCATCCATTCACTCCCTCTCCGAAGCCATAATAATAAGCCACGCGGAAATCTTATTACTAGGGATTCTTTCAAAGGAAGAACCAATTATATTTTCTTGGAGACCTTCTCTTCTTTATGTGCTCATTTGAGTAACTTTGAGCATCCTTCAATCATAATCATAAGTTTTTTATTCAAAATAGTACGAAATCGTAACTTTTTGACGTCATTAATGCATACAAACATACATAAATGATAAAAAATTAAGATATTGTGACATTATAACAAATTATTGTGATATATAACGTGATATTAATAATCGAGGTAACCATTTTATTTCCAGGGGTCTTTGTCGTCTAGATAATCATTTATTTTATAGTAGCCCTTTGAGTACAGCTTCTTCTTAATAAATGACTTAAATTGTATCACAGATAAATTTTGCATGTTTTCTGGGACTTTATTGGAGAAGCGTATACATTGCCCTTTGAATGATTTTGTGGTTTTGGAGAGTCGACTTTTATGGTCAGCAAGTTTATTTTTATTTCTAGTTTTGACACCATGCCTATCAGAGTTTTTTAAAAACAGTTCTTTATTTTTATGCACATACATTAAGTTTTCATAGATGTAATGAGATGCAAGTATCAAAATATTGATTTCTTTAAATTTTCCGCGTAACGACTGTCTAGCACCCAATTTATAAATAGCGCGGATGGCTCGTTTCTGTAGTATAAATATTTTATCAGCGTCAGCAGCATGACCCCACAGCAAGATGCCATACGACATCAAGCTGTGAAAATAGCTGAAGTAAACCAGCCTCGCGGTGTCTATATCTGTTAAATTACGATTTTTTTACAGCATATGCCGCAGAACTTAGCCTGTCGGCCAATTTCTTAATGTGTGGGCCCCATTGTAGCTTTTTATCTAAAGTGATACCAAGGAATACAGTGGAATCGACCAGTTCTAGGCGCTCATTTTTTATTATAATATTTGGCCCTATTTGCTTTACGTTTGGAAGTGAGAATTGTATACATTTTGTTTTCTTTTCATTTAGTAGCAGATTGTTTGCTGTGAACCATTCCACAACATTCGAGATAGAATCATTCACATCGTCATAATTATTTTGTTGTCTACCTACTTTGAATAGCAAAGAGGTATCATCTGCGAATAAAACTATCTCACAATTTGGTTTAACTGTGTAAGGTAAATCATTTATATAAATAAGAAAAAGGAACGGTCCAAGTATTGAACCTTGCGGTACTCCCATGTATACTAACGAGCCGGATGATCTCTCTCCGCCAACATCAACCTTCTGAACCCTATCATTTAAATAGTTTTTAAGAAGGGCTAATGAGCTACCTGTAATGCCGTAGTGTTCAAGTTTCCTAACCAATGTGTCGTGCTGTACGCAGTCAAAGGCCTTGGATCTATTATATCTATTATATAATCTAAACCTAACCTTAAATCTATGCTCAGCCTCTATACAAAGTTGATGCTGTATTTAAAAGAAGCTGTTCCTCGTCGTATAAATGCGAACTCAACTGGATATTTAGTTGCACCATATGAAAATTCTTTTGTTTTGGTCTATTCGGGGTTGCAAATAATTTGCAATCTACAATCTTCGCGGATTTTGCTCTACTAATATAAACTTGAATTTTAAAATACGAGGGGTGTCATTTACTAAGGGCGAACCCGCCACCCCAGGGAGTTATAACGACATCACGCCATTCTGTCTTTAATGGAGGGAACGCAAAGACTTTAGGGATAAAACAATCCACAGTAAAGCTATGCCAGCAGCCCAGAAGCTCCAACGCCTTACCGCGAGGCACTGTATATTGCTTACCAGCGGTTTGACCTCGCGCCCTTACTACCAGATTTAGACGGATTTCTCCATTCTCAAGTCAAGTGGTTATGGATTTGAGGTCGCTTGCGCAACGTCTATCTGACGCAAGCGGTAATTCAGCTCGAATTTATCGTAGTTCGATATTTTAAAAAAACGTTTATTTTGTTTTTACACGACTGCTTAAAAAAAGGAGTGTTACGTCTTTAGGATTCATGCATATGTTTTCCGTTTCTTTATTCCACCACAACTTCTAAACGCTTGAAGCGATTTAGAAGTGTGTGGTATTGTTAGAACCTTTATGTCATTTTTAGTGTCATAGTGCTGAAATGTCAAATAATAATTATCTAAATGTCCATTGTCAATAAGTTAGAAAACATATATCGTGTTTAGTCGGAACTAAAAAGTCTGATGGAGTACATTTTGGAAATATATATGTATCTATGCGGACAAAAACACAAAACACAACGCAGGGCGAACTTCATTTTCTTACGAAACGTGCTTTTTACCACAAACATTTTTTTTCTAATAATTCTAAATACAGCAGTTCACTTCACAAGTGAAGTCGTGTTTTTAGCCTTTTTAATGGCATTACTTTTAGAGCAACCAAGAAGTTTTAAACATAGCGTATAAAATACTTTTATTTCGATAAGCTAGCATTCTTAGTTTCTATAACATTAAGGCTTATGTTGGTGACTGGGATTCATTGCTCCCGCGTGTATAAACATTTGCAAATTAATATCGATAACCGACTATTATGGCGTGTAATGTGGTAATTTTCACACAATTAGCAATAAATACGCACAAAATGTAATAAATTCATAATCCAGATTGCAGTCGACCCCGTAAAGCGGCATATAAATCAATCCAACAAAGAAGTGACCAAACCACAACGTGTGAAAACGCCTTTATAACAATGGCTGTTTCGTAACGCTGTTTATCGAATTGGGCTAAATTATTAAGAGGCGGCTGCGACGCTATCATTTACATACAAAGCAGCGAGACAAGCACAGAATGAGAAAGACTAGATAATTTCTCGCGGAAATCGGGAGATGGATTTTGCGCAGGCTGGTATGCTCATATTTGTATTTCCTTTCCCGGCCTATCAACTAACGCCAAGGAGGGAGAATACTGTGAAAGCGATACATTTATTGTCGAGATAGAGACAGAAATATCCTTTTTGAGACCATTTCCGGATTGAAGTCTGTCTGTGTGTGTCGATTGAGTTGCAATTTGGCATGCAGAAATCATTTGGTTATGGCAAGATTTGGTATTGTTTCTTTTGTGGTTTACAACATTACCACTATTCTTTTAGAGCTCCATTCAGGTGGAAGTCTGTCTGTGTGTCTGTGTGTATTCCTTCACGATAGCGCCCAAACTCTCAATCCGATTGATCTATGCAATTTGGCATGCAGGCATCATTTGGTAATGACAAGAGTCGAAAGGCTGTAGTTGAAATCATTCCACCAGAGGGCGCAGTAGCCTCAATCTCAAAATATTGGACTTAGAGAATCGAAATTTGGTGCACAGATGCCTCGTTGGACAATCTCATATAAAAGCTATCGGTTGGAATATCTCATATAAAGGCTACACTAACAATACAGTAAAACCCGCTTATATCGAACCCGCATATAACAAATTCCCGCTTATATCGAACATTTTTTGCGGTCCCTTGAATTTTCCTATGCTGATAGTACTAATTTTCCCGCATTCATCGAACCCGCTTAAATCGAATTCCCGCTTATTTCGAACCAAATTTTCGCTCCCTTGGTCCAAATGTTACCCAGATATATCTGGGTAACATTATATCAAAGATCTTGAAAAAATGCCATAACATTCAGAATTTTTTGAAATGTGTTGGATAAAAACAAGAGAATAGACAATGATTACAGGAAAAGTCACATTTATAAATGATAAACATGTTTTTATTGAACATTATGATGACTTTTATCGAGGGTTGATTGCTTAAGGTGTTGGGTAGCTGCAGAGATGGTCAGATTCTCTATTTTGTACAGCATCCTGAATATCTCGTAAATTTGCAAGTTCAAAATTATATGAGTCGCAAACAAAAAATATATTTATTTATTTATTTTTAGGAAAACCAACAGCTAATTATAATTTAACAAAAAGATGGAGATAACAGAAGGCCAATTAAAGGTTTTCACGTTTAAGTAACGTTGTAGAAACATATGTGATCTTTCAATTAAAGCTATCGATTAAAAATGTATCAAAAATTATTCAACAATTAATGCTAAAGATAAAGAATTCACTGTTCAGCCGCTGCCTAGCTGAGTTAATACTCGTACAGAATAGATCAAAGTCAAAGCATTTAATCTGGAAATATGTTTGTATTTGATCATATTAATTATTGAAAACGCATTTCAACCCTAATATTGGTGTCCTCTATTAAAAGACTCTGATGTTAGTAGTAGAAAGACATTTATTTCCAAGATCTTTGATTTTCACTCATTTTCTGGCCTTTACAAGTAAAAATAGACGTTTCCAACCTTATAACGAATTCCCGCTTAAATCGAATTTTTACTTCGACCCCCTAAACTATCGAATTTTTTCTTCGACCCCTCCCTCCCACCGATGTAAGCGGGTTTTACTGTATTTATATTTCGCTATACATTTTAATCAAATATTAACGCCATCTGAGGGTACTTGGCCCAACCCCGCACATAGACGAGAAACCAACCGCGCCGCCCAAGGTGGCTGCGATGGAACCCAACCGGGTTCGTCCGCCGGCGGAGAGAGGGTGCTCATCGATTTTATTTGTGAAATTAATATTCAGACGAAATCAGTCCTTGGCTACTTGTCGGGAAAGTCTTGGGATGACACAACCGATTTTGCTTTTCCATCATAATCTGTCATATACTGCACAACTGAGGCCTCCCTGAATTTTATTTGTGACTCAATGCAATCGTGGATTGAAATAGATAGCATGAATCTCGTCTCCCTGTGACTACTGAGATTAAAACTAGAAGGACACAGTGATGTTCCAGTCTTCCTAAATTAAATTAAGGTGTATCATATAAATAAACTGTATATGTATTACTACCAACGGTCTTTGATTTTAAGACAGATTTCTAACCAAATAGTATGCATCAGAGTTTGTCATGCAAGACATATACTAAAATATAGCAAATGTAGTACTTACTTACCACATTCAGTAATCTCGTGTAGTTGAAAACTCTATGTCATCACTGAAACAAAGGAAAAAACAACATTATTTCAATGTTTACTTTATTGTGCGACTGGCTATATTGATGATCTTCGTAGGTTATAATGAGTTCTGGTAATGGGCCCGATTGCGTTTCTTTGTGAACTAAAACTAAAATTATTCCAAGCGAACGAGACAGATCAATACGATTGAGCGGATAGGAAACGAACGATCGTCGATAAATACTACCGAATAAATTCGAGCATATTTCGTGCGGTGTAAGATTTGACCTAGGCGGGCAATTTTAATGCGAAAAAGTGACAACCGGTCATCTCACATTCCGCTCTAGCGTATTGCCCTGTCTCGTCCACACGGACTAATTTCCGATATTAGTTCACGAAGAAACGCAATCGAGCCCAATATCCGTTTAAAATATGACAGCGCAAATAGCGCTTTTCGGGTAATAAATCAAGAAGCCACGATGTTACTCATCAAAGGACTTTTACGCAAAGCTAAAGTTATTGTGCATCAGGCAACTGAAACTGTCAACTACAACGGGCGAACCCGTCACCTCAGGAAGTTTTAACGATTTTGATCGCGCTGTCTCCTGTGAGGTGAGCGTAGAAGACTTTGGGACGGTACGAACCTATCGTCTAGCTAAGCCAACATGCCTGTTAGAGGTCAACGTCTTACAGTGAGGCACCGGGAAAGGTACCCAACGAGTACCCTCGCCCCCTGACTACCAGTTTTGGAAGGATATCTCTGTCTGGAATTAACCATCAGGATATCTCCAACCACCCGACTGGTAACGAGTCCGAAGTCGCTTGCGCGACCTCATACTTGCTGAATATTCAGCGGTGATTCAGTTTGAATCTATTACTGACCATTGGCATTTTTTGCCCGGCTCTGAATTGAGGATCAGGTAGCCAATTGGTTATTCCACCCCCGCTGCTGAGGAGACAGTATATTTCCATATTCTCCACGCTTCTTCAATAATTAGGCAGAGTGCAAACCGATTGGCTGACGCTGCACGGTTCGCAAGCCGTCCAGTAGCGCCGGGACGGGTTATTCCAGAGGAAAGCGTTCTAGCCGCCGCGAGTCCTGAGACGCGGGAGTCCTACCCGGGGTATAGTCCTCCATACGAGGAGGCTACTGAATTAGTGGAGGCTAATACTGAATCGTGAGTTGGACCAACCCGGCAACACAACGGATCCTTATGGCCCAAACTACTCGAAACCGTACGCTACCTGGTTGTTGCCAGTATTGCCGTCTACTGCAACAGCCGTTTGAGCGCTGTGTCGAGCGACAACCACTTGAGATGTTTCGTGAGGTTTTTAGGTAAAGCGCCGTTCGCGGATACAAATATTGGCACTATAGAAGCGACACGTTTTCTTGGGTTTAGTCGAAATCTTTCTTAGCTTTGTCGAGGTTTTCATCATGTGGCATAGTTATGTCGGTTATTATCGAGTTGAGTTTGTCGATCCCAGTTGAGTTTAGCCCCAATGTTTCCTAAAACAAATTCCGGTGAGTAGTTATAATAAGACACTATGACGTTGACAAACTATATCCGAAGGCGTGCTACCGAATAATAATATTGGCTTCTTGTTTATGTATGCAATAATATTAGCTTCTTGTTTATGTTACTCAGTGTTGATATTATTAATAATAATGTTACTGTTATGCCCAGTATTGCTCCCTTCATGGCTTTCTTTGCAATCTACATTTTATCAACGATATTACCAAGTTTATTTTAAATCTATAGCCACTCAAACCGTGGCACGTTCTTGATTTTCCAAGAGTATTTTATTGGTTTTTACATCTGTTTTATTTAATGGGTAGCTACAGTGAGTGGCCATATTATTAGTCACACTGTGAATTTTGGTACTAATTTGCACATTTCAATATCTTAACTGGTCTTAACATAATAATAATAATACTCTTCATTTGCACTTAATCATGATACAAAAAGGCGAGCTTATTGACACATGGCAATGTCTTACAACTAACCTAATTACAGCGGTACATGCTCGCATTGTGGAAATAAAGATTACTATATTCGTTTGCATACAATACAGACCAGTAAAGGTATATAAAACTAAGAACCTCGTAAATAATGTTTTTTTGTTATGCTTCGGGTTATTTATTAAATTGTGTATATAAGAATAATAAATACAATTTATTATTCCCAATAATAAAATCATTTTAACTATTAAAAATACAATAAATGCATCTTACCGCATAAAACATTAATTACAATTGCCAATTTCTCTTTGTCTGAAATTATGCAAATATACATTTTTTGGGTATATATGCAACTACTTTTGTCACATTCTAAAAATTGCATTCTAAGTATTTTCAGAAATATACCTACAGCACATAAACTATAATAATATAATATATTGTACTATATACACTATAATATAATGATATACTGTAATAATATAATATACTATATAATAATAATATTAATAATACATCATATATTATAATAAAAATGTGCTGTAGGTATTTAGAATTAAACATATTTAGAATAAAATTTGTTTTTTCAAGTAGTGGCATATATTGCCAAAAATAATGAATATTTACGCATGTCATGGCTAATTGACATCATAATTTTTAGAAATGGATCTTATCAAAGTTATTATTTTCAGTATATCAAAAAAGCAGAAAAAAAGAAGAAAAAATGACAATTGTTTTACGATCTATTTTAATTTCGATGGCTAAAACGATTTTATTATTTATGAGCATGCATAGCAACGTTACTGAATAAGCATTCTTAAATAATAACAAAAAAATATAGTTTAGGAGGTAAAGATATTTAAAAAGGGGCAAATTATTACCAAAACTCATAGTGTAACTAATAATATGGCCACGCCCTGTTCTCATTTTTATTACCGAGTTTTGTTTTCTATATCGACGGTTTTTTATGAGCCCGGGCATATCCTCGTCGACTTTTTTAGGATATATTAATCTCAAAGAGACTACATAAAACGAAACATGATTAGCTCACTCTTAAGCCTTTTTTGGTCTACTAAATCTTGATACCCATTCACTAGAAAGATAATACGCTCAACACAATGGCTAAATAAAAATATAAGTCTCTCCGACCGCTACAAAAAAGCTCATCTCTTCTCTCTTTCATCGTGCGAATGTAACGTAAATATTTCCAAAATAAAACTATGGCAACTGTCGCTTTCGATCATTGTGGATCAATCATCGGTCGGGGGCAAAAAAGCTCGACATTTCACACGCCCGGAAGCGGCAGCACAAAGCGGCGACGCATCGCGTCGAAAGTGTCGGAGACAACGGCGAGTTTTTTGGCGGTAAAAAACGCGGATCGCGCCTTTTTGCGGGCGCCGCGACGCCCGCGCCGCGCGCTCGTGCGCCGTTTCCCCTTATTTTGTAAACGCGTCGATCCGACAGAAGGTGTCTCGCGTGGATAATAAAAGTGAGAGGTGTTTGGTAATTTGTGACGAAATTAAAATCGAGAATCGGAAATTGCCGCCGGGCTTATTTACCGAGTTGTTAATCAAAACTTCCCGAAGCTATCGCTGAGAAGTATTAAGTAAGCGTCCGCAAGCCTGCTTGCTGAGCTGCGACGATCATAGGGCCTAGCGAGCAGTGCGGACCTAGCTAGCAGGTCTTATGTCCCTAGAGAGCAGTTCGTGCCTAGCTAGCAGTTCTGTCCTACACGGACGGTGGCATAGTAGCTAGGTCACCTGATCCTATATTATAAGGTTCCTTGTTCGATTCCCGACTAGGTTCGATTGGGATAAAATTTACGGAATCGCATTTTAATTCTGTCGTTTGAATGCAATAACAAGACACACACTTACACACATGTTAGACGCACATATACATATAAACACTTCATAGTAGGGTTGGTTGTAAGAGATTGTCGTATGACAATAAATCCGCCCATTGTGAAAATTAATAATAGAGTGGAAACAAAACAGTAAATGGTTCCTGTGCATTTACTGACTATCAATGCAATTTAAATTTTATTGTATTTAATAATCTTATTATTATTTTCTTAAATATTTTACTGTTTTTTTTTAGTTTTTTTTAAAACATGATTATGAAATATTAGATGTCATTAAAATAACTTTATACCTATACATACTACTCATTTATTAGAGCTATTCGTTATTTTTTTTTCTCAGTTATAATAAGTCTGCGCACAAAACTTACAAGTAATCTAATCGAATCTACTTTGGTACGGTCTTCAGACTAGTTAGGCAGACTTTGTAAATTACCATTTTAAGCATTACTTTCGAAAATAAAATTATTCTTATTCTAAGTAAGGCCACTAAAACCAGCTCGTTAGGAAATGACCCGATGTCGTTAGAACTTCCTGGCGTGACGAGTTTGCCCGTTGTGTTGACACTTCTAGATGTTTGCCCAAAGTATGCCAACCCAGAGCTACTCACGATTCTGCACTGCACACACCCGGGTTTCACAAAGTCATTGTATCATTCACAAGTCTCAGAAACCGAGCTATATTTATGGTCGGTTTGAATATCGTTTTCCTATCGAATCTGTTCATAATCTTCTTTACTGGATCGCCGAATGAAAAGCATCCCCGTCGCGATTCACGCGACGAGATTACCGTGGAAGCCATTCCTCGCGTGGAGAGATTCCTCGACTAGTCATTTCAAAACTGTAGACATTCGAATCCCAATTCGAGTGCCGATTCTCTCGATAAGGGGAATTTTGTTGGAAAAAAATGAGAAAGATTGCCATCTTCCCTACTCCTCTAATAGTCCCACCATAGCCTCTCCCTCTAGTGATGACGATATTTAAATTATTGGTAGACATGAAGCGGAAAGTGATTACAGGTCATTGGGACTCTCTCGTATTGATGACTGTGTATTTAACCCCTCAAATGTGAGGTTAACCCCTCAATAGGCTTTTGGCTGACTCGTTCTGATAAATATTCAGTTTCTGAGTTTCTTCGGGGTAGGGAAATGCCTATCACAGCGTCCTGTCCTACTCTGCTCGCTAGCGACACTTTGGAGTTGTCATCTACTAAGGCCGAACCCGTCGCCTTAGGGAGGTCTAACGATATTGATCGTTCTTTCAACCGTAGGGTGAACGTAGAGACTAAGAGGACAAGACATTCCACCGTCTATGTAGCTACGCCAACATGCCCGTCAGAGACAAACGTCTTACTGCGAGGCACTGGGAAGAGAATCCAGCCAGGTGGCCTCGCGTCCTGACTACCAGATTTGGCAGGATTTCTCCGTCCTCTTGTCTGGTCACGGGTCCGAAGTCGCTTACGCGGCCACCTGATGTTAGCAGTGATTAAGGTCAAATTTCTCGCGGACCATGGCGTCCTTTGCAGCCGATGCATCTAAGACATGTATAGTCTGACTATATGTTTCGAGTTCTATATTACATCCACTGTATACTGATGAATTTTCAGCTTTTCAAAAACACTTTAGGGGTACTAATTAAAATTACACCTTTCCTAGTACGCCAGCGCCAGGTGTCTGGAATTTGGGCTGCTGACTGTACCCTGGAATTCTATACCAAAATACTGTCTGATCTGAAAGTATCAGCCTTTCCGAAACTCTTGCACTTTTTTTCCGCTGGCTCTTCGCCCATTAGATAGATTTGGTCCTCTGCAATTTTTCCTGATCGCTAAGTTGTATAATCCGAATGTTGTAGAGAGCCATGAAAGAACGTTTTGGTCGACGTTTTTCGAAGAGAAGAGGAGATAAAAACATGTTCGCTGAAGGAGCACACATACTAATAAGTGCATTCCAGAATTGTTCGCAGGATCGAAAATAAACTGGCGTAAGAGCATCGTGTCCAACGGGGAATACTTTTAAGGGAATAAAATTATGAATGATTATTAAATAAAACTTTTTGAAATAATCGAAAATGCTTGGTATTTTTTAATCAAACGGTAGGTATATAAATTCCTTTTATTTTTTAAATAAAATTTAACATTTTTTTATATAAAATCTTAGCACCTATCGTCATTTTAAGTGTTTTGTAGTTACGTCATTCAATCAAAAACTTATCTCGATTAAGTTATAAGGTTATCCTGCGAAGGTGGCATCAGCCTCTGTTTTGCAACAGCGAAGTGACGGTGTGATGCGACTGATTGGTATGAGAATTCTTCCCATGCCTCTGTTACGCCTGACGTTACGTTTTTGCGTGACAATTCTTCAGTGGATAAATAGATAGGAAGTAGACACAAACGTGCACTTAAAAACGAACGCCAATATAGCCTACTTCGTTATGAAAAGTAATATTTAATTATCAAGGCGATGATTTTAAGAATGTGAAGTTAAGAGAGTGGATCAATGTAATTTTAATAATGATTGCTCGATGGCGTCAATAGCGTTAAAACCCATTGTGAGGCTTGGCGGTTTTGACAATCGTCGTCTACTATTATTTCCTAGTTTCCAAACCAAGAAGGAGTATTTAATTACAGAATCAAGCTTCGAAGGTTTGGTTTATCCTCTGCCTTTTACACATACTCCATCCACCACATCTATCTTATCCAACACGACATTATAGTATATATTAAATATTCCCTGTTTGTTCATCTTCTTTAACCGCTCGAAAGCCAGCCTTCGCGCGCAAAAATCTACGCCGCGACTTTTTGGTCGATTTTATAAATAAATACTAATGATATCGCATTTACATGAATTCCCTCTTGTTACCTAGTAATTAATCTTATTAGTCGTGTATATTATACATGCTGAGTTTGTATTAACCAGTATCCTCGAAGGAACTGAATCAGCACGAGCAGATAACCAACTTTTATTAAAAAAATGAGGTTTTTTATTTGGAAATTTTTTTTTTGAAAAATATTATAAAAAGCGCTGAGTACGATGCACTATCTAGCGGTACATAAAATATCGCTAATATTGTTTATAAGCGATATTTTACTTACCGATAGATGACGCAGCGCGGTCAAACGCTCGTCAAAACTTAAAATTTTCAAAAAAAAAAACCTTTTTTTTTGTGGTATTTTTAAAAAGTTTTATCAAAAATTTATAGTTACTTGTACTGATTCACCGCCCTGAAGACTTACGACCCTATACATATATTTATATATGATATATGAGGGCCGGCCGTAACGGCTACGCGCGGATCTGTCAAACGACGAAAATGCTGTTGGCATCTGACGGGTTAAACGCCATGAGCGTGGCACCAAAGAAACTGTGGAGTATAATTAACTAGTATATACAAATGTACGTACATAATAACCACTGTCATTAGATCTATTTTAAAATAGCTAATTAAATTACACTAGTCCACAGCCATTTTGTATCTGGGATGTGAATTTACATTTTAAAATGTTCTAAATCTAACACGTAGCATATGTTAATGGGAAGGAAAATGTGGAATACATCGATTGAACCTAATAAAATGATTTTGCCTTGGCTTTATTTCAAGTCGAGCCTTATAAAGAACGTTGTAAAAGCTCTGGATAATGTATTTCAGGCCTTCATTCATTTGAAGACAAAAAAAAGAAATTGAGCGATGCAAAGCTGAATGAAATAAGGTGTATTTGCTGGACCACAAATTGTCCTACCTTTGATATCGAACTCACGAATATCGAATTAGCTGCTTAACCCTCTTTAAAAGCAATTGTTAAAGGCTTATTGGACAACAGAAAAAATGATAACAATTTATCAATTGTGAATGATCTGTTGGACAGAACATGGGGTGTTGAATGTCGCTTGAAATTCACTTTTTATATTTAGTCAGGGAGGTATTGAATATTTTTAGTACCTGTTTACCCAGTTTGTGAAAGTAATTAAATCTGGTCTAATATCGATGCTAATCAAGAAATTCCGAGCGTGGCAGGGATTATTCGATGGGTGGATGAGCGGAAGGTGCAATCGAATCCCTCTCTTATTTTCCCATTTATAAATCTTTTTTATTCACTAGAGTCGATCATAATATTTACAAAAAAAAACCAATCTGGCTTATTTACAGTTCAACGAAGCTAGTCTGGCGGGAATACTTTAATACTGAAACAATCGATGTGTTTTACGGATAAGTCGCCCTTATTTTTACACGTTTAAACCCTATAATACAAATTGATATTATCACATATTTGAAAAAAGTCTTTCTACCTTATAAAATCGCGGAATGCGTCTGGAAGGATTGAGAAATTAAACAAAAATACAAACCCATTGCTCTTATTTTCAGTCTTAACATTTTTGTGCATGACAAATTGATCTTATAATTCCACGAAAAAAACATCTGGCTGATATTAATAAAAACTAAAGCGTCGCCAGACTCTACTGGAATCTGAGGCAGTGCGTACACTGTGTCAAACCTGTTTTATGCGCATTATTACGACGCGCTTTAAACGAATCTGGCAAGGCTTTCGTGATCACAAATCACAACCAGGCGTTATCCTACGCTATGTTAAGTATCATCTGAACAATTTTCGGGTTTGCTTAAAAAAGAAACACCATTTTGTGGTGCAGGACACGTTTGCCATACCTCTAGATCAGCCAGATACTGATAATTAGTCACTGAATAATCCTATCTACATTAGGTGACCGGTAAGATCAGTACCGAAAAAAATCACTAGCTACCTGACTACCGAAAAATCACTGACTGAAGTCTGGACTCACCTAACATCTGTTATATTTTGGTGTCATAAGGTGCTACATTCTTTAACCACATTCGGTGATCAAGTTCCTCTTTCTGGAGATAAAATAATGGTGAGGTGGATGCAGTGAAATGCAGATGAGGTGAACGTAGATTTTGAAACATGCAACAATAGATTGATTCCTCGATATCTGTTCCCAGTTTGAAATTGCAAAAAAACTACAGATCACGGAATGCTTAGACCTGTAAACATTTTCTAGCATATATCGAAAATTTTACAAACGATTATGATTTCCTATAGCTTAGAATAGATGAGAGTAGCCAAGCTATCTATGTATAGTAATAAATCCAATCGAAGGAAGTTCTACAGACATATTGTCAGTTTTACAGACAGAACGACAAAAAGACAGAGTCTTTTATACCTAATGGATGAGTGAAGGTTTCCAGGATCTCTGTCGGTGCAGTTCTCAGGACTTTTTTCCGCAGCAGACAATTCTGAAAAATGCATTAAGTGCGTTATGTAGGTGAATGGCTGCATCGGTGTAATCAGCGACTGCCATTGCAGTTATCTGAATTAAGCGAACGCGATAATGTGAAAGAGATTACCCCAATTTGACTGTGAAGTGATGATGCGACGGAAATGAGTTATATGCGAATCTGTCTGGCGGGAAGTTTATAAAGAAGACGACTTCAGTTAATTACGGTGCACATTAAAGTGATATATTCGTGTATTACTTCTCGTTATGTTGTCAATGCCGTAATGAGATCGAGCGAACAAATTATACCTGCGAAGTGCGCTGCTATTGATACGTGTAATTAGGTATGTATGTGTTTCGTAATTGAGGTCGTTTTTTTAAAGTAAAAATAAACGTCAACTTTACTAGAATTAACGACGGATTGGTTTAAAAGAGTTAGAAAAAAAACAAACCTGTAAAGATTGTTCTAAGAATTGTTGAATTCTAAAACCGAAATATATCTTTTTACAGCTGAGGAACATATATTTCTGCTCCTCAAAAACCCTATCAAAATATAAAACCATTTGCTGCTGTTTCTTTTTATTAGAAACCTTAATATTTTTCGGTCTTTCATTGCGAGACGAGAGCGCGGTGTCGCGCAATATAATGGTCGCAATGGAGCAATATAATGGGTATGGAGATGCTGACGCCACATCTTTCGATTATGAAACAGTCTGACGAGTTCTTGAATGTCTACTGTCTACTTATGAATTTTCAGCTTTTCTAAAACACTTTAGGGGTACTAATTAAAATCTCACCTTTCCTAGTACACCAGCGCCAGGTGTCCCGGAATCAGGCCTGCTGACTCTACCCCGGCATTCTATGACCAAAATACTGCTGATCTAAAAGTATCAGCTTTTCCACATCTCTTGCAATTTTTTGTCGCTGGCTCTTGGCCTATAAGTAATAATACCTACTTATATGAGATGATAAATATTACACAACAAAGTACTTATTGGGCTTTTTTTAAAGTAATTTTAACGACAGTTATGTCAAATTATATTTCGTGGACTATAAGACTATACTTACTAAAACATTTATCTGCAGTAACGAATTAACAATAACATTATTATATACAGTAAGGCGGTGTCGACTACAACGGGAAAACCCGTCACCCCAGGCTGGTATAACGATATGTGATCGTTCTTTCAGCCGTGGGATGAACGTAAAAGAATTAGAGACAAGACAATCTACTGTCTAGCTCCGCCAACAAGCCCGTTAGAGGCCAACGCCTTACGGCGAGGCACCGGGAAAGGTACCCCTCGTGCAGCCTCGCCTTCTAACTCCCAGGTTTGGTAGGATATCTCCGTCTGGATATCTTCGTTAATCTTCAGGATACCTATGACATCCCGACTGGTTACAGGTCCAAAGTCGGTTACGCGTTGTATTACATCGGTAAATTAATTTGAATTTATAGCGGACCTGTGCGTCCTTTGCCCGTAGCGCCACACGGGGTCGGGGGCCCAAGGTCATTTCAAGAGTGGCATGACATAAGGTCATCAGAGTGCATAACCGATTGGCGTCACCGAATGGTGCGCAAACCGTCCAGTAGCGCCGTGATACAATCCCACCAGGAGAAACCGATCCATCGGCGTATGGGGCCTGAGACGCGAGAGTCTTACCCGGAGTAGCCTTCCGCACGAGGTTTTGAATAGGAGCTGAATCGTGAGTTGAGCCAATCCGAGAACGGGTCGGATAGGGCGGTCGGTCGGACGAGTAACTAATGAACAATAAAGTTATTCTATTCTATTCTAATGAACGAATGAATTTAATGTTTATTTCATACATATTGGCGGACTTTGATCCTCTCCCCGTCATTATTGTGAAATAAATAGATAATATAAGCATGGTAGCAATAAAGCAAAAAAAATAAAAAGCAGTATGTCTTTGAAAGAAAATGAATACAGCATAGAAAAACGACAGGTTACAGAACTAGGTTTGTTGAGAGAAACAATGTGTATATAATGACTCCTTGAAAGTCAGTAGCGACGGACGCTTCTGACCCACAGTCGGACTGCATGGACAGTAAACCACTGTGAATATAAAGACGACTGATGCTTTGGAATAGAGAGTGTATTATCCTGACTAGATCTAAGACGCACACCATGACTCGATAAATGAATGAAGAGTTGTATAATTAATCAATGCTTTGTCCTATTCTTACATAATTATCAGTAAAACAGCTGCATTCAATCGAAGGTATCGATAAGTTTTCTTATAAGTTGCGCCAACAATGTTTATGGTGTCATCGAGAGTATGTGGTCACCGGTCGCTGACTTCTATTCAATACCAAATACGACTTCTTTATCTCTCTCGATTACCTCGTGCATGACTGCAAACAGTCTAATGACCGCAGATAAAATTAATGCGTATTGCACATTCACTGATGCGAAATAAAATGAAGATGTGCCTTAGCATATGTCTAAGAAAAATATGACCGACTCAGGTGTGCAATCGCTCCTGTCCTAACGTTCAGTGTTGAAATAAGAAATCGCAGTAACCATTTGAGTAGAATCCCTTTATGAAACGTGCAAAAAACATCAACGGACTTTGATGACTTATTCCATAGCGAAATATAATGACCGGGACACTGAGACTTATCGAAAGCGCGGACTCGCTGTTGTTTTCATGTTTTTTTTTCTGTAAAAGTGAAGAAATGACATTTTGATGTAATATAGATTATTCTATATTAAATCTTAGTGAAGAATCACTTATAAATTTCAAGAGAGGCACGGTTTTGTGGGAAACCGATGTGAGAACCTCGTAACTGGAACAATTCGTCGGATACGTTACTGAGTAGACGGATAAGACGCGTTCAAGTAGATATCATTTACATGGATTTTTCAAATCTTTTGACCGCGTCGATCACTCTATATTAATAAACAAACTTCTGTTTTAGTAAATCTTCTTCCGTGATTTATTTCATACCGTAGAAATCATCACCAAACTGCAATTATCGGGGGGTATCGTTTAAAATGTTGTTGTGATCCCGCCTGGTGTTCCTCAAGGCTCTCATCTAGGACCTCTACTATTCTGCGTGTACATTCATGAATCGGTAAATATTTTTCAAACTCTAAATATTTACTTTATGCCGATGACGTAAAGGTATACAAGACAGTAAAGGTTAAGGCCGACTGTATGGGCTGTTAGTTTTGTCATTTTAATAGGAGTTATTTATGCCTCTGATGTAAAACTCTTGTGGATGTAAAAATCAATGAATGCTTTGAAACATTGCATGTATCAAACGCATGTACTGACTGAATGAAAAAGCTTCTAGCTTGCATAAAATTAACGACGCATAGGCGTATAAGTTGATCAATACCTTTATACCTATGTATGTTTGTTTGTTTGAAAAACTTTATTGCACACACAATATATTACAACATGGTGGGCAAATTGCTAAGTGACAATATTTGTCTACTACACCGCCAACGTTGCTGTGATAAAAGGTTATTTGGACAAATTAATTTATAAAGAGTCTTACATAATAATCGTAACAAACAAAATAAAACAGTATTTAACATATGTCAGCTTGATGTCGAAGGGAGGAATAGGATATTATAAGGCCAAAGAAGAGAGACGGGGAAGAGGGGGGGGGGTATTCACTTGTTGGGTAAATGTATCTTTAGATTTTTAAACCCATTCAGGTCTTGAAGCCGTCTCAGAGGCAAAGGTACGGACTTCCAGAGTCGAGCCGCCTGCACGCAAATCACCTGAACATGAAAGCTGATGACTGCTGAGGTATATATCACTGCTGATGCCAGTGGTAGCGAATAGCTTCGTGCAGCTTTGGCCATAAGATCCACTCCTATTTAGAAGCCTCCTCGTGTGGAAGGCTACACCGGGTGAGACTCTCGCGTCTTAGGCCTCACGGCTGGTGGATCGGTTTCGAGTCTGGTTGTTTGTACTCTGACTGAGTTTCCATAGCCCCAGACTATGAAGGAGTCTGGGGCTATGGAAATATACTATCTTCTAAGCAGCGGGGCTGGATGTTGACTTGTCGTCATGCCACTCTTGAAATGACCTTATGCCACCTGATCCCGTATGGCACTACGGGCAAAAGACGCCCAGGTCAGCGATAAATTCTAATGGAATTACCTTACCCGGGGTAGCCTTACCTCTTGAAATAACCATTAGGCTACCTGATCCTGAATTCAGAGCCTTTGGTCCGCGATAGATTCAAACTGAATCACCGCTGAATATACGGCAGGTAGAGGTCGCGCAAGCGACTTCGGACCCGTGACCAGTCGGCAGGTTGAAGGTATCCTGATGGTTAATTCCAGACGGAGATATACTTTTAAAATTGGTAGACAGGGGGCGAGGCTGCCCGCTGAATGGTCTTATGCAACCTTAGTGCAACCTTACTTGGTGCCTCGCCGTAAGGAGTTGGGCTCCTTCGTGTTCGTAGCTTTGCTGGACGGTAGGTTTGTACCGTCCCAAAGTCTTCCACGCTCATTCCACGGCTGAAAGAACGAACGATCACATATCGTTATACCAGCCTGGGCTGATGGGTTCGCCAGTTGTAGTCAACACCGCTCAACGGCTGAGTAATATATTTTCCTGAGAGCACAATGAAGGGCCATGGCACGAAAACGGAAAGTGATTATAAAAATAAGAAGGCATATTTGAATATAGTACACGAAAGAGTACGATGAGTATGTGGAGATGCCGACATTGTCTGATGGGAGCCACTCCATTTGCCGGCGAAAGGTTGATATGTGATCAAACTGCAGGATATTAACAAAGCGAATACGCGCGTTTTGAATCCTTCCCAGCGTATCGAGTAGCTCCTCATTGCCGTCTATGTACGCCGCATCTGCGTAGTTAATGACTGGTAAAAACAATATTATGCCATTTGTAGGAAGATACTTATGCACCCGTTTAAAAGAATTGAGCCAAGCAAAGACTTTACGACTGACCTCACTTACTAGAGGTTATCAAGATAATTTTCATCAATGAGCAGGCCAAGGTCTTTTATGGTCTATGAGGTCAAGGTCTGTTGTAGAATATATATGTATAATGATATACAGGATGAGTTTTTAATTAACCGGCATCCTTAAAAGGGGTGAATCCATACAAGCATAAAAGCAACATTTAAGTAAAAAAAATATTATGCTTTTTTATATATTTTTTGTTTTTTTTTCTATTTGAAAATTTTAAGAGCTTGACTGTTAAATAAAAGTTTGACAAGCGTTTGAGCACGCTGCGCCATCTAGCGGTAGGTAAAATATCGGTAATAAATAATATTAGCGATATTTTATCTAGCGCTAGATGGCGCGTATTACTAAGCGTTTTTTTTTACTTTTTTCGATGTATTAAATTTATTAAATATTCAAAATATATTAATTTTTGTTTAAAGTTGCTTACTTACTCGTACTGATTCACCCCCTTCAAGGATGCCGGTTACTTAAAGAATCATCCTGTATCCCGCCAGTGAACGCGGCTAATCGATTTATTGCTTTATTATTTGGGTTGGTTCCCGTAAGATTTACATAGTTAAGGAACGTCGGGTGCGGTTTGTCCGCAGATGGGTCACCAGATTTTCATTGGGTACATTAGATATAATATACTCAATGATTTTTTTGTCGTTCTGAGACCTGTTTCGCAATTTTGGAAACTGCAGATTCGGCTCGCAATTCACACTTTCGCAAGAAAGCTGTCATATTGATCTTGCGGTGGTTTATGGTTCAACAGACTGTGGGCCCGTCCAAGTACGCGACCGGTTCTTGCATACGATTTATTCTTGAAGAGATGCCGAACGAAGGCGTTCGTTTTTTTCCTCCTGTACATACATAGTTTACTCGAGGTCAACGCGAAAGCCATCAGTCAAGACAAGCCGTACAAGAAAAGAGGTGAATATTTCTTTTATAGAATAACGTATACATTTCCATAAAAGAATTGCCCAGAAAATTGTAGAATTACCAGTAAAACTGTTTAAGCGTCGTATTAAAGACCTACTGCGATTGAATGTTTAGTAGCCGCTCGCTTGTCGGCGCCTACGCACGTGGAATTTGTGCCTGACGCTTCATTAACGCTGGATTGTTATTGGTCAAACCCTACCAAAGTAACCCTGACTATTCCTTCGCGGGTCCGCCCATTTTAGATATTATTCCCAGGTCTTATGTCGCCTAAACATGATTAAAATTTGTGCAGGGTAAATAAAACAACAACGTAATTTCTACTAGTATAATTTTCTACCAATAGTGTTACCTGAGAATATTTTCCAGTACACCGTTTTTTGTGTATCGTGTAAAATAACAAAAAAAACGCAATCGTTCCTATCCTGTAGTTAGCGATTAATTATTGTATATTTTAATATGTTGGAATCCAGCACTCATACATTAATCATTATTAATCTATACTAATATTATAAAAAGGTAAAGTTTGTGAGGTTGTAGGAAGTAATCTCTGGATCTACTGAACCGATTTTTGACAATTCTTTTACCAATAGAAAGCCACGTTATTTGTGAGTGTAAAATCGAATGCAAATAAATAGTCCAGCCAAATAATTGTATGTCGCTTCATCAAGATGGAATTAGGGAAAGCTTATGATACCGTGTATCAATCAGATATTTTTTTATTTTTCGTCAATACAAACAACATTGTGTTCGATATTTAATTGGCGTGGTGGCCTTATCAAATAAGATAATAATGAGCAAAACTGAATGTAAAACAAAATATAAAGGATATTTTAAGATATTTCCAAGGGCTCTCTGATCATTCAAACTGCACAGGCAAAAGTAAACAAAACAATAAAAACGATAAAGTTCAGACAATAAAGCAGCATTGTAATGGTATCCCTTTGTTCTTAGTCCATTAACAAAATTTCAGCAGCACGCTGATAAGATGATAACGAATGTTTGGGCCGAGTTTTAAAATGGACAAGGAAGCAATAACAACAATGCAGTAACTAACGGCCTAAGCAAACGGCCGGAAGATAACACGTTGGATAGCATTCAATGCAGCTGAGAATTTCCCTAAGACTGGTTACAATCGGATGGGCGACAAACAGAGATTACGTTTCGATGTTTAAGATGTTTGCGATGGATAAATCAAACAAGCAAATGAATATTATTAGTTAAGGGCTTTACTAAGGCCGATAATTTGTGTAATTTCTCTTAGAATTGACAAATGTTAACTGTACTGAATATGTTTTTTTGCCTTTATACCCTACCCTTTACGGTAACGGCCCACCCTAATGGCTAATCACAGTCTTACAGCCGGCCGGCTTTTTTATAACAACACGTGGCAGTACTCAGGTGATCACCCATCGGTGCTTAACGTCGATGATCTGGCGGAAGCCAGTGATTCTACGCGGCTACGGACGTTACTTGAAACTCGCTTGTAAATCAAGTTCTCCTGGGGGTGGGGGTAATATACACCCGAAAACATCGCTTTATGTATGAATAGGCAGAAAAAAGTCTAAATTGCGCTTTAACGTCTCATTTTGCAAAATCCTTAATACGTGGCGAAAAACAATAAAAACCTTCAAAGACGCTGTTACTGTTCTCACATTCTCACTCATTTAAAACATTTCACACCAAACGTATCCTATTTATGTAATCTTAAAGTCAATAAGTTGAACCACGTTTTATATTAATTGAAACCCTTTAGAGTATACGTTTATCGCAAAAATTTTAAAAAAAAACAAACAAACGAACAAGCCGATTCGGACCAAATTACGTACAAAAATAGTTCATCTTAATGCCGAGGTTACAAAATCTGATGAGAAAGATCCGCTATTTAGCTCCAAAATGGTGGGCTTTTCAAAATTGAAAAAATTATAAATCTATTAATATAGGTCCTCTAAAAATAAATAAGTGTGACAGAATTCGGAGGACGTTTGTCTACAACTCTTGCTTACGTCACTTTTCGACATCTTAAGCGGATTTTGAATTAAAAATATTATAATCTGAAAATGTAATTACTCATAAATCCGTCATTATTAATGCTAGATTGAAAAACAAAAGTGTCTAAGAATCCGAAAATAATGCCTATTTGTTATTAGCCATGTGTTAATATCGTTAATGTTTTACGAGTTTATTAACAAAAAAAACTAATTTGACTGACGGGTATTTCTACGCGTTGAAGGATTTAAAATCGCACATGAAAATCGTAACTATTATGGCAGATAACAAGTACATATAGTAAAAAGAATAAAAAACACGACTGCCGTTACAAAAAGTGAACTACATACTATATTTATAATTATTTTTATTACGGTTTTTTATGAAATATTTGTGGTTTATGTATTTATCATATGAATACATTTATATTTTTTCGGATTGTACTCAATCAGACCTGTCATTTGACACGAAACACTATATAATTATGTTAATTTATTGACATTTGGAGATTTGGACAATTAGACAATCATTTATTTGATATTTGGGTAGTTTAGGTACCCTATGACACTCGGGATGACATTTTAGGTACCTATGACACGATTCTAATAATACGAGGTATGTCTAAATCGGTTCTAGCGTTTGAAAGTTATGATGAATTAAAAAAATGGAAAACATACATAGATGAACCCTGAACGCATTACACTCCTTTTTTCTAGGCAGTCGTGTAAAAAAACAGTTTAATCGAAGAAAAGAAAAGAAAAGAAAACGGTTTAAAAATCGAATGCAAATAAATTATCATGCTTATTATATAAAAAAAACACTAAAAACACGCTATTATAAATGCACGTAAAAACCAAATACGATATTCCATCATGGAATGCCAGTGCCTATCTTCCGGCTTCATCATCAGACCTTGAAACCTAATCGTGGTCAAAGTTCATTCCAAGACTTTTCTAACAAGTCCAAACACAGCTATAATACGATGTTCCATCATGAAGTTCCAGTTCATATATTCCGACTCCATCATCAGATCAATTCGACAGTACCATATTATTGTATTGTCATCAGAACTACATACAGCTGACAATTTTCATGACTCTACGATCCTTAGAAGATGGTTAAATTAGTTACCTTAGATTCCATTACATAGTTAGTTACATACAGGTCGACCTAATAAAAGCGTGTTAAAAACAGCGAAGCACTCAATTTGTATGTCGCATTAATACAACATTTTATAAAATGTTATGGAATGTTGTGATACCATATATAAATCAGATTTTGTATACAGTCATTTTGAAAAAAGTTTTTTTTTTCCATTTCATTATTGGCAGTTGTTTCTTGAATCGACAGTAAGTGAGACAGGTGAAGATGAGCTCCCGAATAAAACAACATCGTAACTACATACATGGCTAGATACGGATGAAAGTCGTCTCGGTATATAGAAATCGAAAAAAATCAGCTCAAGGGCAGTGGCGAGAGGAAGAAGCGTCAGGAGGAGTGAAAGACGATGAAAGAGTCAAGTTCATTGACTGGCGGCAATCGCCTCGACCGCAATACAGCGTCGTGCCTGCCACAAAAAAAAAGATATACAAATCGAAGCGTGCCCTGTCGAGTTTAATGTCTCTTTTAAGGGGACAGTCTGGGGCCGAGGGGGCTTTCGCCATTTTTACACGACTGTTCAACAAAAAGGAGTGTAATGTGTTCAGGGTTCATGTATGTATGTTTTCCGTTTCTTTATTTCACCATAACTCTAAAACGCTCAAAGCGATTTACACGTGTAATGTATTGCTAGGATCGTTATGTCATCCAGAGTGTAATAGGGTACTTAAACTGTCAAATAAATATTTGTATTCAAATAAACTGTCAAAAAAAAAGACAAATGTCAAATAAATATTTGTCTAAATGCCCAAATGTCAATAAATTAAGATAAATACATCGGGTTAGTATTAAATGAAAGGTGTGATTGAGTAAATTCCGAAAATATATATGTATCTATAAAATATCAGAATTTTAGAATGTAAATTCCGAAAATATATATATGGATAAACAAAAAAACCACACGTATTTCATAAAATATCGTTTTCCGTTTCTTTATTCCACCATCATTTTAAATGCTTGAACCGATTTAGAAGTGTGCTGTATTGTTAGAATCGTTACGTCCTCCTGGATGTCACAAGGTACCGAAACAGTCTAAATGTCAAATACATAATTGAATTTCAATAGTATTTTTTTGTTTGTTTAAATTATTACAATACAATACAATACAATCAACTACTCCAGTAGTTAGGCATTCCTACACTTGGATGCGTCACAAAATTAAATGCTTAAAATTTAATTATTTAAAACATAACTATCATGATCGTTGTCATGGCTGTAATATTATATTCAATATTACCTACTTACAAATAATCAAAATATACTGATGTCATTAAATAGTAAGAGAGAATAATATATTCAAATAGAAATGCAAATTATATGTAGAATAATCAACGTAAAATAATTTTATTATCAATCCAGCAATATGCCTTCGTATTTTTTAAACATAAGTAGATGTACCTATACTAAATTATATGAGAATTAGAATGTCAGCTATCATAATACCGTTATTTTTAAAATTTTACAAATTTTACTAATTATCAACATGGAAAATAAACTCGGAATTTTCAAACTCCCTTTTACCAAAAATTGGGTTTCTTACCAAATAGTTTATAATTATCTTTTTAAATTGGTCCTCTCCAAGGCTTTTCATTTGCTCTGGAATCTTATTATAGAAGGACAATTGTTCTTGATACTTAAAACTTCATTTACACATAAAATATGCATTCTAAAATTCAGAAAAAAATTGAAAGTCATGAAGATTGGCTACAAACAGAGTGGCAGTGATAGTCGTTACGTCGAAAAATCTATCGTATTAGCAGTAAATAAAAGTGAAACTTTTGAATTCACAGAGTAAAGGGGAAATTGGATAGTTTGAAAGAGTATACAAGTTTTGCAATAATAATTAATTGGAGTAACAGAATATGAAACTCTTGAGAGGTGTACACCTATACATTTTGATTATTTTGTTTCTGTGAAATGTTAGGAAGGTTTGAATTATTGAGACCAAAATGCCGGAGGGTTTTAGACATTCTAGCGATAACATTTCAGAAGGCGTATTAAACAAAGTCTTAAGTAAATACGACAGAAACGCCATAGGTCCCAGAGGCTGTCCGAATTTCGGCGTTTACTTTCCTGGATATTATTTACAGGGGAAAAATAGCAAATGAAATCAGCGATTTTCTGTTGTATTTTTAAAATTTCTTTTATTTTTTTTAAAGTCTTATTGTGCTACAAAAATTACACAACTAGACAAACAACTAGATGCACAACAATGACTGTGGTGGATCGTTTATATTAATGGGGCGAATATATTTAATCTTCAAAATAACTGTTTACCAGGTATATCTTCAACAAATTTAAATTGAAGCTATTGACAATAAAACTAGAAATATGCACGTATATAAGCAAAAGCAAATTTTCATGCTAAACGTTAGCCTAGATAAATCGTCACGAAGACATAATCCATGGAATCCAAAAAAACAAGACCAAGTAACTGTAACGCAATCACTTCACGAATATCGAATTGAAACGGTAACTTGCAAAGCGAATGAATGATTTTACATAAAATAAACCGAGAGAATGCCACATTACCAAAACAAAACATCTTCAAGCAGCCCAAAAAATAATTAAGGTTAGGACCACTTTGGAATAATCTGAAGCTGATATAGTCTGAAAGGATATTCTTACTTTATTAATTCAAACGATCTCAAGTGTCACAATAATTAGATACTTATGAGAAACTCATTAAATTTCGAGTGTATCTTGGTGTACCTACATTGCATACATAAATGGCCAATAAATTAGCACCATTTTCTAGTTCCCAATTCCCATGACACAATAGAGCTTTCGCCGAAATCCCGCAGTGAAATAAACACTGATTCTCCGCAGCACTTTGGCATTCCAAACAAAGCATTTTGAACAGTATACCTATTAACTGTAATTACGCTCGAGTACTTCCAGGCAATTGGTTCGCTATAAATAAGCAGCTGTTGTATCGGAGACGTCTTCATCTTGTGCTGAATGCTGCGGGAAGTAACAAATCAGCATCGTGACCGTGACAAATCAGCCAGCAAAAGTCCGATAAGAGTATCATTTCTCACGACTTGGGTCATCACGATGCTTTGGTTCATGTAAGCGTGGTTAATTACCAAAGAAAGTTTTAAACTCGAGATTTCGGCCGTGTGGAAATTGGCGTATTGGTCGATTGGAGGGTGCTCTGTCGATGATAATAAAATTAAGGAAACGAGCCTATTGATATTCAGTTTTCTCATTATTGTGAAGGCCAATTTATATAAGGTTTAAAAGTTTAATAAAAACTAATTTGTATTGTATAAAATTATGATTCAAGAAGAAAATGTAAAATAGCAATGAATAACGTTAAAAGCGAAAATTAGCTAATAGTTACTGTTAGGCCGGCCACAGACAGCCCACGATGATACACGACAACCTTTGACACGGAAGCTACGTGGCTCTATGTTGCGATTCGGATACACAATGCTATCTGAATTACGTCACGCAAATGTCCATTTCGTCTCAACTGCCTTAGGGAGCGCACGTGTTTAAGTGCACGTCGTAAAGCGCTCGCGAAGGTTTGGGAACGGTTTATATGCGGAAGTGGTTGAGCGGGGGGGGGGGGGGGGGGCATGGTTACTGCCGTGGCCGCCGTCGCCACAAAACGTGTGCACATCGCTCGGCGGATGCATCCGCGGTAACCCACACGTGTGCTTCTGACGTCACATGGCCACGCAGCCGTGTACAGCATGTGCGTGGCCCGCTATGTGTTTATTTGTATGGGAGCTGGTATTGAACAAAGCAAAAGCCACGTGTGAAACGTGGCCGTGTGTAGCAGTCTGTGGCGGCTTTAAGTAGGTGTCGAACACTTTAGTAAAGGCCAACGACAGTTCAGTGTTGCTAATATATAGAACTGAGAAATGTTTAGCCGTTACAAGTTGGAATACTCGAATTCGCTCCCGGAAACAGCAGACAATTTTGTTCAGGATATCTAATAGTACCTACATGATCGTCTATGGAAAATATTAGATGACTTCGAATATTATAAAAAATAAATACAAGTCGAGGAGACACGCACGTGCGGGGTGACAAAGAGTGCGGATATATAGGAGATAAAGAGTATTTATTTCCAATGCAACTATTACAATTGTGTAGGAATGCCATAAAATTTATCTTAAACTAGTTACTCAATTTAGCCAAGAAATTTCGAAAAGAAAAGTTTCCGAATTATAAATAAAATTAAATGGGTAGGTACGATGCTATGTATTTTCACAATATTTTAAAAAGTCGTTATGCGCATACAAGTTTATTTTAAGCAGATAAACTCGAATGGATCTCTTGAAAATATCGATGTTTTTAATCGCCTTTAATCTATCAGGCAATTTATTAAAAAGTTATACGTGAAAAACGGAGGACTCGTCGAACGCGTTTCGTCATCATAACGGCGTCGGATCACGCCGCAAAAATGCAATTGTTGCGTTGCGATGTCGTAAGAAATTAATTAAGTAAAAATACAATTGAAATCGCGATATTCTGACGTTGTAGCGCCAAATATCTACGACTGTCTTCGTGCAGTTTTGGAGCAGTCGTCGTGTGATCCACGTCGGTACCCAAACTATACCTTAAAGAATAAAAAACAACTCAGGGTGCAGTCGAAGGAGGTAATCGGTATACGTGAAAAGTTTGAGATTTTTGTTACAGATATTTCAGGTACGCTTAGGTAAACAGGTTGTACGAGTCCTGATGCGGTGGTAGAAATTAACTAGCTATTCAAAGCTCAATAACCAAGTGTATGGATACTTTTTTGTGAATTTTCAGATTTCCATGTTCCGACAAAACGAAATAACCCAAAATGTAACAACACAATCGGCCGGTTCCATCGAGCGACCGCTGACAGCAATATTCCTAGACAAAAGACTGCAAAAAAATATTATAATTTATTTATCTATTTATTTATTTATTTATTACAAAAAAACATGATTACTGTAGAAGGGCTGTGTGATATTCGTTATTCATTGTTACAAATCGTGCAGGAAAAACTAATTAAACCCATATCTATTGGCTTATCGCATACCTAACTGAGCGAAAAACGCCCTTATCTACTAGGGATGCTGATATTTTACTTCGGATATTGCTTTGCCGCGAGCTGACTGGTATGACGTTCGGTCATATGATAACCTATAACACGAACGACTACGGTCGTATAACCTATAACACGAACCACTTTCGGAAAGTATGAACCATCGGCTCACTATATTGGTTTTATTTTGGTATTTAAATCTTGGCCTAAGAGTTTGTGTTTGAATGTAGCAAGAAAATGCTTTCTTGCGACCTTTTCAGGTAATGGTTCAAGTCAGACGGTTCAGCTAACATTAACTGAGTATAAGGAGTTTGTGAGATAGACCACTGTTTCTCTCGCTCGTCAGCTTTCGGCCACCCCAAATGACGCGGACTTTATGTATATTGAAGTCTAGAAGGAATGGACTGCAGCCAAAAGTCGCAATTTAAGAAGCGATGACAGAAGAGTATAGAACCTTATGAATCAGAGGAATTGTGATTGGCCAAGAACGTGATTGGCTAAGAATGTGATTGGCTAAAAATGTGATTGGCCACGAATGTTTATCTAACAAGTGAATTGATTGACAGTGAATTCAGCAAAACTGCATTTTTCTCCTGCCTTAAGCTCAGAAATTCAGGTCAGAGACAGTTTAAAAGGTTGCCCCATCGCGCCTCGCACAGCTACGTCTCTTCTTTATTCTTCTCTGAAAACTTCTTTGAGACGAACATAATAGCACGTAAAGGCGCGTGTTGCACGAACTCGAAAATAGAGTAACGGCTTCCGTTCAGTCGCTAGCGTAAACACCGAGAGACGATTATAATGTATATGACGCTATTTCCGCTGCAAAAGCTCCGTATTGCAATATGCCATCTCGCATTATTTGCATCTTACTTAATGGGGACATTCCTTTGCCTATTGTGCTGGCTTCGTCTAAATACTATTATAATACATTAAAGTAATATGTGCTTAAAGAGTCTCGTAGAACAGATGAAAACGAGACGCTTCAAAAAAAATAAACAATAACCGTTAAACCTATACACAGTTTATATAAATCGGTACCCTTCTATACAAAAATACGACAAGGAATGAAAAAATATTAGGAACAGAAAAAAATATTATTATAAACCAATGAGGTCGTACTAATATTTTAATGACATAACAAATATTTTTTCGAAAACTTTAAGACATATATTGCAAACTTTAGTACATATATTGCAAAACAATAAGAATGTGTACTCGGGCCAGCCTTCCAAATATTGAAAAATATTTAATTTTTATTATGGCTGTCTAATAACAAGTTCAGTATCCTTGTATAATCTTTAAAAATACTGGATGCATTCGAAAATGTCAAATATTTCGAAGTATCGGCCTAAATTTAAGAAAAGGCATTCGCCGATTTAATAAATGTGATTTATCAGTTGTTTTCCTCTTTCATTCGGCTCTATTAGAGAGATTTTATTTTGTAAAAGGATACGCTTGATTTTTAAATATATTAATACGCTTAATTTTTAGAAGGGTGATCATTCGCCGATGGCAAAGGGACTCCCATTAAACTTGCATAGCACGGTCGAAATTTCTGCACATCCATACATACATCTCATTTAAACATAATTATTTTCAATCAAACCCGAAAAGTCCTTCGCTGCTAGGTAAGTAGCTATTATTATTTTTATTTCTAAATCAAAACATCGTTCTATAAACGAATATTTTCAAAACATTTTACAAAATACTTAATCAAATATTAATAATATTTTACAACTTTTTCCTATGTTGCTACCATTACTCCATAAATACTTTTGTAAATATCACATAGTCTAAAGTATTAACTTCTCAAAAATCTCAAGAATGAAGATTTGAGTGTTTTTGCTCTCCATAAAAATGAGCATATTATTTTGATTTAAATGGCTGGCTAATAACGAGCGGAGCATCCTTGTATAATCTTTTTTAATAGTGGATACCTTCGAAATTTTCAAATAGTTCGAACTGTGATCATATATTTAAGAAACAGCATACGCCGAGTTATTCATTGTTTTTGGCGTTAATTCGGCTCTTTTGGAGAGATTGTATTTTGCTAAAGGATACGCTTGGTTTTTGACATAGATGGATGAAGGGTGATCGTTCACCGGTGGCAAACGGACTCCTATTAAACCTACAAAGCTCAGTCGGAAGTTGTGCTCTATGTACATAATGAGTTTCCATATATACAGGATGACTTTTAATTAACCGGCATCTTTTAAGGGGGGTGAATCAGTACGAGCAACTAAGCAACTTTTAATTTAAAAAAAATGGAAAATTAAAAAAAACTTTTTTTAAAATTTGGTTTTTTGTTTTTTTTTTATTTGAAAATTTCAAGTACTTGACTGTTAAATAAAAGTACTTGACTGTTAAAAAAAAATATATCGCTAATAAACAAAATTTGCGATATTTTAACAACCGCCAGATGGCACATCATACTCAGCGCTTTTTATACTACTTTTCAACCAAATAAAATTTTCAATTAAAAAAAACACAAAAAAATATATATTCCCACAATTTTTATTAAAACTTGATTACTTGCTTGTACTGATTCACCCCCTTCAATAATGCCGGGTAATTAAAACTCATCCTGTATACTTACATACATCTCATTTAAAAGCATTTCCCAATCCAATCCGCGAAGTCCGTCGCTGCTTTATGAGTAGCTTTTATTATTTTTTACATCAAAGCATCATCTATACACGAAGTCACTGCTATAAATTTCTGTTACGATCTGTTAAGGGAAATTAGATTATGGTAGGTTATGGGGCTAGGGTAGCCAAACAGTGTATCATTTTTTATAGCAAATTATGCATTACATCAGTATATGTAAATTAGAGTTTTAAAGTAATTGTTATGAATATAGGTACCTATGCATGCACTATAAATGCCTATGTCATCAGCGTATTAGTGTTATTGTAATTGCAGTTTATTTTGAATAAATAAATAATCAATGTATGTCATATTTGGCAGCCATTTTAAATTATGCTCAGATGCTATCGTTAGTATTTTATATTTTAACAGGGGACGCTATGAAGTTCCTCCGTTTATTGACCATCGTCTGCATCGCCTACTTTTGGAGGAATGAATACTGTGCTTTCAGTAATATTCCCTCAAACCATCTGACAGACAAATCTACCTTTGTGTACTTCGAATCTGTATAACGTACACGCGCAGCTAATCTAAAAATTCTCCAATGAAGCTTGACGGCCTCGAGCGGTCGACATTCGACATAACATAACTGTCGGTGACGTAAAAACGATCTGTAATAATGTGCTCGGTTGATGCGGTGGTTTCAATCTGTGCCAAGACTCGACAAAGAACCGTAAGGCTCTGCTGTTGGTTGCTTTGCTTACGAGAGGTCGCGCGCTTCGAGGATGACTCACCCTGGCACAGGTTTGTCTTTGCTAAAAAGACAGAAGAAAAGTAGGGCGGTTGTGTTGTCGCGTGGTAAAGTTATATAAGTGGGAACAGTGGCATGAGAGAAACGTTAGATGTTTATGCAAGAAAATAACGGACTCAAACTGTTATTACTAATAGACAAATAGGATGGGGCGCGGCGACAAAAACTATGTTAGACCCCTAATAAGGGCTCAAAATGTCCTAACTAGAATTAATGAATTCGTTTCCCGGCTGGGTCAGCATTTTCGGTTGGGATATAATTAACGGAATTGCATTTCAACTCTGTCGATCGAGTGTAATAATAAGACGCATACTTACACATAAGTATATTCAACGCATGCGCACATATACACACTTCATATTAGGGTTGGTTATGAGTGATTGTCGTATGATAATAAGCCCGCCCATTGTGAAATTTCACAATAAAGAGTAGAAACAATTCAATTCAATTCTTTTATGATACATTCACATCAGTAACTCTTTATTGCAATTATAAAGGCGGACTTATCGCCACGTGGCCAATATCTTGCAGTCAGCCAATAGATGCGATGGAGATAATTGTCGGGTGGCATCTAAAGAGCATTTAGTTAACTATTTTATGTAAAAAAAAAACACAATTTTGAATATATAAATTATTTTCAGAAGTTTAATTTCAGAAAATGTCATTTTAGAACGGGAAGGAAAATAAAGGCAAAGAAAGTATAATATTGAGATATGTAATACCATCAATAAGAAGCCGTTCCGCTATCAGTCCAACCAATTCATTACTGACTTTAACGTTCTTGTATTACGACAGCTGTATATTAGAACAGTTCTCATGTACAACCACAGTATGGCGGAGATTTATCATCAAATATGGAAGACCACGGACTTAATGGAAACAAAGATACAGACAACCGGAGAGAAGGAAGATAACAAGTTACGGAAAACGACACTATATATTTACGGAATCGCTATACAAAACAACACTTCAGGCCCGTTTAAACAGACTGACTATATTGTTGATGTTTAAAATTTAGGGAAAATAAGACTAAGTTAGGGCTCAAGAGGTCTAACATAAAATGAAAACGAAACGCACCACCAACTCGAGCCTCAGCATTTCATGCCATATGTCAAGGAAGGAACAGATCAGATTAGCAAAATGACGAACACCAAGTATAACTCAATGCCTGAGGTCCGTGAAAGATGCACTGCCACTATGAAACGCTGGTGTTTACAAAATCGAGTGTAGCTGTAGGCTGTCCTATGTCGGACATCCGAAATGCCCCATTATAATTTGAGTAATGGAAGACATTAAGGTGGTGAAAAACGTTCAGCGAGAAAAATCTGAAAACCACATTAGACAGTGGTAGGAACCATTGGTTGCAGTTTCATAATCCAATTGTGCTCTCAAAAAAAACAATTCTATTTCCCGCGGATGATCAAGAAAGCATTTGAAATCAGAGTAAGGTCAAACTCCAATCGAGATCAAGGATTTCAACTTTCCACCATATGGAACCCTGTATTTATCAACAACCCTGACAACAAGAACGTTAAGCATAGTAACGTTATAACGTTAGAACGTTGCTACATAATAACGTTAAGGTGACATAATACCTGGTAACGACCATATCTGGCGAACTTTCGTTTCATGATTTTTTTAAAAAATATAGTCACTAATTTAAAAAAGTTTCTCACTAATTTAAAAAAGCTCACTGCTTTGGATACGCAGGCTTTTAACTGATTTCAAAAACTTTAAGGCGCGATTACTTCTACAATGTAAGGCGGTAAGTGTGTTTTATTTTAATTTAATTATATTGACTGGTTAATTCTCTAGCGTCGCACTTAGGCACAATTTTTATTGAGGCCCTAAATTAATTACAATTAATTAAACAGTGGGAGCGCTCCGAGAGTTACGCTAAATATGCTTTGCCATTAACACCGTAATACACCACGTAATACACCACTTTAACCAGTGCGCAAATACGGTTTTACTGTGTCAGCCCTGCGATCGACCATTTAGTTACCGCCTGCTCGCCAGCGCGTACGCACCTGGACTCTGCGCCTGACGCTTTATCAACTCTGGATTTTAATTGGTCAAACTCTACAGCAGCGGGAGTGGATGTTCACCTATTGTCATGCCGCTCTTGAAATAACCTTGAGCCACTCGACCCCGTGTGGCACTACGGACAAAAAACGCCCAGGTCCGCGATAAATCAAACTGAATTACCGCTGTAATGCAACAGGTAGAGGTTTGCGTAAGCGACTTCGGACCCGTACCCAGTCGGGAGGACGGAGGTATCTTGAAGTTTAATTCCAGACGGAGATATCCTGCCAAAACTGGTAGTTAGGGGATGAGGCTGCCCGCTGTTTAAGTTTCCCGGTGCCTCGCCGTAAGGCGTTGGTCTCTAACGGTTTGCTGGTGAACTAGACAGTAGATTGTCTTGTCCCCAAGTCTTCTACGCTCATCCCACGGCTGAAAGAACGATCTATATCGTTATACCAGCCTGGGGTGACGGGTTCGCCCGTTGTAGTCGACAACGCCATCCTGTCTAGTTCCACGCGGTAAGAATTCGATTTCTTACAATTATGTAGGTAATTTCACTGTGATAAAAGAGGCTTGTCTCAAAAAACTTCCAATAACAAATAGGTGGGTGAACAAACGTTATGCTATCAGTAAATACTTTCCTATGCTTGTTTTCCGTTACCAAAATACATATTTTATAAAGCATAGGTATAATGCCCAACCGCAATAGTAAGATACTCCCTAATGATTTTCCGGTAAAATGGTTATTATTTGCATGTATGGCAGGCTGGGCACCCTTAACGTCATATTCAAGGGAAAAACGTAATAATATTGAATCCCCTTAGCGTAATATTAATTTTCGTGATATGTTAAATAACGTTGATATGATCCTTCTTGCCCTGGTGTTTGTTCTCAGCATCGTCCAAAATCGTCGAAAATTGTCGCCAAATTTATTTTGCTTGTTTGCCACTATAGCGTTACTTTTGCAAAGTTTGCGAAGACCGCAAGAGTTTTTATTTATGTGACGCGAGTGAAATAATAATGGCCGTTGACATTGTAAGACTCGTGACATAAAATTATGCGCAAGCTGAGCAGAGTGTGAGTGTAACTTGAGAAGCCTCAATTACCATAAATTAAATAGCTGCTCTCCCAAGGTAAAAGAACTCATTAAAAGTGAAGGAGGTGAAATACTTTAGCAATGATTACATATATAAACTAGGTAACTAAAGTAAAGATTAAACTTGGCAATCTGGAAAACCAGCGGCATCAACCTATATCCATGTCAAAGCTATCATAGCCTTTTTACCAGATCTCTAGTTCAATCGATCGAACGTAATAGCTAGTCGGCACGCGATTTAGTTGCGTTTTTGGCGTTAACAGTTATTTGAATGTATGGCGTCGGAAAAACTATTCTCCCACTACTTATATCCCGTTGCAAACCATAAAATTGGCAATTAATATCATATCCAATTACACATTATAGCGTTTTTTTCTGTGATAGCATTCTCAAGGGTTAATAGACCATGCAACGGGTTAAACGCGTTAGACTGCAAAAATGCATGCAAATTGCTAAAGAATGTGTAACGGTCATTAGTCACGTACAAAATATCATAAAATAAATTAGTAAAATTGATAATTTCAAAGTAATGTGTTCGTATTTTATCTTTTGCTAGTGTGCCCACCAGTGAACGACGATTTTCTCACTGTTTTCTGTGAAAATTGTGAATTTGGAACAATGTTTCAGCTTAATGGTAGAATTTATCGTACAACCGAACAAACGCCATTCGACAGGAAATGTTATGGACTTTCAGAAATTAACACCCATTTTGGCCGCCTTTCTCACCGTTCTGGAGATAATTGCGATAAACTGAAAAATTGCCGTCTACATATTGCTTAGGGTGGGGGGGGGGGGGGTCAAAGGGGGTAGTGGGCTTGGCTTTAAAAAATATGTAGATAGCATTTTTTCCCTTGTTTAAAGGAGACGTGTGAGTACACATACGATTAATACATTTTTTAAGGGATGACTACATGAAAATAAATAAGAAAATTAAGCTGTACGAGTACTGTACTCTACGAGTACTGTACTGTACTCGCATAAATTATACTCGTTATTGATTATATGTATGGTGATTATATTTTAACATAGAAATTAATTACCACAATTTCTTAGATGTTGTTGATATATATTGTTTTGACAGTGCATTTTATTTATTTTAACTGTGTATATTAAATGTATGAATACAATCAAAAATGCATTATATAATTTTTTTTTGCATAATATAATTTATGCATAATAAAAAATAATTTATGCATAATAAAAAATATTTTAAGTATAATATAAAATTTTATGTATGTGCTATATTAAATTTTATACTAGGTACGTATCTAATTAGGTAAGTTTCATGTTATTGATTTTTTGAAATTTTCTCATGACTTTCTTTCTTTCTCTTTCTCGTTTGTTTTCTTTTTGGTAACTTTCTTTTTCTCTTTCTTTTTGTTTTAAGTCTATGTCTACATCTATGTATTTTAAAATGGAATTTCGATTTTATCTGAGATGCATATTTTAGTTTTTAGTGAGCATTTTACCACAAGGTTTATAAAAAATATTGTATTATCATATGTATTGTTGTCCATTCTAGACCGGGTTAGTCCGTTGGGTGATAATAAAATAAGCATGAGGTTAAGATGTTGCCATTCGATTCCTGTAAACAAAATCAATGGTTAAAGAAAATTAATTCTTAAATACATAAATAAATAAATTGTTTTCCTTATTTTCACTCTTTCTTATATTATCTTTTTCGTATATAAAAATTAGGAGATGTTTTGTACAGAAGGTTATTCTACTTGAACCAAGGAGCTGAAAGTCACCTATAACTTTTTTATTTAGACCCTAGTTACAGAGAAAAAATATCTGAATATCCGAAATTTATACATAAAAAAGCTATTATTTGGTCACTAAGATTCAAATTAAAAAATGTTTTCAAAAGACTTTCAACTCAGTTTTTCGTGTAGAATATACCGTACTAAAATCTCCTAATATCCTGAAACACGTTTTTTAAGAATAAAGTCAAAATATTTATATTTTGTTCTGTGTTCATTTTGGTACGCAATTACCCATTGAAAAATATGTCCGTGTGCTAACCTTACCTTGTATTTAGATTGTTCAATTTATCTTCATATTTTGGAACAGAAGAATATCAATTAACTTTTATGTACGACAATTTCCAAATGATCTTCGGTATTCCCTGCCGCAGATGTCAGCCACGTTCGCACTCTCGGGTAATGCTAAGTATCGTAACCGCAAAAGAACACTAATATCAAACGCTTCTCAAACTGCTGTTGGTTTTCAAGTATGAATGTGTTATTTAGTGTGTCATCAATCTCGGTTCTATCGCTATACCCTCCTCACGCATATACATGGTGAGTTCAATTAAAATGCATCCTTGAAGGGGGTGAAACAGTACAAATAAATAAGCAACGTTTAAAATATATATATATATATATATATATATATATATATATATTTCTTTTTTTTATAGTATAAAAAGCGTTGACCACGATGCGCTATCTATAGGTAAGTAATATATCGCTAATATTGTTTATTGGCGATATTTTATGGCGCTGCGCGCTCAAACACTTGTCAAACTTTTATTTAACAGTCATATACTTCAAATTTTCAAATGAAAAACTTTTAAAAAAATGGTTTTTCTAAAACTTATTATCAAAAGTTGCTTACCTGCTCGTACTGATTTCCCCCTTAAAAAATTCCGGTTAATTAAAACTCAGCCTGTATACGGATCTACCAATAAAATTCCTTATAGGGCCTAGAGTTGACAACAGTTCAGACTAAATTCAACGACATCTTTTATCTAGGTGTAAGTAGACCAAGGAATTCGATCCGCAACTTCAACGGAGTAGTTTGTATTTAGAAAGGAGTTTTTGCTATTAACCTTTAAAATTACCAATTTTAGACATATTTAGAGGCATGTAATTGTTATCTGCTACAACTACAGCGCTGATACCGTCTGCAAATTGTGTGACTACATATAGATACATTAAGGTTGTGGCTATTTATGTAAAAGGAATGGAAATTAATGGTCAAGATTGACCTTGGGGTCAGCAGCACCGACTCCATGGGGCTTGATAATACTCGAGCGCCCCGAATATTAATATAAAAAGTGGCAGAGCCCCATCCTCCACCTCCCCCAATATTATCATGATCGTCAGCGATGATTTAAAAAAAATGAAGATGAAGCTGAATGACTTCCATTCAATTTTTCATGTAAACTAATCATCTGTACCGAAAAAATCTCCTAAATCCAAAGCTACCTAAACCAGAATATGTAAGTACTTTTTGATTAGCCTATGAATTTAAAAATGAATGCTTATCATGTTATACTTGACAGATCCTTCTTGCGTCATTGTGACAAAAACAAACACGCCCTGGAAAGTCTATACGTTTCGCGTGCCGCCCGATCTCTAGACCGGATTCCTGCATTTTTTTGTGGCATCGCGTCATTGCGACACTACAGTCACGTCACGTCGCATGGCTTGCAGTCGTGCGACGTGATCTCCAATACGTATCTATTGTTGACAGAGAACGAGAGTCGTTCTACTCGCCCGAACTATGAAGCTACTCTTAGTGCGAATGCGGTTCGGTCATTGTCATCCACCAGGAGGAGTGCATCGTCCGCATAAGCGCTAACCTTGAAGTCTGTATAGACGAGAATATGCAGCAGATCGGTTGATAGGACTTTCCAGATAGGAGGGTTAAGAGCAGAGCCATGAGGGCATAATTTTAGCCTCTCGGGTGAAGGACACCATTGAATATATAGTGTATTAGATTGATCAAAGTCGTACTACGATTTACTACTACTAACCAGGATTTTACTACGAAACGCAACGTGTAGATGCACTCACAATTCAAAAATTGGTTACTCTTCTATTATATGTTCAATATGGCGACTTTCGTGGTATAACAGTATGTCGGCGCACTGTAGATGGCATTCTAAGCCCGACTATACGGTATATAATAACGAACGAAATATTATATCATGACTTTTACTATTTTAATATTATTTACTTAAATATGACAATTATTAAATTGGTATACAGATCTCAATACGTAATAATTACGCACTTTAATTAATGTTCAGATAGACTAATAGATGACATTCTATCTCTCCGTATTATCTTAGTGATGTATATATAAAAAATGCGATTGATGACACTAATAATTGAATATACTGTTATCATCGGTTAAATTATTGGGTTTTCATTCAATTCAATATTAATGTTATTATAGGTGGCCAAATAAATTGCTATTAGTTTGGTTGTCAATGCTATCAGCGCTACCTGCATTTCGCCGTTTCAGAAGGGTTGCCAAATCGGACTATGGAGTTGAGCAATAATATATAATAAATGTAATATAATCACCACGTTCATTTTCAAATGATTGGTTGGCAAAAACCCGATATTGACGAAGATTTTAGTGCTATCGGCTCTAAAAGTCGTAAATGCGATACCATCCAGTCAGTATTCAACAGTTTGAGAGCAGCTGCGGCATTGTATGGAAATGAAGCGACGTACGAACGGGTGCTGCATCGTGATGGCTTGCTTAACTGTTTGTAAACTGGCGAAATATGCCAGGCTCGCGCCATCTCCATGCAACAATACATAATTCCGTCAGATCCAATAAATATTTATTTTGACGTCGCGCGTCGAGAAGAAACCGCCCGAGTGGCAGGTTGGCAAGGACGATCGACGACTCCTCGAGTGGGGAAAGTGAAGAAGGCAGAAGAACTACACTCACCGAGAATTGCAGGTGTCCCGAAAGTCAGGATGGCGAGCAATATTCAGCAAACCACTGCAAAAAAGAAGATTATATTAAAGGAATTTCGTCGTTTAATTTTAACCCGTCGCAAGGTCTTTGAGAGAACGAAGTGATGTGCAGTTAAGAAGCAGAATGAAGGCCTTTGCAATAGCGAATTATAGTGGAGTATTTAAAATTTTCTTTATTTAAAAATATACAGCTTTTCAGGGGAATGCAGCATCTACTAAATTAACTAAATATAAAGGGCCTTAAGAATTTTAGAATATACCGGGTTTCGTGCAGCTAAACAGGCTTTGGAAAACAGTCAAAAACCTAATGATATAAAATTTTCAAAAATACATTACTTTATATTACTCATACAATTAATGTGCGTGTGGAGTATGTGAGAATGATTGAGGGTGCGATAGCGCGGCGTGTTGAGTTGAAACTGTACTTTGAGGGTTTTAGGAACCAACTTTCTTTTTCCACAGATTTTTTTATGACCATATTAGTAACCTTAACAATAGTTGACCTTTTCGTTTTATTCCACTTTAGGCACAAAAATATATTTTCAGATTTTTTGCATGGGACGGACCAAAAAGAACTGAATAGCTTCATTGTCCTGATCGATCCCGCTTCAAAATATATATATATATATATATATATATATATATATATATATATATATATATATATATATATATATATATATATATATATATATATATATATATATATATATATATATATATATATATATAAATTTATTAATCTTAATTTACTAATGTTTTCTGGATTAAATATTTATTACGTCGTGATTCGTTAATAATCTATGTATTGCAATCTTGATCGGTCCAGCTTTGAAAACAACTTTTCCTTCTCTACTATCGTTCTGCACATTAAACGTGTGCATAATGTTACAACTCTGCCAGATACATGAATGGGAAAAATGACAAAAAATAAATATTTGAAAGCATATGTTTTCATTATTTTAAGTTATTAAAAGCCAGCATTGACACGGAATAGTAAGTAAAACTAATACTAACACAAATAATTACTTACAATGGCAATTATTAGATTATTAACGAATCAATTCGTTAAAAATATTAAACCCAGAAAACATTTGTACATTAACGTAATTTATTAATTAGGTATTTACATTTAAAATCCACTTTTGTTACTTTTGAAGTAATTAATTGTCTTATTATGGTTTTGCTTACTATTCCGTGTTAAATTTGGCTTTCGATTACCTAAAGTAGTACAAAATATGCATTGAAATATGTTTTTATTATCATTATTTCGATCTATTCAACTGGCGAGTGGCATTTTTATGCACGCATAAAAAGCTTTTTTCTAATCTATAAAATTTCACGAGGGAGACCTTACTCTGTCCTGAATTATATTTTCCTTTATGACTTCAGCATGTAAACAACCAGGAAATATACAATACTCGGCGGAGAGTACTTTTTCAGAAAATTGTTTCCCGGTAGCTTTAGCTGAACTGGACGTATGTCTGAGAGCATTATGTGTGCGTTTTGCTCGATGTTATACATTCTCTCTCGTTCCCTTGCAGATTACAATGAACCCTCAACGGTTAATTTCTTCGCGTTCAAAAGTGCTAAGAGCATAAATAACATTAGAAGGCGGTAAAGCAGCGCACGTTCCGCCGTGTAATGGCGGGAAAACGTGCGGCGCGAATACAAATGACGGCGAAATCAGCGCGAAACTCGCCTTGTTGAAGCGAACTGCTAAACTAATCGTCAAACAAACAGGCTAGAGTTAGAGCTCCGGCGGAGGCCAGAGGTTTAACCTTGAATAAATGCCAATTAGAGACCATTCATTTTAAACGCAAATAAAATATGACTAAATAAGATATTATACAGTTATCGGCTGCAATCCCTTGCTAAATGAAGGTTCAGGGAAAAAAAAGAGCAATGCCTTTTTTTGTGAAAAAGAGATACTATTGCCATCTTGTGGCTTGTTTCCAAACTAATCGAAGCATGAATCTATTTTGGAAAGAAAGATCATAGGTCAAAGATCAGACGCATCAAGATCCACAGTCTTTCCCGACAGGTCTAGTGATGCAATACCTCGATAACCCTCCAGTTAATGCTGAGGAGGAACTGTGGTGGAAATACTGATGAAGGTCAATGACTTTTCCAAATTTTCGCTTTTTTCCTGAGGTATAATTTAAGTTTAACGTAGTTTTTTAAACAGGTAAATTCTCTTATTATTTTATTATTCTTATACTGATCAAGGCCAATGACTCTACTACGTTATCGCTATTTTTCTGAGGTATAATTTAAGTAAAATGTATTTCTTTTTTTAAAAACTGAAATATATTTGGTTTACAGACAAATTATATTTTTTCTCACTTTAACCCTTGCTACAATGTATTTTAGCACTATAGTAGCAGTTTCAACCAAAAATTTCAAAAAATTGATGATTTATTCCCAGCGACCCTTCATATTATAAGACTAACCATACATTACAGTACAAATTTACACTTTTCAATACCCTATCACTTTCGAACATTGTTTACTTTCAGGAGCCTGTGTTGTTTATTTTAATGAATATGTCTAAAAACATAGTTTTAACTAATTAACTATTCAATATCAGCCCTAGAATTAGCGTGGGTGGTGTTAGCATTCAAATGAAATTTTACTCCAAAATAATATTTTTGTGTTTTTTTCGTAAAACGAAATTTAATAATGTTGTTACCGCCAAACGGGGAGAAGACTGATTTAGGTATTATTGCAGTATAGGAACCTATTCTAGATTGTTGATTTTTTAACGTCACCAGACTATATTCACCACGCTGATTCCGAATCAGAAATAATATTTATTCGGTCTCAATAAATAAGCGAGATATCGGCATTCAAAAAAGCGCCAAACCCATACATTTCGGTAGGTTAAGTTTTTTTTTAATTTTAAATAATACATAAACACCTATTTGGCGGTAGGTTAGATTAGTTTTTTTAAAACAACCTTAAAAACTGAGGTTATAAAAACTTTTATTTTTTTGGATGCAAATTTGGTATTGAAATTTTACGCGTCCGAAGCTTTTTTCTTTCACATTTAGCATTGCAATGATCAAATCTAGTAGTATTTTTTTTTCGATTTCTGATAAAGGTTCCTATACTGCAATAATTCCCTGATTAAGGTTTATAATGTTAAGGTTTAAAATAATTACGCATAAATACTATATATAGATATATATATATAAAAAAAAAAACTTGTAGTTCTGAAAAAATATGTGCGTATTTGAAAATAGAAGAGTATTTTCAAAAAGAGAAAATACATATTCTTTGATAGAAAAGGGTATAAATATACAAAAGGTGTTCTACATAACTCTTACCGTTGTATGATATAATGACAGTAATGAGAAACGATCTTAGCTCCCCCATTCTCCCCGTGAATACGACAAATTAATTGTAATTTTAATTGTAATCTAACGAAAACATACTGGTTTTGTAATTTTGAGCGGTAAGATTCGTTTCTTATAATATAGTGGGTAAAATATTTTAATTATTGACAAAGATACGTAAGATAATTCAATGAATAATAAAAAGGCTAAAAAATAAACCTTTTTTAAAAGTTTAGGGTTTTCGAAAAGTGTAACCTACTGATATGCACGGCGCGTCTAATGATATGGCAGAAGACTACAACGTTATGGATTGTCGTGATGAAATTTGTTGCAAATATAAAAGTAATGACGTTGTTAAATCCGGCATTGTTTCTCGCTATGTTTAAGTAAGTCCGGGACTCCCCGATTTCTGTTCGGTACATTAAAAAAAATATTCTTAATAAAGTTAGTCATTTTATTTGCCACCTGACGGCGTTTTTTGCTACAAATCTAAAAACAGCCAGCCTTTCCTTGTCGCCAGTTATTTGACTTTTAAAAATCGCTATGGGGATACTTCCTAATACAAAACGTTAATACAATATAATACTCCGTAGGTTGCGGCCTACCCCCAAAACAACGGACTGACAGCTCTTCAGTCTACCCTAGACAACGGCGGCTGCAACGTCACCGAAACGTCGGGTCCTACAAATTTCACGCGGTAAATTCGTTTTCTATCCTATTTATAATGTCAAACAACCGCGATAGTCTTCGATTTTATAATATAACACTCGAATAAAAAAATCGCAGCGTCAATAGAATTAGGGTAGCGTTAGATCATATTATAGAACAGGGTGCTGAATGACCTCAAAAGTCTTAAAATCATGTAAGTATTGTATTTTTCTAATATCTTTAGTGGTTTACTTAACGATTAAAATTATTAAGCGATGGGTAGAAAACGAATAATTTTAAAACTGGTTATTATGGCCGATAAAATTCAGTTACATCAAAGTGAAGAAAACAAGAGTTTAAAAATCAAATGCAAATACTTACTTATTATCTACTTATCGTACTTATTATACAGGATGAGTGTTTAATTACTGAAATCCTTGTATAGGGTGAATCAGTACGACGAATAAAGCAAACGTTGCTTTGTTCGTTTAAAAATTTAAAAAATGGAAAACCCAAAAAAAAATATGTCTTTTTATTGCAAAATAGTAATTAAATCTATGAGCACGATGCGCTATCTAGCGGTATGTAAAATATCGCTAATATTGTTTATTAGCGATATTTTACCTACCGCTAGATGACGCAGCGCGCTCAACGCTCTGAAACTTTTCTTCAATAGATAAGATTTACAAATTTGTCAATGTTTTTTTTTTGTTTTACACATTTTTTTTTGTTGCTTACCTCGTCGCACTGATTCACAAACTACAAGGATGTCACTAATTAAACACTCAACCTGTATAGCCAATATTTAGAACAGCGACGTATTGTATGTCGCTTCATCAGACGAAATTTGGGAAAGGAAATGATACCGTGTATCAACTGTGACAATCAAACCATTATTGTGGTAGTTACTTGTTGTTTGTGAATTTATCTAACAACAGATGACTTTACTCATTATTCATGATTTTGAGTAGCTTAGCACCGCTAGCCCCCCCCCCCCCTTTTTCCTTCCGCCAGTAATAACGTGCCAGCACAAAGTCGTTGTTTCCTGCAGTAGCTATTAATGCGATAGGCGTAAATCTGTCTAGCGTCGTAAAAACGCTACGACATAATCTCTCTTGATTTCAGCACGCGATATTTGACGCACAAGATTTCAAACAAGGCGACGATACGTAGGACGTTGGATCACGTAATCGATCTAATCTCAGGTGTGCTCTACTGGAAAGAGCACGTTTGATGAAAATTCATGACGCAAAATGTCAGTATGCTACGGTATGAAGATAACATTTTAAATTACGCACGCTTGAAATCTGACTCGGAAATTATTAACTGCAATGCAAAACGTGATATACAGAATTAGTTTTTGAGACTGGACAGTATGTTGAAATCTGGAACCATTGCAGATAAAGAAAAATGCTCAAATCTGTCGACGGGCCTTGCTATAGGCCCTCGACGTCTTCCACTAGGCATTTTGCCTTTTCGTGGGATTTCGCGTGAGCCGGGCCCATTGGCCCGGCTTTCGGGATATGGTGTCGCAGGGCTTTGCGTCCTGCGGCAAGACTCATTGTTAGGTGCTTAGGCACGAAAAAAATGCTCAAAGGAGTCACGAGACGGATTTTGGAGAAATAAAAAAAAGCATTATTGTTTCTCGTGAAACGGCCGTATTGTTTTGGTGAAATCATTTGTCATCAAGTTTTATGATGTCAATCGGTTTAAATTCATATTAGAAACAAATCTTTATAAATCAACATTTGTCTCAAGTTGTTAGAAGTTGCTGTATTCGTCCGATACAATAGCCTGTAAAAAATGAGATATTTTATAATTCCTGCTACTATTTTAGCTTCTAGCAATCCTGTGTTATATCAAACTAACCTCTGTCGGGATACCTTCAGATTTAAAAATAAAATAAAGAAATGGTTATCCAGTCCCGACAGACTAACGATAAATCAAATGTTAGAAATTATAATTGAATAAAAATTTGGTGGATAAATTATGAGTATATTTTTAAATATTTACGTTGCTTATATTTTAATATTGAGTTCAAACTACTTAGCAAAAAATTTTTAATTTTGTTTTATATATTGTTTTTCCATTGAAATTTACTTATTTTGACTAGGTATTATTACACTTCAATATATGTTACTTACATATATTAAATATTACAATTTCATATTTTTCTTATCACTTATTCTTTCTATTCTTTCTTTTATTTTTTTTTGTCTTCATTATAGTTTTAAGTTTATTCTATTAGTCAGATTCTATTTAACAGAATATTATGTTTTATTTAATGCCAATTCGTTTTTTTGTTGATTATCTACCAAATTTTGAAGCTATTTAGTTTTATGAGCATCTTCTAATATTTTGATATAATTTATTGTAATATTAGAGCCCTGTCCACCCTAGAACGGGCTAGTCCCAGTTGGGTGACAGCATCAAATAAGCATAAGGTTAAGGTTTTGTCATTCGGTTCCTGTTATTTTTGTAAGCAAAATCAATGTTTTTACAGTGAGTAATTCTTAAATAAATAAAATAAATAAAAATAAGATTAAAGAAAAATTGGAATTGATTATGTCTAATTGGATAATTTGACCTACATACTTTGGAAGTTTATTCCATTTACAAAATTATCTACCCATATACAGGATCTTGGTCAGTAGGTATATATGCCACCTCTTTATAGTATTATATATCGAAAAAAAAACATCTTTTTAGAGCAACTTTTATCAAAATAAGACTAATGTTGCTTTAGAATAATTTGTTTCTAACATAAAATTGGACCGATTGATATAAAAAAATTGTCGAGGAAAGATAACCGGAAAAGTACACGGTTTCGTCAGTGTTTACCTCTCGCTGATCCTGTTATATTATAATGCGATTGGGTCAATGACCCGTTTCGTAAAGCGCATTTTTAGTGTTCCAGGAAATAACCGGGTCGTGGTTATTAGTCATTGAATAAATCAGGTTATCTAGATTGGAGAATAGCTGTGTATTATTGACACTGTATTAATAGTACGTTCGCGAAATTATTTTAATTTTATAGGGAGGCCTTAATTATATTAGGAGGCCCTTACCTATGAGGTTGCCTTTCTACAAATGAAATTTAAGACGAAAAAGTTTGTATGAAAAATATGTATACATTTAATTATATACGCAGTTTTGACATTTTAATGAAAATTGGTTAGGGCTTGTAACGCGTAGACTCTCGTCGACAGATTAGACAGATACAAGATCCATTTTTTGCCGTAAATGACAATCCCATTCAGAATTCCTTCATTTTGATGTCGCTTCAGTAAAGCTATGAAAGCGTCAACGAGTTTTTGCAGCTGGACTTCATATAGTTCGCAAGGTACCTACTTATGGTTTTATATTCCTATAAATATTCTTTACTTCGTCGATTTTACTCAAGTGACTCAAATATTGTTTTGTCACTTACGTTGAATGCTGCTGTTAGTTCAGCCGTATTTGGCGATCGATCCGCTTCCGCCGAGGTTAATCTTACTCTCCGGTCGTCCCCGGGACTAATTCTCGAGGTCAAAATAGCCACAACAAAAGCGATCAAAACAATAACGCACGGTGCGTTCATTCGACGTGTTTTGTTCCATACACGTTTATGATACTGAGTGTCGTCTCTGCTGGGTTGCTGCCGCGGCGGAACTCATATTTGAAAATATTGTTCAATTTTACATGATTGCATGCAGAAAAACTTTCGAGCAATAACAAACGACCGAAAGAAAAATGGATAACTGATATTGAAAAAAATAACATTGCTTTGACATTAAATGTATTTGAATTTGAAATTCTAACTAAATCCAAGTTATCTAAGTTCAAAATAGCAATTACAAAGATAAGTACCTAATACAATTCTCAGGAGCCGGAAGAAACTACTACAGAAATATCTGTTATAAAAATAAGAGAAGTTAATATATTAAAAGGAATAAAAAACACGACTGGCGTTAAAAAAAAGGGAAAAAAGTGATTATTATGGTTTTTTATGACATATTTGTGGTTTATGTATTTATTCATATATATATATATATATATATATATATATATATATATATATATATATATATATATATATATATATATATATATATATATATATATATATATATATATATATATATATATATATATATATATATATATATATATATATATATATATATATATATATATATATATACATACATACATACATACATACATACATACATATATATATATATATATATATATATATATATATATATATATATATATATATATATATATATATATATATATATATATATATATATATATATATATATATATATATATATATATATATATATATATATATATATATATATATATATATATATATATATATATATATATATATATATATATATATATATATATATATATATATATATATATATGTATATATATGTATATATATATATGTATATATATATATATATATATATATATATATATATATATATATATATATATATATATATATATATATATATATATATATATATATATATATATATATATATATATATATATATATATATATATATATATATATATATATATATATATATATATATATATATATATATATATATATATATATATATATATATATATATATATATATATATATATATATATATATATATATATATATATATATATATATATATATATATATATATATATATATATATATATATATATATATATATATATATATATATATATATATATATATATATATATATATATATATATATATATATATATATATATATATATATATATATATATATATATATATATATATATATATATATATATATATATATATATATATATATATATATATATAAATATATATGGACATTTAGACATATGGACATTTAGACAACTATTTACTTGTTTTTTGGCCAGTTATGGTTATAGGTTGAGGACAATATCACATACTTCTAAATTGGTTCGTGAGTTTAGAAGTTATGGTCGAATAAAGAAAGGGAAAACATACATAGATGAACCCTGAACACATTACACTTCTTTTTTGTTGGGCAGTCGTGTAAAAATAGAACATGATGCGTTGCTGACGATCGATCCTCGTTTTTATCTTCCTATTTACGTATTTATTTATAGTCGCTGAGTAGCTGAGGAAATTGGTTGATTAAATTTTGAGTCCGTGGTAACCTAGCAACGGTGAGGTCGCTGCTTGATACCGCGGCCTTCGGTTGATTTACGTGGTTACCTCGATAAAATATACGGTTACATCGATTCATTATGACAATCTAATGACATATAATTCGGTACTTAAGATACGAGCATAGTTTAGTAATAAATTACCTAATATACATACGAATAGGAGGGATGAAGAATGAGTCATGATCGTGGTTATGATTGTGAATGATGGAGGAAATAACGGAAGGAACTGGGGAATACGTGTCAACTATGTGACGTATTGTATGACGAAGCCATGCTGTACATCAAAAGTCAATGTAAAATTCCGAAACGCATCTACATATCGTAGTGAGGTATTTCACGGCGTTGCAGTTCCGTCTTCAAAATATGCAATATTAGGTGTTATATCCGGATCCGAATGACCAGTGTGCGAAATAAAGAAAATAGAATAGAATAGAATAACTTTATTGTGCTATAAAAACATAATAAATATTACACTGGTTTTATAAAAAAAGACAATTTATGCACAAATGGCAGACTTATCGCCATAGCGATATCTTACAGTCAACATTTATTTTTTCTTGAATAGTTCATAGTTTATGTTATATTAACCCTTTGGGTATCTTTTTATTTAAATAAATAAAGACGTCGAAGCGAAACGTATTGAGCGCTCACTGAGATTAACTTTAGGAGAGTCTGGCGAGTGTTAAGTTATTAATAACATCAGCCAGAGGTGTTTTTTTTATGGAATTATAGGATCAATTATCACGTAAAAATAATGAAGACAGGGAAAATGAGAGCAATAAGTTTGTATTTTTGTCTAATTTCTAGATCCCGTCAGACGCATTCCGCGATTTCTAAAAGTAGCCAAACTTCTTTCAAATGATAATCTGTGACAATATCAATTTGTATTATAAGTTTTAAACGCGTAAAAATAAGGGCGACATATCCGTAAGACACATAGAACTAATATAAAATGACGAGTCCGACTACAATTGTTGCTACGCCAAAACATGCGCATGACCAGTATCAGCCATCAAATGAACCCTCATGGGGCGTTTACACTCTCGCACGAGGCGCGAGGCGAGACGCAAAACCATGTGCGTAAACAAACGGAACAGAGGCAAAGCTTCTAGCAAGTAGGTAAACATATTGTACGCTCGTTAGAAGCTTTGCCTCTGTTCCATTTGTTTACTGATATGGTTTTGCGTCTCGCCTCGCGCCTCGCGCGAGAGTGTAAACGCCCTAAAAGGGTTAGGGGTCCGATACACTGGGCCTGCGTACACAACGTAGGAAAGGCATGATGATATCTGACCCTTGAATTTAGATGGAAGCAGACAGACATATCCCACGCAACGTTGCATAGGATAAGTGTGTCTGCTTTCATTCAAATACAAGGGCCAGATGTCGGACCAGTGCGCAGTGTGCCGGACCCCTTAATGGCATGGCATTTGTTTACATAATAAAATTATAATAACGTAAGATCCGGTTATCACAATCTAACATACCTACTTTATAAATCTTTTCTAGCTATACACTTTTCAAAGAAGGACGTGAACTGATACCAGACAAATATATAGTATAATAAATCGGTATTACTGTGATATTTATATTTAAAGATAAATCTTCAACGCTAGAAAATTGTCTTATACCAAGAATGAGATCATAATTTGGTCAACGGAACTATTCTTTCATAGCGCCAAGATTATTTAGCAACCTAAGCGAAATGCATTTAAAATAAAACTCGCCAAATGGTTGCTATGCCAGCATCGTGTTGTAGGCCCGCTAATTTAATTATTTAGTATCATTTAATTTTATTTTATCTCTTTATATTTTAATGTCTTTATTCACTTTTATCGTTGTCTTCCCTGATCCATTTTGACTATTTATATAACAACTTTTCAATAAATCATTGACTTATAGCTTTGGATTAAATTATAATAATAGGGTCTATTTTAAATTGCGTCTAGGTTATTCTTAATATAAATCAAATTATTTAAGAAGGTATTCAGGTTACGGGGTTGTATTTATTATGGAAACGCCAGCCATTGATCAACATTCTACAATTAGGCAGCGCGTGACAAATATAGCTACCAATATCTTTTGACAATGATTCGCCATTGGTTTTGAATGTTGTAGCATAATGGGTTGTATTATTGAAAGTTAGGTACTAATAAATTCAAATAGAAATTCAAAATCATCAATGTTAGGTATAGAAACATTGAGAAAACTATGAAAAATTCCCCCATAAGTAGAAAGTGCAGCGCCTTCGAAAAAAAATGTAATAGTAAAGATAATATATTTAATGACATTTCCGAACAACAAAAAGTCCTTGTAAGGACAAAAATATTAATATAAAGGTATGATTAATAGAAGTTAGTAAGTAGTTTATCGAAGGTAGAGTTGCCATTCGACCGGGTTTTCCCGGACAGAGTCTGGGGAAGTCTTGCCGGGCGGTTTTTTGTTGTCGTAAGAGAAATATAATATATATTTTGTATTACTTCGTTTATGCAACACATTCTTAAGAATATTATTTTGATAAAAATACGGATAAAGATAGTTTGTATATATCTAAATATGTATTTGCTGATTAAAAATATGAGGTATTTTGAAACATAACAGCCTATATGAATAGGACAAATAATGAGACATCACGAGCCTATAGGGATAGAATAATTCATTTGTATTTTTACATAAAATATAAAAATATTTATGTATTTCTTATTTATATCTATGATTCTCGGTATCAATAAATCGTTGCATTTGACGTTAAAGATATTTATTTTGTTTAGTTTTTATATTATTAATAATAAACCTATTTAAATACCAAATATAACCTACCATATTATGAAAAAATGCCGGTGTTTTAAAATTTAAAATGGATTTTTTCCAGTTGTCCAGATTTTTATTACAAATGTCAGGGTATTTAGTCCTCCTATCCTACTTTTTTAAATTTAGTGATGGCAAGCCAAAGTCAGTCAAAGGCCGCTATCAATAACGAAACATACAAACTTAGCCGACGTCACCGGCCGCAGTGATTAATTATTGAAGCATATGTTTGCATTAAAAGAATTTAGATCGGTCTTACATACGTTTAAACTAGGTCATTAACAGTGAACTATGTTTTAATTCACGTAGTAGGCATTGAAGTCTGTCGCTAAGTTTCAACAGTAGTATTCACAAGTTATGCGCTGTTCTTTATTCACTACATTTCGATGTTAAATAATGATTTATTGCGATAATATGTACGTACTTAATGTGATTGAAATGAAAGTCCATATTTAATTGTATCCGGGCCCTAAATTACGAGCCATACTTGCGAGCGAGCTATTCGTATATTGCTACTGATATCAGTTAACAGCTACTTAAACTAAATTACGGCCATTTAAATTACGATGAAAACTAAGCAAATGTCATCAAATTTCACTCGAATATTCGTTAATAAAATATAAACACATTAAGAAAATACTTAATCAAGAGTAACTTTCGAAGTCGATAGATTAAGAAAAAAGTGCCATCTAATTTGCAATTCGAAGTGGTAAGCACAAACATAAACGCGGAGAAGTGAAATTAGACTTGACTTGAAGTATCAACGTGTATCTAAAATTGATTAATTCTAATTAATTCAACCGCAGATACGACTCGCCCAAACTTTCTGGTCGGTAAAAAAAGCGTGGATTTTCGATTTTGGACTATTTAATACACCATTTCAACCACAGTAAATTAAATACACTCGAGAGCAATGAATTCGGGTCACCAACATAAACGAATGAATATCTCGGAAACTAAAAGCGCTAGCTTATTCAATAATTACCATATTAATAATGAATATTGAACACCAAGAGCGCTTGTTATTTTTTTTTTGTGCGAGAATAGAAACAAAAGCAAAAACAAATGCAATGAATTCGTTGTTCGATTTTCAAAAAATCGTTTATTTTGTTTTAGCCTTTTTAGTGGCATTACTTTAGTAGAGCAAGTAAACGGTTTTAACAATTTTCTTGAAGTAATATTAAATTGTCTATAAAATAGTTTTTTTTATTTAAATTAGCTAGCATTCTTAGTTTCACGGTAGTTAGTGACACGGATTCATTGCTCTTGATTGTATCATCAAAACGGATATCTACTATGTACAATATTTTTCAATTTTCAATTTATTTCAATTTATTTTATTTCCAAAAAAATCTTAACAGATTGTAGAAACTTAATATTTAGGTACATTTAAATTACAGTATATTAGTTCGTTTTTACAATATTTAAATTTATCACCACGTACATACAGTTACTTCATTATTGCTTTTAGGGCATCCAAATCATTTTTAAGATTTATTTACTAAAACCACAAATTAAAATAATTGATAAAAATAATCAAGAAATTAAAATCAGAAAAAGTCAGAATAATTAAAAAATGCTACTTAAAATTGTCAAAAAAATGACCAAAAAATTTGAAAAATTATTTAAAATTAACAAACTCATCGATCGAGTAAAAAGCTTTGTCTAATAAGAATTCTTTAAGTAACTTTTTGAATAAGCTTTCCACTTGAATAGTTTTTAAACTTTCTGGTAGCCTGTTAAAGTAATATGGCCCTGAGTATTTTTTGTCTTGCCTTGCTGTGTTTAGTTTAATACATGGTATAAAAATGTTTAATTTATTTCTCGTATTTTTAGTATGTGTATCTGAAAACTTTTTATAATGTGTTTCTTTATTCTTAAAAAACTCAGTTAGTAACTTAAAGAGATAGAGTGAGGTTAAGGTGAGGATTCTTAGCCTTTTAAAAATGGGTCGACATGACTCTTCCCTTTTCACCTTTGCAATTATTCGCACTGCTCTCTTTTGGAGTATAAATATGGGTTCCCTATGACAAGCATAACAATTTCCCCAGATCGTAATGGCATAACTTAGGATAGCTTCAATATAGCTGAAATAAACATTTCTTGTTTGCAATTCATCCAAAGACCTTCTTACAATACTTAAAGCATAACATGCCCGACTTAACCTACTTTCGAGGTTTTCACAGTGAAAGTTCCATTTTAAAAGTTCGTCGACATGAACACCTAAAAATCTAGTACAATGAGTTTGAGGAATGGCAGTGTTATTTATTGAAAGTATTATTGGCGAACCTTTATTCCGATTTCGATGATTTGTAAAATGTATGAAGTTACTTTTAGACGCATTTAGTGTGAGGTTGTTGCTCTCAATAAATAGAGTTTATTCATTCATTCATTTTAATTGTGATATTTAATAGAGTAATCGAACGGTTCATTTGAACCTTTCACAGCGCAAGTGCGTTAATGAATTGCGCTTCAAACTTCAAAGCCCTCTCACCTCGAGCTTTATTTATGCATCTTTAATCAACAATGGACAACACGCGATTTCTCCTCGGTTCATTAAGCCATAGTTTATAAAGTCAGTTAAAAAAATAGAATGTAATATCGAGAATCAACCGGCCAAGTCGCTATGGCAGTGTTATCTAGTATTCAAGCAATTGTGAAGTGAGAAGGAGGTCGACTTAGTCGATTGCTTGAAGTTGAAAACGTACTTTAGTTAATGGTTTCGTAGACTGAATGTCATACTCATGCATGCAACGTACTTCAGTTGATGGTTTCGTAGATTGAATGGCATACTCATGCATATACCGTACTTCATTTGATGGTTTCGTAAACTGAATGTCATACTAAATCATGCACCGTACTTTATTTCATGGTTTCGTAGACTAAATGTCATACTAGTGAATGTAACGTACTTCAGTTGATGGTTTCGTAGACTGGTTGTCATATTCAAGCATTCGATAATCACATGCGGAGTAAAGGGATTGTTTTTCGGATATTCTCGACACGTAATTGTCATGGTTTTCGTCGACAACATGGTACACGTTCTGCGTTTATAATGGTTTAAAAAAAACTGTGAATGAAATAATAAATAGGTAACACCGAACGCGAATATATTCGATTTCAAAAATGGTAATATTAGCAAAATGCGGAAATGGCAACCCTAAATTTAGCTACACGACGATCTGCTGTACGGATAAGCTTTACTGAATAATAAATGTAGGTGGATGCCTTCTTAAAGCCGCTGTTATAAAATAATTAGGAAAAAGAGCCATTCAACAAGCAAATACACAATATTTAAAATTGTTGATTTCTTATATTATCGAATAAACATTAACCTGTCTAAATAGGAATCTATAACATAATTAGAAAGTGGATTAATACCATGCAATTTAATCCATTTTAAAGACATATCCAAAGTTAACTTTCATCATTTTAAAATAAATGATTTTTAAAGTATCGAGAAATCAGTTTATCATATGCAACTAAACTTAAGTAGCTCTAATGATAATTTAACGAAACCTAGTTCGGATTCTTGGAAGTCGTTCATTTTCAAATTCGAAAATGGTAAATTTCTGTGCAAAATTTACATCAAATTTAGTTTTAATAACGTTTTCTTCTAGAACTCTTTTGAAGGAATGAATCAAATGAACAAATAATGCGCAACCCCAGCCAGAAGTGCTCCTGAGTCGGAAAACCGAATACACCAAGAGGCTTATTTGTTTCGTTCTACCCTTTGTTGTGAAATTTCACAATAAGCGGGTTTATTATCATACGATAATCTCTTACAATGAACCCTACTATGAAGTTTTTATATGTGTAACATGTATGTGTAACAAGTATTTTATATCATGTAACATGTATTTAAGCGTGTGTCTTGTTAATGCATTATTCGATCGACAAAATTGAAATGCAATTCCGTTAATTTTATCCCAACGAAAAATGGTAATCCAGCACCCGGAACCTTACAATGTCGTATCCTTACAACCGTAATCAGCTATGTGGCAAAATATTCCTTTTACACTAACTAATTAAAACAAGCAAATTTCACAAATAATTCTACTAGCTTTTAATGCCCAATAGCGTTAAAAATGATTTTTATAACTGATATATCCACAGTGCACTGTGGATTAAACTACCCTCTTTATTAGGCTGTCCTCTCCGACCGACGTGCGTCTGCCTAGCTTCGTGACTGGTCTAGAAGTAGTATGGCTCCGCGTCTTTACTTGTCGGTGTCATATACGCAGACGCAGGAGAGGATACCAATCCACTAGAATCCACTAAACCAGAGTTTGCTTTGTTGGTTTAGTTTGGCAGAAAATAGTTTCGTGCAGCTTGGGCCATAAGATCCACCGTGTTTTCGGGTCGGCCCAACTCATGATTCAGCTCCTATTCAGTAGCCTCCTCGAGCGAAGGACTAGCCTGGGAAAGGCACTCGCGTTCCAGGGCTGTGAAGCGGTTTCCCGGCATTCATAGCCCCTCTGGGGCTACTGAATAGTTTGCGCGTCAGGTGACCTAACCACTATGCTACTGGGCCGGAAGCACGTCTCAAGATTGAGGAGCACCTGCCTTCAAGGAAGTAAGGAATGCCTTTAGCAACTTAGAGGCGATATAGGAAAGTAGGAGGTAATAATGTAGGATTGCGATGGAAGTAAATTTATAGTAATTATAGTCTTAGAGTCTATCTTTCTCACTTCGTTCGTCCATATTTAGTATATTCTGGGTTTTTCTGTTTTGTCTTTTGTTTGATGTTTCCTTTTATTGGCGATCCACTCTTCGCTAGTTTCCGTATCCATTTCCTCTATTTTATATATTTCCTGCACTGCTTTCCAGTTTGACTTTGTACCAATTCTTCCCATTCCTCTATCATTTATCAAAGATTCCATGCCATGACTAAGAGAATCTTTCCATGTGTATATCGATATTTCGACTTTCCGTTGTCGGCTGTGTATCTCCACATTGCTGTAGTAAGTACGTATATGCGGTGACTTTCTTCAAACTACGTAATCGTACTAATTTATCCAGTAAGTCTTATTATTTTTAATGCTCGTCATTCCTTCGAGAAACATGCATATTTTTGTTCTGGGCTCTAGCTTGTTTTAGCATTTTCCTCAGTATGCACAATAATAGACATTAGTTGTAATTATTTATATTATTTAAAATAATATGTTTAAACCTTTATTTTTTTCGGATTTGTTTTCCTTTTACTTTGGATTGATATCTTTTGTTTAAGCTATATTGATATTTAGTCAATAGATTGTTGCTATCTCTTTATTTTAGACATTTATGGTTGATTGTTTCTTTCTTTTAACACAATCTGTGATGACATAATAAATTTAGTTTATTAACTGTGATTACCTCATTATATTCTTGATTAGTTGTTATATATTTTGGTATTATATTTAACTTCTATAGCTATTTCAACTAGGTTCAAATATATTAAATTACAGAAAATATTGTACATTTTATACGTAAACTCTACAGCACATACAGCAGTACCCATCGATTTTGCACGACCAATTTCACTCATTAAAAAATATATATTATTATATATCTTTCGTAATTCTTCAAAAGGCTTCGAGATGCGGGATCTTTAGCATAACTGGGAGCCACTGCCATTGTATAGATCGACACAGCGATAAAAAAAACTTTAGCAGACAGCTAAATCCTGAAATTCCACATATGTGTTCTGTATTCGTTTTAAAGAATAAATGATTTACCTTTAGCATTAAGATTTCAGCCTACGCCTTTTTAATATGTACGCTCTTATCGCGCTGCGCGACGAAATCGACACATCAAATTCATACAGAGTGGTTTTTTGTTTGCTTAAACAACGAGCGAAATTTTCTCCGCACGTGTTGTTTAATGCTTAAGTTTTGCATATCCACGTGCCTGTACCTTTGTCAATCAGCGAGAGAGAGAGCAGTAGCTCGCATGTTTGCATAAATATTTGATGAAACTTCTCTCAGGTAGTTGTGTCAACGCTCAAAGTGACGAGGTTGTTTTAGCGCTGCAATGGCTAACCAAACAATCATTTAAATGTGATAATAGTCGTAATAACAATATTACTCGATAAATATTTGGGTAGGAAGGGTGGAAGGGAGGTTACAGGTAACTGTGCAATTGAGACAGTACCCTTTGTGCAGCATGCGTTTTTCAAAAGAGAAAGTAAAATTATTGTTGAAGCATCTTTGGGTGTTTTAATATAGGAATAATACGTTTAATATACATGTAAAAAACCGTCATTAGGTTATCCGAAATAATATAAATCATCCGAAACATTACAGCTAGTATAGCTAGTAGCAGTATAGATAGATAGATCCAGATGGATCTAATAGAGATTTAAACGCCCTAAACGTTCACTTCGCTAAACCGACCAGGACATTAGATCCAGATGTAAAGCGGCTTCCAATGAAAGTATTCAAAGGAATTCTAAACTTTCCATTCTCTTATTTTCGTTTTCTCCGTCAACATGTGAAAATAAGACGAATTATTTTGGTCATTAAAATGAAGGTCAAATAATATGATGATTTTGGCATGGGCTTAATATATCCTATTGTGGAGCTCATGCTAAAAGTAATTAATAATATCATTAACTTCTCCCTAAGTCCCAAACGTATGAAAGCAAGCTTTCGTCTTCCCACTTCCTAATGTTTCCGACCCTCAAAGTGTTAAAGATCTTTCGTTTTTTCTTATCTCCATACTTTCGTTTTTTTTCTTTTAAAGCGATGAAACGTGTAGCCCATAATTAAAGCAGCCTTTTCAGATACGAATCAACTACTGTACTCTTACCAGTGTGGGTGCCGTCCAGGTCGCAGCATATTCTACAGTTGTCGATAATTTAGGTATACTCACCGACGAACATCTTTTTTGTCAAGCTGAAACTCTGAAACGAGTGAAAGTCTCTTTCACGGATTGTATATATAGCCTCCGACGTTTAAATAAATTTCTACTGGCTGGAGTGAAACAAAGTCTTGTGCAATCCCTGTCATTTTATTTTTTGGACTACGGCGAAAGTTTGTTACTTAGATGCTGTGAATGTATTCTGGATAAACTCGAACGTTAAAATCTCTAGCTAGGTAGACCTACGCAAATTTGACTACATTACGGAATATAGTAACAAACTGTAATGGCTGAGGATTCATGAACGTAGAAATTTACGTGCATGATCTTTCCTTTATAATTGCACTACACCTATTATCTTTTGTGCAGATCTAGTCAGGATTTTACGCTCTCAATCATAGTTTGTGATGCAAAGTATCTGCCGATACAGTCTGCAGATAGTTTTGTGGCAGCGCTACAAGTCTTGCCGCATTTGCCTCATAGCTGCTTCTATATAAGGTGATTCTCCATGTTTTCAAATCTCAACGTAACCGATGCATGTTTGCTATTTAATGAAAGTCCCCTTAAAAAAAGGCATTGACCAGACCGCTGCGCCAGGCAGTAATTTTTAGGACGATATATTTTATTTTGTAGTGGCGGAAATATGTTGGCGTGTGTCGCCCTCTAGCGGCAGGCGAACGAGACGTCGCGGGCCCCTGATTGGTAGAAGTGACGGCATCTGATTTGTCCGGAAGCGTGATGAAAGATGGCGGGTTTGACAACGCGTCTGTCGCGGACGGTTTTTTGCGGTTTAAAGTAGAGAAAATAAAAGTTCACGTGAAGTAACGCATTTAATTATACTCCCACAAATTGTATAATTTTGTCAGAACATAATTGCGTTACGTAACTAATGTACCCCTCCGAAGTAATAAATCGTTGTAAAATACCTTTCCTCCCTAAAGAGCGTTAAGTAATAAATGGATGCCTCCAACAGATGTACAAATAACAGTGTCGTTCGTTACTATATTTTTTACACGAAGGCCCAACAAAAAAAGAGTGTAATGTGTTCAGGGTTCATTATCTACATATGTATGTTTTCCGTTTTTTTATTCCACCATAACTTTTAAACGCTTGAGCCGTTTTAGAATAGGTATTGTTAGAATCGTGATTCAATACATGTCGTAGAATCGTAGTTCATGTATTTGAACAGCGAATTAGGTATTGTTAGAATCGTATTGTCATCCCGAGTATCATAGGGTACCTTAACATCCCAAATATCAAGTAAGTAGTTGTCTAAATGTCCAAATATCAATAAAGTAACATAAATATAACGTGTTTGGTGTCAAATAAAAGGTCTGATCGAGTAAATTCCGGAAATATGCATCTATCTATAAGTATAAAAATATAAACCATAAATATTTCATAAAAAAACCGTAATAAAAATAATTATAAATACAATAGTTTACGTTCTGTAACGGCATTCGTGTTTGTTATTCTTTTGTAATATATTTACTTTATCAAGTTGTCAAAATTTTAATGCGTTACGTAACTAATGTACACCTTTTCAGTCCTAATTTATTATAAAATGTCACCCATCCCCATGAAGTGCATTACGTAATACATGGATGACTCCTAACATCTGTACAAATAACAGTCATTCGTTATTATATTTTTTTTTCTTTTATAGAATACAGATGCGTTTTTAAATAGTCACGCAAGGCAATATTTTTATCTTTTCGACCGGCCGGAGACTGCAGAAAAATTGCCGTTGGCTAGTAAACACAAAGTTTGAACTTTGGCTCGCTCGCACGCTAAGTACACACACTCGCCGTAACAGTTAACAAATTACCACGTATTAATTTCAATTTGTTGCGACTTCTTGGTTGGTCCGCTTTCGTTGTGAGTGTCGTCGCCGCAGGCTAGCATCAGTAAATCTGGCGGAATTTCACTACACTGGAGTGTAACTAATTGCAAATGCAGCGTTTGAATGCCAGAGTGAAAGGCCCAAATGTTAAAATTACAGGCTTATATAAAATAAATAATAACTCTTGTCAAAATAGCAACGAAACGCCGCTCAAGGGGTGTAAAGATTCTAAAAACTATACAGTCAATCTGAAAACGTTTACGTCCTTTCGAAAAGCGCTTTCTGGTTTTTTTCTCCCTGAGGTTTGAACAAGACTTTGACTGGCAAGTAAATATATTAAAAAGAATAAAAAAACACGACTGCCGTTACAGAAAGTGATCATTTATATTTATTACGGTTTTTTTTAATGAAATATTTGTGGTTTATGTATTTATCCACATGTATGTTTCCGGAATGTACTCAATCACACCTTTCATTTCACTAAACACGATATATTTTTATGTTAATTTATCGACATTTGGATATTAGGACATTTAGACAACTACTTACTTGATATTTGGACAGTTAATGTACCCTATGACACTCAGGATGACAGGATACTACGATTTGGGTACTCGGATTTTACTACAAAACCCAACGAGTAGATGGCACCCATTGTTCCAAAAATTGATCAATCTTCTCTTATTATGTTAAATATGGCAACTTTCGTGGTATAACAGTATGGCAGCGCACTGTAGATAGCACTCTTAACCCACCTGTATAAAAAGATATCACAAAAACATTTTTCTAAATCTTAGCTGTTATTATTTTAAAATAATTTACAAAAAGAAGTCAACGTATAATTTGGTATAGGTACAGGTTTTGATACGTAATAATTACGCACATTAATGTTCAGAATAGACTAATATAGAAGGCATTCTATCTCTCTGTTATTTCTGTGATGATCAGCCTATATAAAAAACGCGATAGATGGCACTATTAATTCAATGTGATTATTGTTATCATTGGTTAAATTATTGGGTTTTTATCATCAATTAGCCCTTTATAGAAAACAATTCAACATCAATGTTATTATAGATAGTCAAATAAATTGCTATTAGATTCGCCATCAATTATATTAGCGCCACCTGCATTTCACCGGCGCAGAAAGGTTGCTAAATCTTATTATGGAGTTGAGAAATCTGATACAATATAAAAAACTGGATCAATTCAAAACACTGGATCATCGTTGCCTACTGAGATCTTGAAAGCTGCACTGGAGCTCAGACATACAATCTTGAAGACCGACACTTTGCTGCAGGCGAAGCTGCGGTGAGTGATGACATTTCCGTTCCCTTTTGTAAATAAAACAAATTGACGCCCGGAATTGAAGGCGCAATGAGCGTCGATCACGGCGCTAAATGATTGTCGATCGGACAGCAACATTGTAGGCTGCATGGGCGATGTAGCGATGATAACGTAGGGTGCGGCAGTGGTGTTCGTTGATAAAAGAAAACTGAAGATAGATAGGAATAACCGATTTTAAAAAACGCCATGAGTTTATGCTGCTAACTGCAAGGAGTACTGAATGGGCATATCATATAGTCCCATGTTATAATACAATGGTTTTTACTTTACCGGCCTACCAACCAACGAGGAGGGAAAGTATTGTGAAAGCACTAAAATAAAAATCCAGATGAAGACGGAAATATCCATGTTAAGCCCCACCTGAGGTGATTAAGACCATTTCCGGATGGAAGTCTATCTGTGGAGTCTCAATACAACAGATTTGTACCATTCTCGTAACTTACCCGGGTTGGTGTTACACAAGGATCGGATTTAACTCCCCTTCTCTTTAATCTTTTATCGATAGGAAAAGCGGCACTATTACGACGGAATCTTATCTGCTGTTTGTAAACGATTTAAAGCTGTTTCTCGGAACCGGAAGCTAGCAGGCTTATGAAGCTCTCCAGCTTGATATGGATGCCGTATTAATCCCATAACTTGGTATTTAAGGTGTCGAAATGCGCGGTGATGATCCCTTTCATGCATGACTACTGACTTTCGGAGAGCCGAATCCGTCGGGCGAAGGAGGTAACCGATCTTCAAGACCGCGAGCTCACATACCGTAGTCACGTGGCTGCTCTTGATGGATAATCAATTAGGATGCTCGGGTTTGTACTTCGCAACTTGAAGTGGTTAAGCGATATAAAAGTTAAAGATGAAACTTTTTGATACTGATATATTTGCTGTTTATTTAGTTGAAAAATAAGAAATATTGCTATTGTAGGTCCTTATAATGTTCCATAGTATTAGGGGACATTATACGCCAGGCAAGTAGAACAAACCCGAAGGTTAAATGCTTACCAGCGGTCGCGTCAATAGATGGTAAACATGCCTCACTCCTCCTCCTCCATCCCTTTTCCTACGAGGAGAAGGAGGAGGTCACGATCACGGTGGCAGACCTGCTGACCCTCGTAAAGGGGCTACTAGCCAGATCTTAGAAGGCCGCTTCTATCTTGTCGTGTTTACTGCAATGCACAACCACGCCTCCTGCCTCGAGGGGGAGGGGGGCGATGAATAAGTGCGCCGGCTGCGCTCTGAAACCTGCGGTAAGCCCTGCGATGTCATGCCTAGAAAGTCTGGCTCTGGGTTAAATGGGCCTGGCTCACGAGAAGCTCCGCTCACATCTAAAATAGCTAGTGAAAGACATCCCGGGCCTTGATGAGAGCCTGTCGACCGAAATACTTAAGAAGGTAATCGTGTAAATAGATAGTAACAAAAGTTACTCATTACCTCTGGTAATGAGTAACTTTTGTTACTATCATACCATAGCCCGTACCTGGGGATGGATTATTAGCACATTGGAGGTGCCAATAAGCCTTGAAAGTGGACGTAAGAGTGAGGAAGGGCTCATCTGCGCCTTCTCTTTAGCAATGGGCGTAGGCTGCCGGCCGGCCGCGCCCAATAGTCATAAGTTAAATGGGAAAGGAAAACGTGAGTGGGTGAAAGTGGCGAAGGTTCCTTTGGCGGCGATCGTCGCTCGTAATGCAATTAAGTGCACTTTCGAGGGCGAGCCGAAACAGCGCGCGCGGACCCTCACAGGCATTGTTGGCCGCCCGCCCGCAGCCGCAGCCGCTGCCGCGGTAATGATACGCGGCCGCCGCACCGCTGCGGAAATCACTTTAAATGGAGCTGCCATTTGCGAATGTATCTCCCATTCATACGAACGACTGTTTCGCAAACGTAATTTACGAGACGACACGAGCTTTCGCAAATTTAGTATTCAAAAGTGCATTTCCAGTGTGCACTTGGAACAAGTCAGTGAAGGGTACGTAAATTGACCTTGAAAAAGGCTAGCCTTGACCTTGAAAAAGGGTAGCATGGGAACATCATAACGATGAAAATAATCAAAAATGAATTAGATAGTGCATATCCGGTCGAGAAGACATAAAGGGTTACGGAGAAGAACGATCAAACTTTCGAGAACGAGTCTTAAAATATGATCTGTACGACTGAGAACAAAATATATCATGTCTGTAAACCAAATGTATTTGAGTTTCTAAAAATAAATAAATTTACTTAAATGCATGGGGTATACCATCTTCAAACGTCAAATAGTTTATGATCGTTCGTAACGCTTCATATCTATTCCGGCTCCTCGCATTACTCCAATAACATAAAATAATATTGTTAAAATTTCTAGGTAAAATTTCGTGTGAGAAAAATGTGAACTTCTTTTATGTTTCTCTCGCATCACTTATGTTTTAATTTTAAATTTATTGTCTAATTTTACGTCATGATTACCGATAACGATATTATTATCGATATTATTATTACCGAACGATATTATTACCGATAACGATAATAAATCTCGATAACGTAAATAATATCGACATAGTCAAACGCTAGGACATTTCGTCAACATTCCTCAAAATTGTTCAGACGTCGCGCGCCAACTGTAGGTACCTACTTATGTTTCTCTCGCATCACTTACGTTTTCATTTTACAAAAAAAATATTTTTTCAAATAATAAAATCACTATTAAGGAAATACGAGTATGTATAATTATCGGGGATTAAACGACTAATAATGCAAATATTTCACTAGTCATAGTATTATTTTATATATTTTATGATTGTTACATGTTAACGCTGTTTGTTTACCGAATAAAATAAAATAAATAAATACAATATTCTCGCTTCTTATTGTAAAGGGTCAGGTCCGCTCGGCGGGAAAAAGATGGTGGCTCTCTGTAGCAGACCAGGTATTATAATCGCTCAGCACGGGCTCAGTCTTTGCGATATTGCGGAGCACGGGCATGGTTCCCAGTTCTAAGCACGGACATGTGGAGTGAAACCGGTAATGTACGATTAGACCACCAGAATATAGATCCAGCTAGAGTTTCATAACATATTCCAGGTCCGTACCCCTAATGAATTAATGAAGCGGATCAATCCCGCTAGTCCAGAGGTATGTCGCGAATTGGAAGTAAGGCGCCTCAGGATCGACTCGAACCTTTAAAGAGAGGAGATACAAAGATGAGAGGTAGGTCAATCGAAGAGAGAACCGCGTAAAGCATCATGCTGGTATAAGAATGATTCAGTTCTTATTTTACTTATATAGAGAAGGAGAAGAATGCTAGGAAAGACGTCACTACCGGTTCGGCGATTCTCATACCTGGTCTAGTCCAAGGAGCCACCAGCTTTTCTCCGCTGAGCAAGCAGAGTTGGTCCGTTAATAAATAAATAGATAATAATAATAAACTAATTATTAAATAAATTTTGACATATTTATCTATTAAATCTTATTGCTAGAGTGGGACTGGTGTCATTTTGTCTTACCTTATGAACATGTTAGATAATTCTCCTAAATTCGGTATAAACTCTGTGACTACAAAAGATAATTTTTGTCCCACTACCATGTATAAGGAGACTGTGTGTTGAAAGAACCGTCCAGAATTGGTTCGCAAGGAAAAACGACGAGGAACCCGTCGACTCACTAATGACTGAATTTATGGCTAGATAAACTTCTGACAAATATAAATCCGAAGAGCGATGATCTATTTCAACGCGTCACGACGGAGCCAGTGACTAGAAACTATTTTGTCTTTCGATAGGGTTAACCTTTGGACAGCATCGTCTATAAAAAGAAACGAGGAAGATTATATTTAGTGACAAGCTGCAAACGCGGCTCCGCCTGCGTATAAATCTCTGTCGACAGCATTCTATTTTGTGTCGAAGAGTTCTACCTGTGAAAGGTAGGTATGGGGTGGTCGACACTATTAAAATTCTAAATGAGAACCTCACTCAGACCACATAAAGAAGCATTACAAGTTTAGAGTAATCCGGGCAAGTCATTAGTTTTTGTAATGCCTCTTATTCTTCGAGACAATAGAATCGCATTGCGCCCTTTTTGATAATTATATTAACCGCGGCAAAGAGGCAGATATGTATACTACAAAATTTTGGAAAAAATCATCAGTACTAACCAGCATTACTAATTACTTTTTAACAGGGATAAAAGTCTGAAACTAATTATCAATCTCATTTTATAGAAATCAGTTCGGACACATGTATCTAAAACTTGACATCATTTGAAAATTATCTTAACCCTCTGCGACTGACGTGGTAATCTGAAAGACACCGCAAAATTGCGAAATGTATCATGCGTCGTTATTTTTTCAATCCAGACTCCCGCGTTCTCAGTTATCTTTTGTCAGAAACTATTACCTTTCTGGCAATAAAAAGGTACTGAGAACGCGGGAGTCTGGATTTGAAAAATAACGACACATGATACATTTCGCAATTTTGCGGTGCCTGTCAGACTACCACGTCAGTCGCAGAGGGTTAAATTGGAATAGAGAACACGATACGAGACTCTATTCAGGGGAGCGACACGCTTTTTAAACGTAGCGGAGGCAACTGCAATATCATCTAAATAACAGAAAACCTAGATCACAAATGATCTGCCAGACGCTGTATAAAAGCGAGTTGCAAAGTTCAAATGCGCTGACGCACATTTGAAAAAATCCACGACCAGGTACAGTGAATTCTTAGTCTAGTGAGTATACTTCCGATGGACCTTCCCAAATACCGAAGGCAAATCAATAGTGGCAATTCTTGCCAGCGGATAGGCATCAGACTTCGTTACTGTATTCAACTGTCTTGAATATAAACAGCAGCGTCCTAGTAACAAAAAAAATATTACAGCTACCTTTACATGGCTTAATGAATTTCAAATTCAACATTTTATTAATTTCCTCGTATAATAAGGCCAACTTAACTAGAGAAAAAAATAAAATATGGTTATCAGTCATGTCAAAAACTTGTCAAATAAGATACGGCCTAAACCTTTGAAATTGGACCAAATATTTAGAAAACTGTCGATCAAACTAGTAACGAACGACTGTTGATCTTGTGCAAACCAATCAAACGGAGGAAGTCAAATCAGAAAATCTATGACAGTACTGGACTAGTTTATGAATTCCAGACCAATTCCAAAGTCTCTAATAAAACCAAGGACATTTCAATGACAGAAGTAACTATAGTTCTACTTACCTAGTCTAAAGATGACTCAACGGCGTTACCGACAAAGTCTAAAGACTACGACTTACGGACAGCGATATTGGATATTTACAGATCCAAATATTTACAATATACTGGCTCCTGAGATACATTTGTTAACTCGGTGGCTTTTAAAAACCACGAGAGGGAAACGTGAGCAATTGCTGAAAATCGTATTATAAAATTCCAAGATTAAAAAGTTTACCAGGCCTATACTATAATACGTTAATAACTAATTTTTTCATTTTACATTTTGATTTTTAATTACTTCATATTTATTTTATTTTGCTCTAGTTGTAATTTAAGTTTAGTAATAAGTAAGGTACCATACGGGCAGTGACAAGATCTAGACGACATCTAGTGGAGTGGGAAAATTTTGATAAACATAACAATTTACTAATTTTGTAGTAGTTGTAAGCGTGGATAAATAAAATGAATGGGTGTCTTAGGACGCCTTAACTCGAATGAACTTCTGAAAAAGAAACACCATGTCTATTGGCTCAACAAACAGTATGGCCTTCATTTTAAATCTACAAAAAATATCGTCAACGTTAAGACGGTCCTGGCGATTCAATAGTGCAGTGCTCAAGTCAATCCTAAAAGCTTTATGTATGTATCTGAGTTGCTGGCAAATAACGACCCCTGTGTGTGGTCAGTGTGTATAATCTGCACCTGCAGCTGCTGTTTCTACTGATTACATTTACCATTTACTCGAGTTCTTTTAATAATACGAATTAATGGAAAGTCTGAAGAAGGTGTCCTGCCTTATTCGTTTTAAAACCGGCTGTGGGAATGCGCGTTTTGCGCAACAGTCGGAAATGAATGGGGGATAGCCATATACCAGCACAACTGAGCACTTTTGCCAATGGCTTGTTCATTTTTTACATTTTCGATATCGTACTTTATCTCGTATAGTGTAATTTATAGAGATTATCTTTGATATTTTTTCGTGCTTTTCTTACATTTTTTCTTATTATGTTTACTTAATTGCTTTCTTCATTTGACCTATTCTTCATCCGAATTGTTGATCTATATTCTCTTATGATAATATTGGTTGGAGTGATTGTGCCAAGTATTTGGGCAACTATTAAAGTAACCACCCATATTCACCAGGTCAATAAGGTAATCCATAGAGTTTTTATTACAAGTACTTACATTGAGGCAAGTATTACAAAGCATACAAAGTTGTATGCCAGTTTCACTCTAATACAATCAGCATCATCCCCATCAACATAAAACCAGAAATGTCGCGAGAAATTATGTTGATGTTGTCCTAATATCTACGGCTTCAGGCCCTAATGTTTACTGCCTTCTTGATAATTATTCAGCGCCAATCATTTATAAATGCATCGAGTCTTCGGGAAAATTTCTTCCGCTTAAGCCATTCAAAACGTAATATAAAAAATTGTTTTTATTATAGAGACAGATATCAATTCTGCGGACATTTTTTTTTCATAGTATTTATATTTAGGCGTTCTATTATATTTATTACTAAATATAATGTATGCATTGTCTTATATTTGCATTTATTATCGGATACTATTTCTTATTACTATTAATATTTAATACAATTTGACGATTCTAGTTTAGCCTCCTGAGTTTCACACACCCTTTTTTGGAATATTTTTGGAAATATCCAGTACACTCATAAACAATGACTTATTATGAGAAAAATAGTAAAAAAATCGTGCACTGGAAAATCTGGTTGTCATATTTTGGTGTTGCCATTTTAAATGCAGACTTCAGAATATTTTTTTTTACTTACTATGTGTAGTACAAATCTACCCAGGATTTTAGATATGCTTCTAATTGTTTCAATTTAATTTTTTGCGGCCAATGTATTTAATGCGTTTGTTCAGCATCTCTAAATATATCCGCCTTACACAAGCTTCGGCTCAGGAAGCGACACAGGCAAACCTCTAATTTTCGGTATTGTTTTGTTTGTATATGTATTTAGGATAGCATTCAATGTGTATGCAATATATAAATAAATTGATTTTTTTAGGGAAAATGTTCGTGAATTTATATACATGTGATCAATACCCATGACATCATGACATTTGATTCACTCTTGCGCTTCTATCGATGACACCAATCGGTGATAATTCAGTACCTACCACAACAAGCAATCATAACGTCATTACCGTATCAAGTAATACAATAATCGATGTTCAAACCGCTCCAAATACCGAGGTAAAAAGCGGCAGTTCAATGTTTGTTACAACATGGCGCCGACAGGTTCTTCTGCACGGTGAATTGATCCATAAACCTAGTTTTTGCATTGTTACGCTCGGTCGTTGTTTCACTTAGTGACTTAGGAAAATGATAGCCTTACCCCTAACGTGTGGAGTAGTGGTCGGCAAACTGCGGATCGCGAGTCGCTTTTCGCCTGAATGTTGCGACTATTTTCTTGCTATTAGCCAATTCAAGAAGACCATAATATGTCGCTCAATTTTGGCCAAGCTTGCGGATGTGTAACTTGTAATCGCCGCATGAAGCAAGCGCAATTAATGCGGCTCTATATGTACATCTATGGATTTTTGACGTGAAACATCTTTAAAATCAGACAGAAACATACGGGTAGAGTCTGCGTCATTTATGATGGCCCAAAGCTAACGAGCGAGAGAACGTCTCACAAACTCTGTATACACAGTTAATGTTAACTGAACCGTCTGAATTGAACCATTGCGTGAAAAATGTCGCATGAAAGGACTTTTTTATAACATTAGAATACAAACTTTTTATGTCCAGATTTATAATACGAAAATAAAACCGGTTACGTGCGAGTTTGACTAGCGTGCCGAAGGTTCCGTACCTTACGAAAGTGTTTTCTACTTTAGTTTACGACACGCAACTTTACTGAAATGCCGGGAAAATAATCATCTAGTTCCATGCGGTCAGAATCCGTTTTCTTTCAATTAAAGTGTCAAATAACCGCTAAAGTTTTAGAATGCAAATTTGGAGTATTGTGTATTTCCTTAGACTCCACTAAATTATTTTTGTGATAATAATGTAATAATACGCAAACCCACTGTGCACCGGAGCTAGCGCGTATCCAAAATAGATTGAGATTAACATGGTTTGAAGGTAGCGAAGTTATAAATTTACTTAATTTATAACTAACGGAGATATATTTTATCCATTTTGAAGTTTTGGTGTCCTCGGTGCGCGCTCTTAAGTATGATAATAAGTTACAGTTAAGTATTATATAATAATAAAGTACAATAAAGTATTACATAATAATATAAATATTGTGAAAGCAATCAAAAATAAATCTAAGTTTAAACATCTCTTGAAAAGTTCCTATAGTTGTGAATAATATGGAAACCACTTTTAGTTATGCCAAATTATTGTATTGTCGACTTTCCATTGCTTAATATGTAAAATATAGTAATGATAATATTAAGAATTTATTTCGTCAATAAAGAAATTTCATCAACAATGAATAATTAAACAGAGCAGTAAAAATACACGAGGGGATTGTCAGATATCAAAGGGTAATATTACGCCCTATTGGAGAGGTTGGGTGTGTGTGATTATATGGTAGGGAAGGTGCAAAATTTTAATTATAATTTTAGGTACGTTTAACAAAATAGTGTGTTCATTAGATCTATTTTAAACGCGGAACTGAAAGCTGCTCAGGACTTGGATCTGAAATTCCCGCTTATTCAATATGGCTACTGCTGCGTAGGTGAAACTGCCTTTCCTGGTATTAAAGCCATGCCTGGTATTAAAGCCAAGTGAGGGGTGAGACCATTTTATCAGAGAAAAGGTAGTCAGAGGTTTTACTTCTAACAATTTTCTTTATAAAATTGGCGAGGTAAAGTTGTCTACGGTGAGTGATGTTTAGGATGGCGGATTTATAGAAAAAGGAAGAAGCGTGGCTTCAAGGCGGAATGTGGAATCAATCCTGGCGCAGGCATTACTTTCATTAAGGTTTCATTATGTATACAATGACTTTCATTAAGCTTTATATAGTTTCGATATTAATTAAACAGTATTTAGTTTATTCTAATCAAATACCACTTAGTTTAGGATATATATTCCTATGTACATGTACTATATTCATGAATATAAATTTAACATCTAATTCGTTTGTTAACGTGTCCGGGCTAGGTTGGACACATCTCCCAAAAATATGCGGCGTGCATGGTCTTGCCATTCGCCTCTTGTAGGTACTGTTGTGTGATGGCAATTGACAACTGCGGGCAGGATAGGAGGTGGTCTTCATCCTGCAGTGTTCCACAGTCAAACATTGGATTCTCTGTGTAGCCGCAGCAGACGAGATCGGCTCTGCATCTTGACACACCCACCCTCAGTCTGTTGAGACTTTTGCAGGTGGTAAAAGGGAGACGGGATCCAGGTGCTATCTGTTCCTTAACATCCTCGCCAATTGAAACTCTTCTTCGAAGCCCAATATCTAATTGATAAAAACTGATTGAATGAGGAACCCAACCTTTCAAAAAATGTTACAAACCAAAGCAAACACTCCCAGTAAAAAAGTAAGAAAATAAAATTAAAAAGTAAAAGCATCTTAGATTCTGAGAACAATGCCCCTAACTTTAAAATAGACGAGAAAGTACGCGATAAAGCGGTCAGTTTATCGAGTTTCGATATTTTGAAAGTGCGAAAAATTACCCATTTGAAAGAAAAAAAAATGCGCCAACAAAACTTTCTTCCTTGCCGGCGAATCATCATCCGAAAGTCACCGATAATAAAACTCGTTCGTTATGTTTATCTTCGATCGTTACGCGGCGACATTTTGCTGAAATCGAAATTTCAAAACGAATTATATAAAGTGTGTCAAGTTGACTGTGTCACTGATTGCTTCTTATGCATCCGTTTAACGCGCTTTAATTAGGATAATCTTACAGTGTGGATGCTATTAAAATTTATAGTAATGGATAAGTCTAAATGATGTGAATCTGAGAGAATTATGATAAATGGTAATCTATTTTAGCTTTAAGGTTATTTTTCGAATTTGCTATGATAATGGCCTCCATTTTTGGATATTATTTTTGCGCATAGAAATATGTGCTTAAAGTAGCGGCGAGATAAAATCTAACTGAATATTTTTTTTTTATTTTGAATAATTTCTTTTTTTTATGACTATTTTAAAAAGGTAATCGTTCGTTTTGTCTATTTTATGCTCTCTATTACTGTGACTATTCTAATTTATATTATCAGCTTTCATTATTAATCATTAACTCACTCAATCTGAGTTTTTTAAATTAATATTATGTTATTAATTGTTTTCTATTTTTGACGATAACGACATCGATATATAAGGAATCGATGGATAACGGATCGATAATATTATTATAGTTACTAGATACTTTACATGTAATTGCACGTGAATTGTTGTAATACTATTATACCTACTAGATACATTATAAGTAATTTCGGTTAAATATATTTATTTTATTTTATTTATTGATTTTCATCGACAACACTATGAAGATACATAATATGCACATTGTTGGATACTATGTACATAAATTGCAAACATAGCACTGGCAGGTGCAGACTAAAAATATAACAAAGTGTTTTAATTGCTTGTACTGATTTTCAATACGCCTCATTTAAGATTAATTTCAGGTATGTATGTATATATGAAAAGTGTGCGTTTTAGGGCAGATATATATAGTTCCTCAGGGATCCTTGTGTAAGTATTTTAATTGTTGGAACGTCTTGCCTCGAGTAGAATTGTAGAATAAAAGGAGCCAAATGTTCCGTTGAATTTGGATCTCGCATGTATAGACTGTTCCACACCGCTGCCTCTGCATATTATGTAAAACTGTCGTTGTATATAGTATATAGAAGTCTTGCGACTCGGGATAATAGTCATATAACTACTGCGGTGGGCTCCTTTTTAGTTTGGAAGACAAGTACTTAGGCACTTTATTTCTCTAAATTTTATGTGTGAATTTCGCGTATAGAAGTTGCCTGGTAAAACTTGGTATGTTTGTGTTGGTGCTGTGCAATATGCGTGGGCGAGTGTTATATGTACATAAAAGTGGATATTTTTGCATTAATTTATTTCGGCAGTTGCTAAGAGTTAGGAAATTTCAACTTATTTAGTTAAAAAATTTCGACGTTTTTAAAGTTGTGTTTGTACGACTTTAGCATTCGGATAATGGCGGGGTTTACGCGATATATTGTCTTAAATATAGGCATGTGAAAGGTATAGGAAGTACACGCGAAGATCTCACTGTATGATAGTAAGTGAACTCCTGGGTGAACAGCCGGGCAAAGGACGCTGTGGTCCGCGATAGATTCGGTAAACACCGTTTCACCGCTTCGTAAGGGAGAGGACCGCGCAAGCGACCTCGAATTCGTAACCAATTGAGATACCGAAGTAATCTGATCACAATTGGAAGGGCGTGAGTGTAGGCCCGCCGGGTAACACTCCTGGCTATCTCGCGATTAAGGCGTTGGCCTCTTACGGGCTTGTGGCGTAGCTAGACGGTGGACTGTTTTGTCCTCAAGTCTTCTGCGCTCACTCCAGTGAGATAGAACGACTAATCGGTAAAACTTCCTGAGGTGACAGGCTCGCCCGCTGTAGTCGACAACCCAAGTTGTATGATAGTAAGTGTGATCTGACCGCTGAAACTGCAGGGAGAGATTTCCTAATATCGTCCATCCGCTTATTAGGTCATCGGTGTGTCATGTCCCAATTAAATTTACTACTTATTTAACAAGACTCTTTCTTTTTTTAGACTACTTTAACATTCTCGAAATATCAGTTATCCATTCCAAATTGTTGAAACCACAAGAATATATCTCGCTGAACAAGTTTCCACCATGAAAATCGGTCATGTTTCGTAATTTTCGTTTTTTTTTGTTAAATTGATTATTTTGATCCTTTTAATAATATGTACTAATTGAAATCGAAGACTATCGCGGTTGTTTGACCATATATATAAAATAAGATAAAAAACGATTTTACCACGTGAAGTTTGTAACAACCGACGTTTCGGCGATGTTGCAACCGCCGTTGTCTAGGGTAGACTGAAAGAGCTGTCAATCCGTTTGAAGTCGAAGTTGTCAATACGTCGGTCGGCTTGAAGATCTTCAAGCCGACCCAAAATATAATTTTGAGGCCTGTAAAAGATGTCATACCACTGAAAACCCCGGATGTGTATAGAGTCAAGTACAGCTGTGATTAAAACAACGTTGGACAAATAAAAAGGCCCGCAGACACTCGAATGATAAAACACATCGAAGCTGGTGAAAACGTTCAGCGAGAAAAATCGGCGATATGTTTCAGCGATGTTGCGACCGCCGTTGTCCAGGGTAGACTGAAGTGCTATCAATCTACATCTGCGGGTAGGCGGCAAACTGCTGCTGATTCTTCGCAGATTATAACGGTGGTGGGGCAGCGGATTCGACGCACGCGAATTTTGAAAATCCGCCCACTCACAAAAACACTCACTGTATTTTGTGATATTTCAATGGCTTCCCGGATCATGCGAGGAGTAAAATTGTTCTTTCAGTCTAACCTGGACAACAGCGGTTGCAAGATCGCCGAAACGTCAGGTGCTACAAACTTCACGCATAAAATTAAATTTTATCTTATTTATAATATAAAGTTGTCCTTAGCTTGTTTACCCATTATAGTTTCACAGGCATAGATGTTTATAAAGAAGTGATGGATATTATCAATATTAGGATCAATGTTGCAAAAACCAAGTACTTACTGATCTCTAAGAAACCGCAACAACATAACTCCAAGCTCTATGTAGGGGCAGAATTAATGGAAAAGGTCAGTAGGTTCAAGTAGGTATTTGGGAAGTTGGATGAATGAGAACGGGGACCATGCTCATGAAATAAACGCATTGAAATGGCTCGCTCAACATTTTTCAAAATGAGCAAAATTTCATGTGTGATAGAGATCTAAGTCTCGACCTAACGCTACGTATAACCCACTGCAACATTTTCTCTGTCCTACTATATGGCGTAGAAGCATGGGCTCCCACTCAAAACACGACGAAAAGACACTTGAAAAGTACTGATCCGACTTAAGAAGAAGATGGAACTTCTGACCACCATCAAACACAGGAAGATGTCGTACTTCGGTCACGTCATGAGGAATGCCAAATACAAATTGCTCCACCTCATTATCCAAGGCAAGATCGCTGGGAAGAAAAGCGCCGGCAGGAGGCGGCATTCGTGGCTAAGGAACCTTTGGAACTGGCTTGGCTGCAGTACCACCTCGCTGTTCAGAGCAGCAGCCTCTAAAGTGAAGATAGCTATGATGTTGTCCAACCTCCAATAGGAGTGGAACACGAAGAAAAAGAAGGTGGATATTAGGATACTACTATGAGGATACTACTGTGTTACATTTTTATGAAACATTACGATATAAATATTACAAAACATCATCGCAAACACTTATTACTTTATCTATTTATCACTGTTGTCATCTCTCGTTGCAAGTCTTACGGCATTATTTGACGGATGTTACCCGTATCATTGAGTTTAATCTTTCGGCGCCTGACAAGATTATGCCAAATTGTGTGTCGAGAGGCACAAATCTATCAAGCAGGTTACTGTTGAGTACCGTTAAACGGTGGCTTGACGTGCTTGCCAAGCGGCATGCCTGGAATGTGAGGTGAGCAGTGATCTTGCATCACGGCGTATTTTTGCTCGACCTCGCTCAGGCCTACGCGTCACTGGACGTTAGCAATGCAAACTAGTCAGCGAGAACCCTATATAAAATAATAATATAAATAATTAAAAATGACGAATTTAATAAATGTAGGAAAAACGGTATTTATACTCCAGTAGGTACTCGCTACCGGACAAAAAGGACCCAGTAGTATTTTATTTTGATGATACGTATCTCCTTGTGTTTAATCCGTGTGTTCGGCTATTAACCCTTAGAAAGTTAGCGATGGGTATGATACTCACGACGGCATGCTTTCAACCATCGAAAATGTCTTTGATTATTATGTATTTAATACTTGTACAAAGAAAAGTAGTTACATTGTTACAGAAGTAAAGAATTTATACATTGTAAACAGTTTAAAATAGACACAGCTTATGGAACAAATTGCGCTATGCACACCTAACAAGGCTTCTCACGCTTGTATCTAAATGCACATGATGCAGATGGTGTAAAAACATGTATAATAGTATTAAACTGATATAATTCGAAAAAAAAAGAGAAAAGGAATGAAAAAATTATAGGCAACCCTCCACCATTTTATATTAACAAATATAAAAATATATCTAGATTTAAGTAATAAAATTCCCCACACATTATGTGATATATTAAATACAATATATAAATGATACAAAATTCACATATATCGATACAAAGATTTTTCTCCACATACTATAATTCGTAGCAGTTTATTTTCTAAACGCAGGTATCGAAATTCTATTAGCCATCTGTCAATTTTAAGCTTAAACCTTTCATCCTTTGTAGAGGATGTTAGTGCACGTATACTAATGTATAATGGTAGCTTATTCAATGAAGGAGACTTTTTTCGCATATAATTAAATCCTTTCATAAATAAGGAGATCGACCGCCCGCGAGTTGTCGCAACGGAAAAACCACCGATCAGTGGTGTTAGCATTTCAGCGGTTAACAGCACCTTCAAATGTTTATATTATACCTACAACAAGCATGCAACCTACTTATTCAATTGACGCTTGTAATCGACAGTAATGTAAGACTAAAGTTATGGTCTTTCTTTACCCAGTAGCGAGTTCCTGTGTAATATTTTTTCTTTAGAAATCTGATACATATTTATGGAACATTTTGAAAGTATTGTATTTTTGTAAAAAATAAAATACTATTTTACTCGAGAATATATAAATAAATAAATGAAATATTTATTTGCAGCTGCCAATAACAAAAAATAAACATAATTTAAAACTAAAACTAAAAACAGACAAAGCTATGTAATAAAACTACAAACGCTGCAAATTAGGGAAATCCTCGGGATATCTGTTAATCTGGTTTTCAGGACACATCGATTATTGGTACAGGCCACCACTATTTAATGAAATTAAAATAAAACTATCAAAATCAAATAAATCAACAAAAAAAAAACAAAACAAAAATCAAAATAATAACGATAAAAATTTATAAACAAACGAAAACACAAAAATAATAATCAAATTAACAAGTAATTGTTCTAAAAAAATCTAAAAATCTTTGGCTTCTAAACAATTTTCTTTAGTAACATATTCTTGTAGTGGTCCTTATATATTCTAATTAATCTCGATCGCAACGGCATTCCCAACCGATTCCATACCACCGCAGAATAATAAAAGAAACTGAGCTCGAAAATTGTGGTTTTGTGTTTGGAATGATGGCAAATTGTTAAATCGCACGTGTTAAATGGTCAAGTCGGTTACAGGACAAGGCCATAAGCGATTAAAGATATGCTAAATTAAGACTTACAATAATTAAGGAAAGTCTATATACACACATTATTCTGAAATCATGACAAAATTATTTAGAAAAAAAGAGAAGCAATATTATTAGATTTTATCTTCTAATTATAATTAAACAATATATATATTTTTTTTATAAAAATTTAAATTTTGAATACCTGATCACAGAACGAATTATTTTTAATTTTAAAACAGTTTTTTCATCAAAAAGCTATCTTAAATTATGGGTCTTTTCTACCCGGGTGACTAAATACGTACGAATATAGGGTGCGAGTCCAGGAGTGTTAAAGACATATGTATGCATCATAGACTCATAAAATTAATGACAATATGAAATAAATGAAAAGAATGTGCACGACAAAGCGACTAACGCGTAACGGTATGAAAGTTGTAAAATACTGGTTGACGATAAATTACTGACGATGATCACAAACAAAATTAAACACATTTTTAGCATTGATGACCGGCAATAACCCCCAAAAACCAAGTGAACTTATATGAATGCCTTGACTGACTGTCACTGTCCATCAATATGAAGAGCATCGGTTATGAATACCTGGGTGTATATATTGACAGACATCTTCGATGGCGTAACCATGATAAAGTAGTAGGAGGAAGGGTTTATAATTTAATTCATATATTCCAGAATATATGAAACGTACGTAACACAAACACTTTGAGATCGGTATACTATGCCTTAGGTAGGTCAGTGATGATATACAGACAGTTGGGGCGCTGCGGCTATACTTAATTTCAACCCACTAGTTAAAGCTAAAAAGTCTAAAATAATGACATGTCTATAATAGACACGACAAAGTATATAATAACGAATGACAACCATGAATGTTACTTTACATTCATCAGGGACTTCAACGTACATACTAAACATCAAACAGCAGACATGAGACATCAACACGAAAATCTGAGTTTGTGTTTATGTTCAAATTTCGGATATTCAGCATTTGTTTTCTCGTTAAAAATGACCTTAATAAAAAAAGATGCAGTGGAAATTGATCTACTTACAGCTTGTTTATATTCAGATCCTTGTTACAGAGAGTGTAATTTCAGTATACTTATTATTATGTTCCGCGTATTCGAATGCAAGGTTGTGTCGAAATTCAAGTCGATCGACCTACTTTTCGAGTTTTGCGAGCACAAACATTAGCAGGCTTATTTTTTTTATATAAAGTTTCGCACAGACAGCCTATATGAAAGTCATGGAGATAATCATTTAAACAGCAACTCCTAAAAATACATACTATAAAGTTCGAAAAATAAGGGTTAAGCACTAAGCACGTCAATAAACATAACATTATGCGGTTAATGAAACCGTTACCTATCACTCTAGCACAGACTTAAATGTCCGATGGTGTGATAAAATCCATAAGATATGTGTAGCTTCTTTGCTTTGCTAGCAATAAATAGCTAAAGAATTAACCTAAGCGTGTAAAAAATACAGCACAAATGTGCATCTAGATACAGGCCTAAGAAGCTCCGTTAGATGTGTAATGTACGTAGCGTCGTTTGTTACCTAAACTGTTGTTATTAAATGTTTTCTTTCCATCAGTGAAATTGTAAATACATTTTGTGTACAAGCATTACACAAATTCCATAAATGGATAAATAATAAAGAAAGTTAAGTTAAGTAGTACTAGTCCTTAAAAACAAAAGCAAAGTCATAAAAACCATAAACACTGTTCCATAGGATCTCAATCATATTTAAAAAAACCTCAAACATCCGTCCCGAACTTTCTCAGTATATTATTTTACGTGGAACCCCACCGAGTAGAAACCCCACACACGAGCCAAGATATAAAAAAGTCGTTACAGAAAGTGATCAGATATTAATAATCGAGAGCCACGTTTTAATTTAAATGATGACCGGCCTGGACTATCTCTCGTCAATCAAAGACGTCTCATTAACGTTATTTTCGCTATTCTATTTTTAAATATATAGAGACGAGCTAGATGGATCGGTGGTGATTATTTAGAGCTTTCGATCTCCGATTGCATTTCCATGCAAAAGAAGCGTTCTCCATTCGAATGGTCATTTTGTCTGGTCTTCATTTGAACAGACCACGTGTCCGATTATGCCAGGCTACAGATATGATTGTAAAATACGTTTTAGCCAGTGTTTATAATACAAATTTGGGCCTTTTCACCAAAAGTTTTAAAAAACGATTTTGTCTTGATCCAAGACTTCGATATTTTTACTATGAATGGAATGGATATATTTCGGAATGGATATAACTGATTTCCCAACACAAACATGTAAACGAAAATATTTTATCTTAATGTTAGCGCGTTCTGGCTTTTATTTATATTCCATCTTATTTGTAAATGGAGACGATATACGTCCACCAACATTTTAAATACGTTACTATAAATATTACCTTGATATCTGGTCATGGCAATGGCAACTCGAAAATGTACAATTGTAAACTGTATTTGACTAATATATCTCGACGAAAAACAGCCAAATCTAATAATACTTTTCAATATGGCGGCTGTCAAATATATTTGGAATTGCAAGGTTAAACAATAAAATAATGTACCAGCATTATTTCCCCAGTATGGTAACGGAATAGGGAATTTCATTTTGTAAACTATTGTAAAACATAATTCAAAAATGTTATTTGAAATATTCGTCGCGATATATGCAATATGGCGTATGTTTCCCATTGGCTGGCTGGCCATCGTTGACTGTATAGTATTGAGCTAATTTTGTAATTTTACTCTAAAACTATTGTGAATGTTGAAATTCTTGTTGTTGCAATTCACAACAGCTTGGGACATTGTGAAATGTTACGTTCCAAGAATTTCAGAATTTAAAATAGGTATTATATTTATGTCGATTACTATTTTATTAAGAAAACTACAGGAAAAAAATCGCTTGATTTAACAAAATCGTTTTATTTCAAAAGTTAAAAAAATATGAAAAAAACGAATAAAAGTTTTGAGACAAGATAAAAACGCCATTTTCAACTTTTATGAAAAGTCCTATTTATATGACCTAGTGACGATTTCGGAGAATCATTGTCTCGTTTTTGTCTTTTCATTATTGTTAATTTTTGCTCTGTTTTTTTGTCGGTTACACCTCGATGTTTATAACTACTGTAATATAGGTAATGTTAGAGGATACATTTTTATGTAGATTCTGGAACTCATCTGTATTCACCTCGAATACAAAGTATATAATTGTATTTATTACTACTTAATTTGTTTCTAATGACGAATGATTGCGTAGTTGAGCGTAAACATTGATTTAAGAGAAACGGCGAGAGAATAACTAACGAGTGAAAAATTACGACTGAAAATGTAAATTTATTTACTGTCGAGGTCAAGGAGAAAGAGACGGAAAAGCTCAAATTTATGCACTTTTCGAATTTGACTGCTGTAAAAAATAAATACATTATACACGCCTTGAAAGGGTCGCCCTCAAATTCGAAATTCAGGTCGACTTTGGATGCGGAAAGTTTCGATATTGTAAACTTTAATGCCTTAAAACTGTAAACTGAACTAAAAACGTATTCAACGGCTTCAAAATGCTTGCCAGTTTTTGGTTCCACAACCCTTCTCGACAACATGTGTCTCGTTTCCTATACAAATCATAGACATTAAATATATGCAACACAAAACAACTTCACTCTGCCAAATTTGTGTTTGTATACATAACCACAGTCTCGTGCAAGTCAGCTCATATCATCGGCTGTCAAGTCGTTAGCTTCCAGGGCCAAGTCTAACAAACGTATACAGTAATCTCGCGACATATTTCTCATACCGAACTGGTGGTACTGAATTGCGGTAATAACACAGAATTAACATACTTTAATCTTTTTTATAGTCCGACACAGATTGCCGTCCTTTCTTATCTCGTCGGCAGCAGCGCGGTAAAATCGCATGTACTTGCATGTCTTGCATCTCGTGAGGCAATCATTACCTCATTGGCGAACGCGAGTGATTAAATTAGTCGTCATTTTATTGATATTTAGGTCGAGCTGATTAACATTGTTAATCGAGTCGATAGACCGGATAGCGTCTTGCGCCGGTTTTACTCTCTTCGAAAAGAAGTCGAGGACCTTCGAAATTGAAAAACGTGATTAAGTCGTTGCAATGTCATTAGGCTACCTACCTGTTCAGTTACTAATGATGGGAAACAAGTATCGAATTTGAATACATAATCATAAAACCACAATGATGATGGTAATGGAGACTAGTTTTAACTAATATAAACAATTTACTATAAATATCCATACCAAAAATATCATACAAGTTACCAATCAAACAGTCCACATCTAAGGAGTCAGCACTGTATGTAGCATCAACAAACCAGGACTGTTATTATAAATAGGTTAAAAAAGAATTTACCGCGTGAAATTTAAAGCACCCAATATTTCGGCGATGTTGCAACCGCCCTTGTCCAGAGAAGACTACCTGTATTTGCCTGGACTACCCTAGCCTTAGCTAGGGTAGTCCAGTCTACCCTAGCTAAGGCTAGCAACGGTTACAACATCTTTGAAACGTCGGGTGCTGCAAACTTAACGCGGTAAAATCGTTTTCATCCTATCTATAACTTTAAACAACCGCGATAGTGTTAGATTTCATAAAACCAGTACTGCTTTTATCTTAATTCTATCTTTTTGAGAGCCGACCTCCTAGCTGTTTTGCCATCTCCGTTAATGTCTCTAGAGCTTGGAAAACAGTTTTATATAAAGATTTTTGTAAAACCTATGTAAAGTTTGACCCTCAACATCACCTTCTCCCGCAAACAATGCATTTTCCGACCCAAGGGTTCCATCCCTCTGAGGGTGAATTTCCTTTCGTTTTTGTATAATTTATATTTATATACTGCTTTCTTATTAATTACATTTCTGAAAATGCTAATACAATATCCTAATTAATTTACTTTGATTTTCCAGCTTAAAAGGATTACTAATAACTATTAGTGTACCTATACATTCTTTCAAAACAGAATGGGCGTTTTGGGCCTACTTTTTCAATAGCTGTCAATCATATACTAATGGAAAGATCTCTTTATGTAGAACATTTATTAATCAAACGACTGATCTCAATTATGGGCCGTTTCTGAGTAATATCCTAATAAACATGCCTAATTACATATATCCCCTAGGGCACTTAACACATCCAGGCAGTGTATTTTTAAAAACTATTTAAACGAAAACCGTCACAGAATACCCGCAACGATAAACTACTTAAGCTGTGTGAGTGCAAACTATACAGGTATATTCCTAAAAATGCTCGAGTTTGTCGGCAGTATATGGAGGGGAAATACTGGGATATGTTGCTTGAACTCTGTAAAGTGTCTCATGATTTCACTCCCGCTCTGTTTCCTAACGAATATAATATAATAAGGTCAGCTGTATGACATGGTTTGCCCAGTGATCGTACATCATAATATACTATCTTTTATGGATCTTCACTGCAAATAATATATTTTTAATAAATAATTGACATGGTTGGTTTCGTGTAATTAGCCATATTTAAAAAGATTCTGAACTTCAAAACTCTGAAACGGCTCATAATTGAGGTAAGTTGTAGTAGTTATAAATATTCTAGATATATAGATCTTTCCAATGGTAAATATGAGTACGTTATTGTTATTGGCGAGGTGGGTCTAGCGCCAATACATTTTTGCTCATTGTCCTTTATTATGTTCTTTTCATTACTTAGTTTTTATATCGTTTCATACACATATTTATAACAATTTAAATGTTCGCCTTAGACTATAGCCTAGTTAGGTGACATTAAAATAATCACTGGCAACAATTATTGGCAATATCATATTTTTTGCTACTGGATTTTTATGTATGACATTTTAATTGTACGGTCCATGTTACTTTAGGTTCTTCTTCTTCTCGAAGTGCCTCTCCGTTAATGGAGGTTCGCCGTTAGCTCTGAATACTTTTGTCGGTCTTGCGCCATCCGGAAAAGCTGTTCCGTACCGCTGATCCCGGTCCAGTTTTCCACCCGGGGATTCTTAGCACCCCTAACCCATTAAAGGGCCGCCGGGCACTCGGGGCCATGGCTATTTTTGACTTTTCCAATGCTAATAGGGATATATAGTGCAGTGGTTTCCCGTTGCCTTCTGCACCAGACATTTTAGGTCTATTTAGGACCTAGGCCGCTGAGACCTCTTCAACCGGTTGCCCACTTGGAATGGTTATACCGCCATTGACTCGGTCTTTTGCTATATACTTTTGCTTCCCATTATAATTAGACCGATATGCAAACGGCGATCGAGTACATTCGGGACGCATCCTATGTCAACCGCAGGTTAATCTAGACTGCATAATTGCACTTTATTCACTACATGTAATAAATATAATTAATATTTATTGTTGAGACTTTTTTTTTAATATGCTGTCACTATGAATTTAAATTTGGAAATTACTGTAGGTAGATTATTGTAAATTATAATTAAACTAGCTGCGCCCAGCGGTTTCACCCGCGTGGTGATAGAAAATTGTGATAATGATGATAGAAAACCATATATCTTTATAAATTATAGCCTATGTGTTATTCTGATGTGTAAGCTATATTATTGTAAAGTTTCATCAAATCCATTCAGTAGATTTTGCGTGAAAGAGTAACAAACATCCATACATACATACAAACTTTCGCGTTTATAATATTAGTAGGATAGTAGGATAGAATTTAAATTTCGAATGTCAATTTCTTAGATTTTTTTCCTTCTTACTTGACAGTTATCGTTATATTTTAGATAATTCACACTATATCTTTATAAATTATAGCCTATGTGTTATTCTGATGTGTAAGCTATATTATTGTAAAGTTTATTCAAAATCCATTCAGTAATTTTTGCGTGAAAGAGTAACAAACATCCATACATACATACAAACTTTCGCGTTTATAATATTAGTAGGATTATTGTTCTCTAGAAATATCTAAAACTGAGTGAGGCCGGCAAATCAACCTAAAGACAGCGATGGATTATCTATGTATATTACATATACTCATTCTCTCTCTTTCAATCATACACAACTTAAACGCACCGTAATCGTTGACCGTTGGAGCAATCGCTAGAACATTCTAAACATTAAACTCATACCCGAAGAACAATCGCCGTCCATTTTATTTACTGTCGATTGGCCGGTGTAACAGATCGTTAAGATATTACCAGCACAATAGATTAAAAGCGGAGCGAGAGAGCCTTTCCTCAGGGAGTGAGTGCCCACCTAATGATTGCCCACTCAATCACTGCACCTACGTTCGCCTATTTTTTCGCGCTTAGATAACCGAATGGCCGACGGCTCTGAGATAATTTCAACTTTCGATATCAAGGTGATGGCAGTTGAGCAGCATTAGATTAGAACGAGAAAAAATAAAAAGAAAGCAAAAAAGCAAGAAAAATAGACAAAAAGCTATAAATATGAAATGTTAAACTAGGCCAACATGATTATTAAACATTCCTTATCTAAGACATCTGGGGCTCTCAACCAAACGAGCGAACCCGTGACCTCAGAAAGTTTTAACAACATCAGGTCGTTCTATCTCCCATGAAGTGAACGTGAAGACTTAGCGGACATGGATAGTCCACTCCACCAACAAGCCCGTGAGAGTCCAGCGCCTTTACCTACGCCTTACCGCGAGTCACTGGGAAGCGAGCCCAGTGGGCCGACCTCACGCATTCACTACCAGATTTGGCCGGATTACTCCGTCTTCCAGTCTGGTTATTGATTGAAAGTTGCTTGCGCAGCCCCTACCTGGCGTTAGCGGCAAATCAATTCGAATTTATCGCGATTTATGGCGTTCTTTGCCTTCCAAGCTCACATGGGATCGGATGGCCAAAGGGTAGTTTCAAAGGCAGCTGACATCAGGTCAACAACCATCCCCGCTGCTTAGGAAACGTCCGTTTCCAGATCGTTTCCCGGTTATTCGCCAGAGTGCACAGGCAATTGGCTAACGCCGGACGATGCACCCAGCAGCGCCCGAGGTCACAGTATACCGAGAGAGCAGTAAGCTCACTAGCGAGCGACAGGGTACTGCGAAGATATGGTGCGAGGGAAGTGAGCAGAGGGGCACGTCTCGACGAACTCATTAGGTTAGAGTTACACGCGGGTTAAGGTTGGTGACTTTCTCGAACGTTTGAATAACCGTGTCGGCCAAATAGCAGACATCTTACGGTCTTATGTGAGCCCTTACAACTCGTGACAAGCTGCTGTCTGGTATACTGTGTCGACGTGCTCCCCCAGATTGGATCCAATGCCACCTGTCACAACACAGCCGTGATAGGGTTCACAAAGTTTTCCACGTTCGCTCATCTTTGGGAAGGCTACCGGATGGGAGTTGAAACGCGAGTTAAGCCGACCCAAGATAACAAACAGGTAATATGACCCAAGCTGCATAGAACCGTTGGCTGCTTCTTATCTAAGACAATTAGATACTAACAGTCTTTTATAATATTAACCTAAATCGCTTGCTTACGACACCACAGATTATTTGTCAAGTAATTAAATTTAACTAATTATATTTGTTTTATTTTTTTCAATAGCATCTCGTAATCAAATCAGCTGTAAAAATGTTGCGCGAGTGAAGGGCTACAGATTCCAAAAAACAATACATATATAACAGTTTCATTGTAAGCCGGTCCCAGCTAATCGCCATTAACAGTTTAGGTTATATCATCTTAATAAAATTTCCACACAACATTTCAGCTGCATACCTCAAATATTTTAATTAATTTGCCATCTATATAGTACAATAAAAAATATATAATATTATAATAAATGTGGCAGAGGCAGGAAACGGAAACACTTCCTAAACGATTTACATATTTCAGCAATTACAGCATAGGCGAAGTCTATATTTTTGATTTGATATTATTTCGATAAATGCTTCCTCGTGATCTTCTAACCTAATTGCCATCAATCATAAATGAAACGAGAAAAGCAATAATAACATGGGTTATGTAAAGTAAATACAAAGGGCAAAAGAATCACCATGATGTCATCCATATATCGCAGAACTAAACGGTAAAAAACACGTAAAAGTGTGTTTATTGGACAGATAAAAAATTTGTACGATATATTCTAAATATATAGAAGAACGTCCTGACTGACTGATCTATCATAGCCGGGCCGAAACCGATGAAGGTATAAATATGTTTTTTTAAATAGGGTCCTTTGGGGTGTAGACACTCACTAAGAAAGGGTTTTGCGAGATTCAACCCCAAGGGGATCGAAAAGTGCTAAAATGTTTTTACTGTTTTCGCCCGATTAGATCGGCATCAGGTCGGTTTTACTCAAAAAAGGTTTTCCATATAATGTATTCAGGATGTTTAATTTAATTTATTCAGGAATAAACGGAAGTTGAAAATGGGAAAAATATATAAAATTAAGATTTAAATTTAATATATATATATATATATATATATATATATATATATATATATATATATATATATATATATATATATATATATATATATATATATATATATATATATATATATATATATATATATATATATATATATCCCGGCGGCTGAGCACCAACCGGGCGCGTCTCCAGGTGGCGGATAGGAGAACGCCCGAAGGGACCCCGGCTCGAGGGATGATACCCGAGGCCGGGTGCTCTTCGGGTAGTGGTGGCTAATACACTGTGTGTGGAAGGCCCCACCGCGGACCAACTCTCCAAGCCGAGGTGTAAGCTACCGTGCTAATGGCTGCATGGCGCAGGGAGTGTTGCGTCTCTTACGGTGCCTCCCGGATACCGGGCGTCCTCCGGGTAGTATAAGCCAAGCCCCGGTCATACGCGGCTCTGTCCGGGTGATATCGCACTACCGCGGAACTCGTGGGAACAAAAATGGATCAAATTAACAGTACACCACCAAAAATAAACTTAATTGAAGCACTCCAGGGGGTGGCTTTGTCTCAAAGCGAACCACAGGAGGCACCCAACGCGGGGGCGGGCCCATCAAAAAGCCCACCCAAAACCCGCATTAGATATAACGGCGCCGCAAGGCGTCGCTACAAAAAACTGATGAGAGAGGGGCTAACTGCTAACCCCCGAGCCTCCAGTGCTAAGTGTAAGCCGGAGGACGGGACTGCAGAGGCCCCTGGGGCTCCTAAACGCCCCAGACAAGGGCCAAACACCCCAAGCCCCTCCCATCAGGCGACAGGGAAAAGACCGAAAGTCTCCGACCAAGGTTCTTACGCCCAGGCCACAAAAGGACTCCTCAGGCTAGCCCTCATAATAAGGGGCTACCCTGACAAAAAACTTGAAGCCGGCGACATAGAAGCCATCCGGGACAAGATTGTGGACGCCATCATGGAAATTCCTGTTGGCACTAAAACACCATCCTTTACCGGCAGCTGGGAGAGGGACGGTGCAATCGTCTTCTCGTGCGCAGATGAGGAGACGGGGAACTGGCTCAGAAGCCTTTCCACGGACTTACTCGTCCAAGGTGAATCCGTGTGTGTGCTGCCGGTCGATGAGCTGCCCAAACGCCATCGAGTGGTGGTCCACGTGGAGGAGCCCAAGTACACTGTCGAGAAAGTACTTCTACTCCTCGACAGGCAAAACCCAGGTCTGAAGACCGATGGGTGGGCCGTCGCTAGGGGGAGCACGAAGAAGGATGCCTCGAGCGTCCACTTCGCCTGTCTGGTGAGCGACTCCTCATTGGCCACTCTCAGGGCCTGCAACTTCCGACCCTACTGTGGGCTAGCACGGGCATCCGTAAGGCTGCTCGATAATAAGCCTAGGAAGGAGTCGGACGCAGTGGAGGGAACGGAAGGAGGTACAGCAAAATGAACTACCTAAAAGTCCCCATAATCCAGATCAACTTGCACCACAGCAAAAGCGCCTCGGCGATATTAACCAGGAGCATGGCTGTGGCGCAGACAAGTATAGCACTAATCCAAGAACCTTGGATTGTTAGGGATACTATAAGTGGATTAGGAGGTTGCGGAACCATTCATAAGGCCCAACCGACTCGGAAACTCAGGACCTGCGTGGTCACTAAGGGCGTCACAGCCACTTTTCTGCCACAACTCAGCGGCGATGACCTAACGGTCGTTTTAACAAAAATCAACTTGACAGGAGACAGAACGGTGGATCTACTCATTGGGTCAGCATACATGCCTTATGACTCCACTGACCTGCCACCGCAAGAAGATATAACCAACCTAGTGACATATGCGAAACAACGCGGGCTCCAACTCCTTCTGGGTTGCGATGCGAACTCCCACCACGTGTGCTGGGGTAGTTCCAACATAAACCCGAGGGGGGTAAGCCTGCATGACTTTATCCTAGGCAATGAACTCACCATCCTCAACAGAGGAACAGAACCTACCTTCATAGACTCAAGAAGACAGGAGGTACTGGACATCACGATCTGCACAAAAGAAGTGGCCGACCTGGTTCAAGACTGGAGGGTCTCAGATGAACCCTCAGGCTCGGACCATAGGCAGATCCATCTAACGCTTCGGCACTCATTGGAAATTCAGTGGGCTCGCAACCCTAGAAATACCAACTGGGAAGGATTCGATAGGGACCTGGCTATCAAGCTCACCACGGTTCCGAATCGATTCCACACCAAAGAGCAACTAGAAACAGCTGCACTATCACTGTCTAATGCCGTTATAGACGCCTACGAGCAGAATTGCCCTTTGAAACAAAAAAACCTCTCAAAAAAGGTCCCATGGTGGAACCCAGAGCTGACCAAGCTCAGGCTTACGCTGAGAAGGTGTTTCAATAGGGCGAGAAATCACAACACTAACTCGCAACATCTTTGGGAGGAATACAAAAACGCCCGAAACGAATACAACAAGGCCATTGTTAAAGCCAAACGAAGAAGCTGGAGGGACTTTTGTGAGAGCGTGGAAACAGCTTCCGAAGCCTCCAGGCTCAACAAGATCCTCAGCTCCAACAACCGCCCCCAGCTGGGATGCCTTAAACGACCAGAGGGGGGACACACAAGCGACACCAAGGAAACCTTGAAGCTCCTAATGGAAACACACTTTCCGGGCTTCCAGGAATCCTCACACCCAATTGCCGCAGGGGAGAACTCCAAGAGGCTCCATAAGCCCAGGGAGTGGGCCCTTGCAGCCAAGATAGTTAATCCAAAAGCAGTAGAATGGGCCGTGAGCACCTTCGACCCCTATTAATCACCTGGACCGAATGGAATATACCCAGTCCTACTACAAAAAGGGTTAAGCCAGCTGCTGGGCCCTCTAACAAAGGTACTCAGAGCGAGCATAGCCCTCAGACACGTCCCTCATGCCTGGAGCAGCGCAAGAGTCACGTTCATTCCAAAGGCAGGCAGGAACGGCCACATCTTTGCCAAAGACTACAGACCCATTAGCCTCACCTCCTTTCTCCTGAAATCACTGGAGAGACTAGTTGACGGCTACTTGAAAAACAACCACCTAGCTCTTCAACCGCTTGCTGATGCTCAGTATGCCTATAGGGAGGGCAGATCTACGGACACTGCCCTACATCACCTGGTGAGCACAATAGAGACACAGTTAGCGGCGAAAGGTTACGCTCTGGGAGTATTCCTGGACATCGAAGGAGCATTTGACACCACATCATATGCAACTATAAAAAACGCTATGCACAGACGAGGAATACCAGAGACCATTATTGACTGGACATTGAGTATGCTATCAAATAGGAATCTGACCGTCTATCAAGGCGACACCTCCATCACGGGAATCCCTGCTAAGGGCTGTCCACAGGGTGGAGTCATCTCCCCCCTCTTGTGGAGCATCGTTGTAGATGAACTCCTAATAGATCTACAAAACCTAGGCCTCTCTGTCTACGGCTACGCTGATGACGTGGCCATAGTAGTCAGAGGAAACTTCCTATCAATACTTAAGGAGCTCATGGACAAAGCACTTAAGACCACCCAAGACTGGTGCCAGGCCAGAGGTCTATCCGCTAATCCAAGCAAGACTAAGGCCATGATTTTCACCAGAAAATACAAACCCGAACCCGTTGAGTGTCTCAAGCTCTGGGATAAGGAGATAGAATACGCTACAGTAGTTAAATACCTTGGAGTCTATCTAGACCCAAAGCTCAATTGGAAGCACCACCTCGAGCGCAAGAGAACAACCTTCTATGCCTCGTTGTGGACGTGCAAAAGAGTCATGGGAAAAACCTGGGGGTTCAAACCCAGGGTCGCCTTATGGCTCTACAGGGCAGTACTGCTGCCTAGACTAACCTATGCTGCAATAGTCTGGTGGTCCAGGGTGAAAAAGCTTGAGACAGTAAAAATGCTTAAAAGCCTTCAAGGTAACTACCTGAGGGCTGCAACTGGCGTCATGAAGACCACCCCAACAGCGGGATTAGAGGTGGCACTCTGCTGCCCGCCTCTGGACAAGCTCATCATCCACTCCGCCAGACTTACAGCATACAGACTGAAGTGTTTGGGCGAGTGGAAGCGTGGAGGGCACAATCATCCTGAGCTAAACCTCCTCCACAAAAGCCCATTCACTCTGACCCAGGATCGACTACGGAAAAAAATTTCGGTAGAGAAATCCTATAAAATCCTAATCCCCACCAGGGAAGAATGGAAAAATCCGCAGTGGCTTCAAAGCCACAACGCAGACGCCTGGTTCACCGACGGCTCAGGAACAAATGGACGTTTTGGGGCAGGCGTGTACGGATCCAAAACCAACCACAGAATCAGCATCCCCCTTGGACAATACGCTACGGTTTTCCAAGCCGAGGTACTTGCCATATTGGAATGCATAAAACTACAAAGTCGACTTGAGGTAAAAAACAGACAAATCCTCATCTGCTCTGACAGCAGAGCAGCACTGGACGCTCTGGCTAAAGCCACCACAGAATCTTCTGTGGTCTGGGACTGCATGCAGGAGCTCAACAAATTGGGAAAATCCAACAAAATCACCCTAATGTGGATACCGGGTCACCAAGGCATACCCGGAAACGAAGAGGCCGATAGACTGGCAAAACTGGGCACACTGGATTGCCCAGTGGAGCCAGCTGTAGGGGTCCCCTTCGCTACAGGTAAGAAAATCATCAGGGACTGCTTGGAGCAGGAACATCGGGCTTCCTGGAAACAGAGTCAGGGATGTCGCCAGGCAAAAGCCATGATGGAGCAACCACTACAGAAGAAAACCAAGGCCCTACTTGACATGAGCAAGAAGAACCTTAGAACCGCTATCGGTCTCCTCACCGGACACACGACCCTTAGAGCTCATCTATTCAACCTTGGCTTGACTGAGAGCAAGGATTGCCGAATATGTGGCGAGGAACCTGAAGACAGCATACACATTGTTGGCCGCTGTCCAGGGCTCGCCGCCAAAAGACACAGTTTACTGGGACGAGCCTTTCACGAACCCAGCGATCTGCCCAACTTGAAGGTCAGTGACCTACTTAGTCTGGTAAGAAGTACCGGGCTACTAGCTGACAATTGACCTAACCACACAGTGGGTAGTTACAAAAGACCTTACAGATCTAGGTGACATCAAGGGCTGGAATCAAGCCCCCCACTCCATCTACTACTACTACTATATATATATATATATATATATATATATATATATATATATATATATATATATATATATATATATATATATATATATATATATATATATATATATATATATATATATATATATATATATATATATATATATATATATATATATATATATATATATATATATATATATATATATATATATATATATATATATATATATATATACTAGCAGACCCGGCCACGCGTTGCTGTGGCTAAGGTTTTTGTTATATTACATTGTAGTAAACTATTTAATAGGAACGGTAGGAGAACATCATTCATGGGGACCACCATGCTTTTTTAAATAGATGCCATTTGTAAAAAAATATGGCGAACTCCATGACAGATTTTCTACTACCGTAACCCCTTAATTAATACAATGAAATTATTATTTACGAACGAAGACGGAAACGTTAATGCTGGTATAAAAATCCTCTGGATTGGGATTTAAAGGGGAAGGACTTTCAACACGATTGATTAAAATTTTCGTACAGTTGATGTTAATCAAAAATCAATACAAAAGAATTAATTTTAAAATTTATTATTATTTTTATTAAAGTTTGTAACAAATGAGTATATTACAAAGTTGTTAGTAAATAACATGTGTTTTTACAAAATGGCTGTTGATGATGACGAAAGGTAACCTGAAACAACGAAATTTCTTCAATATCAAATTAACACCGTGGACAAAAACGTTTTTTCGAATTTACCGCAAAATTAAAAAAAAAAAAAAAAAATATTGAAAAAAACATAAAAGTTTGTGCCCTTTTTTAAAAGTTTCACGAAAATATTTTTTTTTTTGATCGTTTTTTTAAAAATATTTCGGTTAATCTTAAAACTCTGCAAATTGTCATAATTTCTGTAATATCGGTAATTGTTATCGATATTACGATATGCTCGAATGTGTGGGGCGCGCCAGTTTTGCATGCGGCAAACTTGCCTGTCATGCCACTTTGTCACTTTTTCATGTCAAAACATGTCACTTTTGACAGCTCCAAATTTGTTGAGGGCAGATTTGCAGGAGGCAACCTTGCAGGCGGCAACCTTGCAGGCGGCATTTTTCCAGACGGCATTCTTGCAGAAAGCAAACTTGCATACAAACCCGAAGTTAGCAACGTTTGAGAATGGCGCATTAGGACATGATTACACGAAATAAAATAATTTTATATTATTTTACAAACCAAAAATAAAGCAGTAAAGCATATGCTATTAATTTTAAATTTAGAAAAAGAAGTAGCAAATTATCATGTCAGGGTAAATTAAAGTGGTGAATATTTTTACCTCTCCACATTTAATTACCGGCATCCTTGTAGTGGATGATTCAGTACATCAAACTAAACATTAAAAAAAATGTTTTAAGTTTTTCTGTTAGGTTAGGTTAGGTTAGGTTTTTCTTTCCCTAAAATCGAAAGTTGATTGCTGAGATCTGCGATGGAGAGGACACTCAAAGAAGTGGACTGGTTTCCCTACCCTGACATATGAAAACGCGGCTTTTGTCGATTTCTACTCTGGTAACACTAAATTTTTAATACGATGTTTTTGCTCCTAACTTCATTTTCTGCAAAAATGCCGTCTGCAAAAATGCCGACCCTCGAAACGTTAGTTTGACATTTGCAAAACTGCCTTCTGCAAGATTGCCTTCTGCAAAACTGCCGCCTGCAAGAATGCCGTCTGCAAGATTGCCGCCTGCAAATCTGCCTTCTGCAAGTTTGATGGGACCCGAATGTGTCGGCCACGGTACGTACAAACAAAATGACCGCAAATTTCTTGACATTGCAATGAACATTTTGAACGCCTATATCTCTCTTATTTATTGAGATCGAATAAAGATTATGGAAGATTAGGAATCAGCGTGGCGAATATAGCGTGGTGAATTACTTAATTTTTTATTTTGGCCTGTTTTTAAAATTTAAACTTTGAATGCCTATCTCGCTTATTTATAGCGACCGACACAATTTTCTTCCAGATTTAGCATTAAAATGAAAAAAAAATGGAGAGAGGTTCCTATACTGCAGTTATTCCACTTTTATAACTATGTGATAATACTTACCTACATGTATATATTTTAATTAAAGAGTTTTGAACAATGAAGCACAAATAATTAAAAAGCAGGAATAATTTCACTGTATTACCTTCACAATATTTTGAATTTAGAATAACGCTTGCCCGACTATGACGTTTGTAGGTTTAACATAGCAGCGCCATCTATGGATTACTCAATAGATAACGCCATCTGTTAAAATCGTTTGGAACTAACAGATAATTGCGAATGTCAAATAATAGACATTGCAATAAAATAATATCGCGACTATAAATTAAGACGTAAGCTATCCTATCTTTCAAGTTGGATCAAACTGCACATTGTGTGCAAATTTGATTCAAATCGGTTAAGTAGTTTAGGAGTCCATCGCGGACAAACAACGTGACACGTAATTTATATATATTAAGATATATATATATATATATATATATATATATATTTATATATATATATACATATATATATATATATATATATATATATATATATATATATATATATATATATATATATATATATATATATATATATATATATATATATATATATATATATATATATATATATATATATATATATATATATATATATATATATATATATATATATATATATATATATATATATATATATATATATATATATATATATATATATATATATATATATATATATATATATATATATATATATATATATATATATATATATATATATATATATATATATATATATATATATATATATATATATATATATATATATATATATATATATATATATATATATATATATATATATATATATATATATATATATATATATATACTATATGTGCATGTGAATGGTTTCTAGATGATTACAGAGTTGTGTAATTACTATTTTTTCCAAAGTTTTTGCTGGAGCATCGGGTACTGGTATCGGTCGATAATTTGAGGGATCAAACTTCGGTCCATATCTGTCACCTGATACTTGATATGAAAAATATTTTTTCGGTTGATTATATTTAAAAAAAAAAAAAAAAATATGATAATATTATATTAAATAATTAAATTCACAAGTATATGTGCACAGTAAGAAACCTTTTTAGGCTACTTAACTTAATTTATTGGTCAATTTAGTTATATATTAATCTATATATTTATTTATTTTACTTATCTATAAACTTAAATATGTTCTTTTTCTTTATTTAATATTAGTTCTTAATTTATATACACATTTATATATTTATAATAACCTTAAAATTTATAAGAATGAATGAGCGATCGGAATGAATGAGAAAAAAAAAAAAAAAAAAAAAAGAAAGTGAAGTCACTATGATTAAAGTGAAGTCTTAAATACTATCACCCCAGAACAGATATACAATCTAGTGGGGGGATAAAATCCACACAAATGCAATCTTATCTGCTTCGCAAAAATCAATTGTATTGTTTTGGATAATTTTATAAAATAAAATAAAAAATAAAAAAATAGAAAAAAAGTAATCCTTACAAGTACCATTTTTTTTTTATTTCTTAGGTTTGTACAACCTAATATTTAAAATACAGTAGAATTCGAAAACTTTTTCGCGCAACTTTGAAAGCCGTTTTTATTAAATTTCCAAGTTAAAACAAAAACCATTTAACATAGTTTGATCTTGAAACTAAACTCTTAATAGTTTGGATAAACTATATCTTGGATTAGCACATAGGCATATGTACTTTTTTCGGGTTCTGAGGAAAAATATTAAACCGCTGGCGATTTTTTTTACCGCGGGCAGAAGCTAGTACTTTATAAGCCGAATATCTTTCAATGTCGGCGAGAAGTGATAATTTCATCGCAGCACTAAAATTAAATATATTGCTAAACGAGCCGCAACACATTTCACAACAAATATCGGAAACTTGAATTGTTTACACGACACACTTTCTAATTATTGTAGTTTGATCTTTCAGACAGAGAGAGAGAGATGTAAAACGGGCACTATTTTATTTTCGTATATCGGAGAAATCAAAGGCGACCAGAAGAAAGCTATCACGAAGAATGTAATAACATCTCGATTTAAATGTAAATATTGACGTATTTTCGAATGATAAAAATAGCAATATGTGTATAGATTTTATCTTATCGCGAAGAGTATGTAGGTACTGGTACGAAAAATGTTTACATATACACGATTGCGGAATAACATGCAGTATATCTATCGACGATATATACTACAAGATATGGCTAGATTTACGACATTATTGTGTAAATGTTGAGTAAAAAATATAATGTAGTTGGTATTAATTTTTCGATAGGTTACGTGACGTAATATGTTGAATATGATTGGTACATAGTAACTTAACATATATTTTTATTAATTACAATTATTATACATTGTTAATCTATATTTTTAATTACAATTATTATACATTGTTAAACTATCTTATTATACATTGTTAATCTATATTTATTATTGTTAATATATATTTTTATTTATACATCTGTAACAAAAACGATACAAAGTTCGTTTAATGGAAATGCACAATTTTTAGAACTTGAGTAGTTATAATAGATGTTTGCCTCCGTTATCTTATATTGCAAGGATGCTCTGGCAAGAAAGGGTGACCCTTAATGTCGAGACGGAATGTTAAACCAAAAACGCCCACAAGCAACTGGAATCTTCGCTCAGTTTTTTTATACCATACGCGCAAATTTATTCATCGATCTCTTAAGCCTTAACCATTCTACATTTGAAATGTATAACATCAATATTCTTTTACAGTAGTACTCCTATTATTTATCAGGGGTCGGTACCAGAGGGTGACGGATATGAGAAATAGACGGATAACAGAAACAGATTTATGTAATTATCAGTTTTCAAAAAAGAATAGTACACATGGATACATAATTGGTTCTTTCGGGGGTTTATCTATTGATAAAAACAAGATTACAAGACAAACAAAATTTATTATTATAAAGTATTTTTGAAGTCGCCCGCTCGCGCCGAGCCAAATGCGTCGAACCCATTATGAAGACAATGAAGACTAAGGGTTAAAAGAAGGTGACGGATAAAGGAGTGCCGGGCACTTATTTTTGACTAGGTATTTTTATGTTAAATTCTATATTACTTAACATATATTAAATATTAATGACTGTTCCTTTCTTTTCTCACATATAACTTTATTTATATTATTTAATCGAATTTTATATTATATTTATTGTCGATTATATAATGGAATTGGATTTTATTTATTATATTATCTTTTAATACTTTATTAGTATTATTATTTTTATTTTTTGAAGACCACATTTTAGGGCAATTTAGTGTTATTAGCTTTTTACTAAAACTTGTACATAATTGATTGTAATATTAGAGTCCTGTCCACCCTAGAACGGGCTAGTCCCAGTTGGGTGACAGAATCAAATAAGCAAAAGGTTAAGGTTTTGCCATTCGGTTCCTGTTATTTTTGTAAGCAAATCAATATTGTATAGTAATTAATTCTTAAAATAAAATAAATCGAAGTTCCACTGTATTTGTAAAATTCGGCATTTTCAAAGATGTGACGTTTGATTGATGGGTTTTCATGTTGACTTCTTCGCCGTCCTCATTGCTGACGAAGTCCGTGCTCAGATGACGACGAAGCACTGCAGGTGCTTCTTCGTCATCTTCTTCGCATTCTACCGGTTGTAACAGTGTTCCGCTGCATTCACGCATGCGTTGAACATCTTCCTCGCGGGCGTTCTGCATCCGGTTTCATAGCGCGGTGTAAAAACCGGCCACCGCCTGACTCACTGCCGAGCATCGCGATAATTTCCATTTCTCCGGATGGATATACCAATGCAGCATTTCGGCAGGCGGAACAGCGGCCACTGCTTGCGCGGTCAACGCGGTGACGCATTCGAGACTTCTAACTTTCTTCGGATGTCAGTGTTAATAGATGACGCTTCATGATATTGGATAACGCGACTGATCGAAAAGATCAGCATTTTCGGCTTCAGCTCATATACAGGGCCGTGCCTTGCTAATACAGAGAGGCGGTAGCATCGGGCGGCACAGTAAAGAGGCGGCATAACTTCGAAATCAAAATACAAGTTGAACCATTCAGCAATTAAAAGTCTTAACGCAATTATAGATAGATAGATAGATAGAGATTCTTTATTGCACATTAAACAAAAACATACAAAAGGCGGACTTATTGCCTAAAATACAACCTCTGACAGCAAACCTTCGTGGAAGTGTAAAAATTTAGGTGCCAAGAGATAAAAATTAACAAAAAAAAAAAGAAGAAAAACTTATTACATAACAAGAATTAATGAAGTAACAAAAATGCTTTTTTAAAATATAATTAGGATTTGGAATAATTCGCAAGGAACGAAGGATAGGAGAGGATGAGATGAGACCTAGGATAACTAGGAATTTAGGAACATGAAATGCTTTTTCAGAGACACTTGAAGGTAGAGGTAGAAACCGTTGGTGCGTTTCTGATGTTTGACGGGAGCTGGTTCGATAGTCTAGCTTCATGAACGGTGAAGGAATAATTTAAAAAAGAAGAATTATGAGTGGGAATCGCAATTTTACTATCCTGACTGGAACGGAGTGAAAGACCATGACTTCCTAAGTGATTGAATTTTTCGGTTAGGTAGGAGGGAGCGGTAGGATTTTTGATGATGTTATAAAGAAGGAAAAGAATATGCATGTTTCTACGTTCACGTATTCAAAGCCAATAAAGTCTGCTTCTATACTCAGAGATGTGACACAATTTTTTTCGAGATAGATATACCTAAAGCATAATGCAACTCCTTTCTGTATTGGTCTACGTTATTCCGATACGTAGTATGTTTATTTATTTATTTCTATTACAACTTCACAATTGTGTAGGAATGACCATGTATATTAAATTGATCTTAAATTAGACGCTTAAATTAGACATTATCAACAATAATGATATACAGCCTACAGGTAAGGTAAATTACTCCAAAATTAATCCAATTAACAACAAAAAACTGTAATATAACTGTATAACTGTATAAAACTGTATAAAAACTGTAGTTCTTGTCCCCTCTGTAGCAATACCCCTTGCACAGCTAGACACATTCTAGCTGGCTGCAAGGTGGCCTTAGATCAAGGACGGTACACTTACCGCCATGACAAAGTTCTCGCTGTTATTCGCGAGGTAATTAGTCTCTCAGTGGCTCGTGCCAACAAGGGTTTGACAGTATCCTCCAAACCCCCAATACAGTTTGTGCGGGATGGCTCTAAAGGCAAAAAACATTTAACTACAAAACCTTTCTCAATAATCGAGAAAGCTACAGATTGGATTCTGGAGGTTGATTCGGTCTCTAAGCAGTATAAATTCCCTGAAAGTCTCGGATGCACAGCCCTCCGTCCAGATATAACTCTTTACTCTCTATCTCGGAAGGTGGCTCTTATTGTAGAATTAACTGTTCCATGGGAATCAAATATCCCAAAAGACCACGAGTACAAATTAAATAAATACCATGATCTTGCAAATGCCGTAACCCGGAACGGCTTCACTGTTCACCTTCACGCGGTGGAAGTTGGCGCTCGTGGCCTGCCAGCTAAATCTCTATTTCACCTCTTTAAAGATCTTGGCCTTTCCAGAAAAATAATCAACTCTTTCTTAGAAAAATTATCTAAAACTGCGATTTGCGCATCTCAAATTCTATGGCTTCGAAGGGGGAGTGAATGGGTGGTAAGGTGAACGCTCACATGTGGCAAGACAGCTGTCCTAAACCTACCACAGCCGGTTCGTAAGTCCGGAATCCACTGCTCACCCCCAGAAGTGTAAAAAAAATAGTATTATGATGGGCCCGACTCCGGTCGGTGAATTCCATGGCAGCTCCGTTTGTATTTATTTATTTATTATTATTAACAATTCAAATTAGTAGGTACATTAAATTACATTGGTAAGTGCGATGTTAATTTCAATTCAATCATTCGCTTACATGTTGATTTTAAGCAGATATTCCCGGATGGATCTCTTAGAAATATCAATGTTTTCAATCGCCTTTAGTTTTTAATCCGATAATTTATTCAAAGTTTTAAGTCCCATGTAAAGACTAGTCGCCTGGCACATGGCCGTAAGTGGTACGATCGGTAATAATCGGTATTGGTGTATACGATTTATAATTTATCGCAGGCGTCTGCTTAAGCATTTTCGGTACCCTTTCATTTCGGTTTATGGTGCAGGTGCGAAGTTGGCGAGCGCTCACGATACTTCTGGCGATACTTCCATACATCCGAAGCGATGTATGGAGATTGCGCATTTTTCTATAGGCATCTCCGGGAGATAGATATTTACTATCTAAACAGACATAGAATCATAGATATGTCTCTCTTGTTGTATTGTATCGATCTGTCTCTCGTTCTATTGTAATCATTCTAAATAATAAATTAAAACACTCTTTTCGTGAAAATTTGGGGAGGGCCAGCTTGTTATTTAAATAAAAGTAATCCTGAAACTAAAGGTAAAATAGCTCTATAGATTATTTAATATGATTCAATGCCGATCGAGAACTGTTAATGCCCTCCTCAATGTATGTCCAAGTAGAGAAAAACTTAAATGTTTAAAATAAAATAAAAGCTTTTAGAGAAAGACGCTGTGTTGCATATCAGCAGCATAGGATTCTGATCGCATTTTCAAAAAGTGTCTCCGGCTGTTGATCTCCTATTCTTATTCACACGTCAATAGGTAAAAAGCAACACACACACGGGCAGCAAGCAATGCCTCCGGCACCGGATCAGGCAGTATTAGCGACCGCGATACATATAAAAGCATCTAAATGGAAGTGAAACTGACAATTTTGTCCGCCCTAATGCTGCGGTATAATCGTAATTGTCGTTCGGACGTACGTCACGTCGGGTTTTTCTCTGAGGCATTTGCCGATGGGCGATGTCTCTGACCGACGGACCAGGGCCCATTATTTGTTTATTCCGTCGCCCACTGATACCGGTTGTCAGCCATTAACTGCCGGCTATTATTGATTTATAACGAAATTAGCGAGTTTTTATTCGTATGATATTTCAAAGGAGAAAGTGATCGATATGCATGGGTTTTGGTCGATATTTATCTAAGTCGAAATCTCTTCAGATTTCGATGGTCTTGGTTTAATAGGTAAAAGGGGGACTGTATATAGGAAATGGCCGGAATTGTGTCCCGGGTAGGACGATACACTAGCGAAACCAGCGATATTACTACCATTTTATTGTTTTACATATTGTCGTACTTCAAATTTACTAATTAGCGTTTTGGAGAGCGATTATGACAGCGCCAGAACACTGTATACCAACCAGTAGCTTAACTTTCGAGCTACAGGGAAATGCGGGAAAAGGGGGCGACGAATGTGGGCGGAGGGGTACGTTTGTTTGTTTGTTTGAAAAGCTTTATTGCACACACAAAAGAATACAATGTGGTGGGCCCGACGAACGAGAACGTTTAGCATTACGGCCAGGTAAAGGTCGCTGACTCGTAGTCTACGTAGAGTAGCATTACGAGGAGAGATGAATTGCCACCCCCAAATTTACTTTCCGGTTAAAATTAATACTCCCCAAAAAAACATACATAATATACGAGTATTAAAAACGCGTAACCCCTTGCGTAAGAAATAGAGCATGTATTATGCTAAAATGTTTGCTAAAAGAGGATAAAGATCTCTAAACGTATTTAGTTTCAAAATGAGATATTCTATCATAACAAAGACAAGCGATAGGATCAATCGACTTAGCGCATAATGTATTGAACATTCCCGGCTTTGAAAGAACTGGATTGATTGTTGAGTTACTTTGATCAAAACACACTCACTGTCCTTATGTGTATCATCAGCTTATTTTTTATCCCCTTGCGAAACGCGCTCAACTGGTTTTGAGGGATCCTGCGAGCGCCTCGTATTTTTTCCTTTGTATCGTCTGCTGCACGCAAAGCTAACCGTAGGACAAACAAAACAAAGGCTATAAACATCGCCCACGTAGCATAGGTTAACTCTTTTCTGTGTTTGTATCAAGGTATAATGGACATGGGATTGTTATAACCAGTAATTAGTCCCACACTCTTAGTCAATCCTCAATTCGCCACTGGGTTTTTAGCAAAATAATAACTGTAAGTCGGTTCTATTACATAATTTTCGATGGAATGCGAAATTTCTTTTTTTTAGAAGACTTTTCAGATTCTCTTAGTGGAGAGTTAATGTTGGGATAGCAAATCCACTCCTCGTGATACTACTTAGCTGAAACGCGTCGACGCTTGCGTTGCTTTTCTGAACCAACACCGAAATGAAGGAATTTTGAATCGGATTGTGAGTTGCGACCAAAAATGGACGTTTTACATATAATAAACGACGAACTATGTAACTAATTTATCATCTTTTATGGTTTTTGATATAATTGTTGTAAAAACTAAGTAAAATTAGTAAACGAGTAAATACAGTTCGAAGAATTCAATATCGTATGTCTTTAAGAAGTGATTTTATTTTAATTGATATTCGAAATCTTAGTCTCGATTGATTCTGCTCGATGTATTGTATGAAGTTTTGGCTATTCACGTATATAATTAATCATCCTAAAAAGAGTCCCCATATGGTAATTTGGACAAACAATGCAAAATTACTAAAATTCGCCTAGTTATGGGGCTGGGTGAAAATTTTAGGTCATTTTTACCGTCGTAGACTTGTGACATTTGCAAGGTTACATGAGTGAATCTATCAAAATGTCTGGTGAATCTGTATTTATAAAATTCGGCATTTTGAAAAATGTGAAGTTTGCTTGAGGTTTCGTTGTCCTCATTGCTGTCCTGTTGTCGTTGTCCTTCTTCGCTGTCCTCATTGCTGTTATGGTTTAGGCTCACTGTCCTAGGAATCCCAGCTTTTGTTTTATCACCTACATTATCTACATATATTGCAATATACCTGTATGGTTTAAAAAGTGTGTGTAGTAATGAGTCTCATATTCTTCCCTTGCTCTTATATAAGTTGGCCAATGCTCGCCTGCATCGCATATGTATTTCTCGCTCTTCTCGATATATTTTTGGAATCGTAAAAGCTCGCGCGAGCCAGATATCCGCTACCAGGCCGACGCGGATACTAAAACGTTTGAAAAAGTCGCTTACCTTCACCGGCGCGTAACGCTAACCAAAGGCATTCGTCGAGACGTACCCCTCTGCTCACTTCCCTCTCACCCTATCCCCGCAATGCCCTGTCGCTCGAAAGTGCGTCTACTGTTCTCTCGGTATACTGTGCTAATGGTCATGTTTTCTATTTTACAACTTCCTCCCTGCTACTGCCAGTTAAGTCCAATAGAATTAATGTGGAGCAATGTAAGTATGTATGTGTATATGTATATATATACATATTATTTATTCAATCATTTCTTTTACAACCTTTAAAATTGGCTGTCGACTATATTATTATTATCTGGTGTTTAACCTTGCGTCCCTCGAGCGGTCGCACTGCATCAATCACTGTAATTAACCGAATCGCTGCAGATAACAGATTGTATTGTTACGTTTCCGCGGCCCACGCGACGCGCTTTTTAAAGGCATTCGGCCCAATCGGCCATTTAATACGAGAAGCAACTTTCGTCCGCGTGCTCTTGTTCTCTCGGCTCGATGGCCCGCACTATCATTGGCATATCAAAAACGTTTTCCATCCACTTTCATTCATACTTCCCACAGAGTCGCATTACACGCGCACTTTCTGTTTCACACACACCACATTTAATTAGGTACGTAATAATTATATCTCAAATAATGGGATGACACTCAAGGGAAGTCGCCGTTAATTGAATGAATATTTTTAGAAAGACATTTCTTCCTTACGTATTATAAATGCAACGTATGTCTGTCTATGTGTTAATTAATAATAATAAAACCATTTTATTTTTTCGCCGATAATAAATTGTATTTTGTATTTGTACATTACATTACATTTGTGTCGTGTCCAATTGACGGCTAAAGACCGCTCTTGGACGTGTCAAAATAATTGGATTATGTAGTAAGTTTCGCTACTACTCTTCACTGAACATACATAGGTAGTCAAGAATTAACTACTAGATTGTCAAACTATAAACATAAATAATCAAAATAGAAGCCTAATATTTGAAGTAGGTAGTAAGTCGAAAAGATAGGTAGTAAAATAATTTATCGTAATATTCAAATTGTCAGTAAAATGTTAAATAATCAAATTAAATCTACGTTATGCATTTTAAACTAAAAGTACAGATATAAGACCATATAAAATAATCAGACAATAAGCCTCTACTTTTCGAAGTAATTTAAATAGGCACAATATTTGAAAAATCATGGCCCTCAAATTCGGCCAGATTATAGAAAGGATGGCCTATCAGCATCTCCTTGATGTTTTTTTTAATTTTATGTCCTCCAGCTGTTTAAATTTTGTAGGGAGTAGATTATAAAATTTAAGGCTAAGGTACAAGTAGCTTTTCTGTACTTTTGCCAGTCGTATTCGGGGTACGCATAAAAGGGAGTTACCGCGTGTATGATGCGAGTGAATCTCTGCATTAATTGGTGTTTCTGCTAGGTGCTGTCTAGCATACATTAAACACTGGTATATGAACGCCGAATACATAGTCATTACTTGCCTTGATTAAATATTCTTTGCATGAGGTCCTAGTCGTTACCTGATACATGCTGCGCAGTGCTCTCTTTTGCAAAAGAAAGATTCTTTTACTGGTTGCAGCATTTCCCCAAAATAGTAAGTAGTCCATAAGTCATTAATGAGTTAAAATACGCAAAGTATACTGATTTGGCTGCCGCAAAACCACGAAGTCTTTTTTTTATAGGAAGGATTCTGTAGGAACATATTATTATTTTTTCATGACAACTTAATTGATTCTCACAGCAAAATGATTTGATTTGACTTGACTTGAGATTTGATTTGACTAGCTACAAAGGACTTTCTCCTACTATTCGGCGATTGTATGAAATCGCATGGAAGCGATATCGCGGAGGATATCTTATCAAACTTTAAAGAAAAATATAAAAGTCTTAGTCTGTTGGCAGGATTAAAAGATTAAAAGATTTGCCACTATTTAACTACTTTTTTGCTTATAATTCGAGAGCGATTAGAAAATCGCTTAAAATTAGAATCGAATGGTACACATATCAATTATTTGTGAACATTGTTTCTCGAGTTATAATCAAAAAAGTAGTTGAATAGTGGTAAATATGAAGGAACTGTAATGAAACTGCTATTTTTTCCTTAAGGATGTATACAAAATAGGTATGGTTGAAAATGGTATGTATTTAAGTAGGTCCACACATTAGTACATTTCAAAAATATCACATAGTATATTCAAAAATATATATTCAGCCGTTCTCAAATTTTAAAGTTTTAAAAATTACCGATAGTTGGCAGGAATTTCGGACTTTTGCTGTTTTAAGGAATATCCTTCAAGGATCATAGCGAAACATCCTAGCATGTAATAATACAAAAAATGTAAGTAACTCTCCGTTTTACATTATTAGGTACCTACGACTATCGTCGATGAACAAGAAACAGTCCAATATTCCGTCGAAACCTCCGCCCGGCATGCCTATTCATTTATTAACAACTAAATATATTTAAAACGAATAAAAAACACGACTGCCGTTACAGAAAGTGAACTATTGTATTTATAATTATTTTTATTACGGTTTTTTTAATGAAATATTTGTGGTTTATGTGTTTATCCAAATAGACACATGTATTTCCGGAATTTACTTAATCAGACCTTTCATTTGACACTAAACACGATATATTTATGTTAATTTATTAGTATAAATTTGTACATTTAGACAACTACTTACTAAATATTTTGACAGCTAACGTACCTTATGATACTCGGGATGACATAGCGATTCTAACAATATCACACAATTCTAAATCGGTTTAAGCGTTCACAAGTTTTGGTGAAATAAAGAAATGGAAAACATACATAGATGAACCCTGAACACATTACACTCCTTTTTTGTTGGGCAGTCGTGTAAACATCGAATGTTGGAGCACCGATAATTTTGCTGCGAAACATAGTTCCTCCAAAATTGTGCAATGGCCCATGTCTGCAGATCGGATAACTACAAAACTAGGTAGGTATTAGTTGCGACTATTTTGACTAATATTTTGACAAAAAGTTCCAAGTCCATTTATTAAACCAACGCGCATTAATGCGCTTGTGTTTTACATAAGTGCAACGCTTAAAAAAACATAACATCGTTTGTGTGTCATTTAATCGTAGTGGCATTTAAATAATTTACAAGATACGATATTTTGGAAAAGTGTGTTAATGGCGTGTTCTCGGATGAAACGAAAGTGATGGTGATAAGGAAAGGTGAGAGTTTTTGGACGATCCGATTTACATTAATTTCTAGCAAATTTCTTCAGATGTTAATCAATTGAATTTTCTACGATCGATACAAGGTTATAAAAAGTTAATTGATGCAAATGCACGAAATTGCCAAACGTATGAGGACACTTGACTTATGTTACAATTTCTTCTATAATACAAATATTGATGAATTATTTTCTCTTCTATGTTCTGCACATTTCATAATCAATTATTATATAATCCTGTCTTTTTTCAGTTATTTGTATTGTATATCTTTTATAAAACGTTACGTTGTTTCAGGCCATTTTAATGTGTATTTCAATGTTTTAATAACGGCAGATTTTTTAATGTGATTTTTTATTATTATTATAAATAATAATAATAATCAAAAATCATAATGTTCGTCTAATGTTCTTTTATTATAGTTAATGGATGTCATTTATTATTGATATTATAAGTAACCCAGTGCAATAATGATATCAACTAATTTAACATTACACACTTGCGAAATAAAATAAATCTGTTACCGTAACACGGGAATTATGAGAAACAAAGTGCCATACATTGTCACCATAGATGTTACATCATAATTCGGACAAAAAATATATTTGTATTTCTATATAACTTTCTAATAATATTCATGTATAAAATAGTTAAAGAATATGCATTTTTTTATAAGGTGAGTTGTGAGTTTGTGAGTTCCGGCTCTGCCATATTTGGCGTCATATTGGCATATCCCCTGCGAATTTCGACATTTTACGCAGGCAGGACGTCAAAACTATGTCACTTCGGAGGTGTGTTGCGTCTTCGCGTACATCCCTTCCCTCGGGCGTATGATTGGCTGTTTTTTAAGACTGAATTTCGTCGCGCCTCGTGGCCATCAAAGCTTTATGGTGAAAAATCTATCTGTTATTTTAAAATTATGTTAATGCATAACAACGGTGGGTACCTTCAAACTTTGTTAGGAACAAACTATTTCGGATATATGAAATCGTAGTTTTTGATACCGAATATTAAATAAATAAATAAAAATACATAAAATAAACATTACTTGTTTGTAATAAACACAAAAAAACGAAATATATTAGGTTATACTACCTCGCCTATTAAAAAAAAAAAGAAACACAATACTAAATTTGATAATTTCAATGCTAAATCTGATAAAAAATCTCGTCGGTTTTTTTTTAAAAATTACTTTTAATGTTGGTTTTTAAAAAAACACTAACCGAACCTACCGCCATACAGGTGTTTATGAATTACTAGCTGTCCCGTGCCCACTTCGCTTGGCGGTAAAACTTTTTACCTGTGATGAAATTATGTGTGGTTCGGTTAGTACTGAGTGCTATGAGTTATTAAGTGACTGACAAAAGAAGGGTTATATTTTTACTGCATATGTATGTATGTATTTGCATGCCAATTTGACTATAATACCGTTATTTATGAGTGTCTTCTTGTGAGCGTATTATCTCTTCAACTATTTATGCTGTAAAAGGGAAAATAATTATGCAGTAAAGGGGAAAAGTATTTTGTTTTAAACGATACATTTGATAATTTGATACGATCAATTTACTTATTTTGATAAGAATTCATAATTGTTGATAATATGACCAATAAACATGACCTAACGATTTAAATTATTTTTTTAACATAAAATACTACTTTTTGTGACTTAAATAAAAAAGTTAGACATATGCTGTCGCTGATTTTTTTGTAGGCATTATTAAGCTCTACAACTTTTCTCCAGAACCCAATCATATATCTCTCATCGTTAAGGCAGCGTTAGTTAGAAACATTTTCGTTCGACCGTTTTTTCTCCGACTTACTTTACAAATCCGACTACCACGAAAAAGTCTTTACATTTTTCGGAATAATATACAGCCTATGACACTCACAAATAACGTGGCTTTCTATTGGTAAAAGAATTTTCAAAATCGGTTCAGTAGATCCAGAGATTACTTCCTACAACGTCACAAACTTTACCTCTTTATAATATTAGAATAGATTTTAAAAAAACTAACTTAACCTAGCGAAATATAGGTGTTTGACACTTCTTTAAATGCCTATATCACTCTTATTTATTGAGTCCGACAAAAGATTATTGCAGATTCGGTGGTGATCAGCGTGGTGAATATAGTAGGGTGACATTAAAACATCAACAATGTAGAAAAGGTACCAATATTAGAATAATACCTTGGACTTTATCATCAACGTGGTTTTTGAAGTCAGGTAGTATTATACGTCTAGATTCAACAGTACTGGTAGCAATACCTAATAATTTTTCAGACTTATCCAGATATTCATTTTTATTTCATTTTTACCGTTCATTTTTAGTGTACTTTGTGGTCACCTTGTGTAAGTAAGGTATATGTTTTATGTAGTTACTCATATAATTAGAGACTTCGGAATACAAGGAGACCAAGTAACATTTCGCATTTTTTGAGATAAGGCAATATTACCTATATTGGTTTAATTGGGAATCTGCTACGATATCAATATACCAAGTACCTTTTCATTATGTTTGTTTCAAAGGTTAGGACGTATAGTTACAAGTAAATCAAAGTTCATAGGTCTCCTTGTATTTCCAAGACTCCGTGATACCTATGCAACTTGAATTAAAAGTTCAACCATCAGCTAACGACTCCTCGCGGATACTGTCTTGTGGGAGGAATTGTCAAAGGTAAAATACGTATTACTTAATTTAATTTTGTTATTATCCTCGCTTACTACTTAGGAACAGCGAATTCGGAATATATGAAGTTTAACTAACTCTGGTAAATACATATTTTTTAAATCTTCATTAACCTACCTCCAAATATTGTCTATAAAGGTGTTTATGAATTGGTTTTTTTATAACGTCCTACCGAAACATATTTGATGGACGCTTCTTTAAACGCCCATATCTCGCTTATTTATTAGATGAATTCCATGAATAAACACACATCACTCTCTTGTATATAATATTAGGTATTATCTAAAGTACCCAAGTACTTACCTTATAAGGTATTGATTACGAAGTTTTTATAACATATTACGCGACAAAATGATAAACGGTATGTCGGTAAGCAAGATAACGCAGAAATATGACTACCTAATACAAGATTAATAACTATTATGTATTATTTTTCCATTGCAAAAAACAGGTATTATCGGTACTCACCTTAAAATCGAAGTAAGCGCCTTAAACTTCGGTCCACAAAATCGAAGCAATCGAATACACTAATAAAGGTCCGGCGTTCTATTTATAAAACGCTGCCAAATGTTGAAAACTTTCACAATTCAGTTATAAAATTATAGCATTTGATCAGATGCCAACAGAATAACAAATCCGTATGAAAACAATCGTAAAAAACACAAATAAACACGGACTTCGCTGTCAAACCACCGCGACGACAACTCACACGACGCGCTGCCCGATTCAACCACTGGATTCAACTAAATTTAAAATTGCTGGAAGAAAAGTGACGTCTGCTCGCGATAGCGTTGCCAGGCGTAGAGCTGAGACAGTGTTTTCAAGTCGATTCTTTTTCTGTATGAGTAAAAAACATCTCTTGGCAACGCTGATTTTGACAGTGGTCATTCAACTTTTTCTTACATTTTGTGGCGTTGGGATTCCGTTGCCATAGTTACAGACTGCAAACAAAACAAAAAATCTGGTCGAAATTTTAGAAATAAGCCTGTAATCAGAAAAAAACGTTATTTTCTCGCCGAAAACTATAAAATGAGCAGTGGCAGGTGTGACAAATTTAATATTTATAATTTTCTAATAAGGAATGATGGTGTTTGTATTTTGCAGAATTTCTTCGCTTTCTCGTTGGTTGGACGTTGAAGTGACGAACGAAAATGATCCCATTACGACCTCTTCTAATAATTTATGTTTTTCGGATCTTTACGGTGATTCGGATTTCAAATTTACAATCGGTGATTTTGGTACAAAAATTAATTCGCCTTCAAAACTTAAGGTTGGTCTACAATGATGATGATGTTGACTTTTGAGTTTGTTGTTGATCAGTGGCCTATTATCACTATTATCTGCAGGTTTGTTCTAAAGACGCCCAATCATCTCATCAGTCGGAGGTTAATTGGATCTTACGATACTCGTAGCTCTCTTCACCTGCCTACATCATGTCATTCTCCATCTGCCCTTACCCATCATCCCTTGTCTAATTTTATCTTATCTTAGTTTTGTCTAATTTTCCTGAATTCTACTATGACTATGTACTCTTACCCATATTTATTTATTTGGTAATGCAAATATAATATGGAAGTAAACCGTTTCAGCTTAGGAACTATGCACAAAAAATATTTTAAACATTGATTCAATAACAATAAATGAATACATTACGTAGTCTAGTTGCAGCGCTACCTAACTAAGCCGGGGCCTGTGCTAAGGTAAACATTTAATTGTGTATGTGCTTGCTCAATATTGTGTCTAAAAAATGGCATATATAGTTTGGTTGATGATTTTGCTAATATATATTGAAATTTTTAATCAATCATTTGATCATTTATGCACAAAAGATTAAAAATTCAATATTAAAATTACTAAATACCTGAAATTAGGTAAAAATTAGGAAGGTAGGTATAAAATTAAAATTTCAGTAAATAAATTCAAATCAGAATAAAAAAATTATTTAAAATAAAATAGTCAAATTAGACAAATACAAAGATTGGAATAAAATAATCCTGCATTTTACTTATTGCTAAGGCAAAAAATGATAAATAAAACAAACTGCCTTTAAATGTAATATTTAAAAAATTAAAAGAAATAAATATGGTATAGCCCGAGCGACCAATTATCCGAGCGGTGCCGATTATCCGCGAAATGTTTTTGAAGAATTTGTGTTGTCAAGAAGCAAAAATGAGTAAATATTATTTTTAAAAGACGTAACTGAACATATTTTGTAAGCATTGTATTTTCTTTACTGTTATTTAACCCCTGGGTGGCTGTGCACGCCGATTGACGTTTTTCGTATTACACGTATTATATCCGTATTTATTCAATTATCGGCTCTATTTCTCCCTCCACTGTGGTAAAAGCCTGTCATTGAAGGCTCCTTATGGCAAGTGCTCTTGAAACAACCATTCGGCCACTCGATCCCGGTTGAAAAAGCCGGGCAAAGGATGCCGGGGTCCACGATAGATTCGGTAGACACCTTATCATCGCTTCATAAGGGAGAGGTCTGCGCAAGTATTTGTAAAATTAGTAAAATGCATTAGTAAAATGTTATCTTGGCATTTTGTAATAATGAGTCCCACATATGTATATCATAAAATGCTGCGCGGGTAAAATATCATTACTTGCCTATCAGTTGAGCAATGGAGACCATATTTTCTAACCTGGAGCTATTGAAGTTGAAGGGTGATATTAACATGCAGACTCAGTGCTTTATTCATAACATTTTGTCATTTTTTGACGAACTGAAAGGTGACCCGACAAAAGTTTAGATGCTCAATTTCAATAATATAATAATCTGATAGATAATCTGCGACGGTTATGACACGCATCCTTACAAGCAGGTTTAAAAAGGGGCGGGCCGGCCTAATGATTTATTGCTTCACCGGAACGTTCCTTTGGCCCGTACTATAGTAATTTGCTGCGCAGTTCTTTGCGCGCAAAGACTGGCTTCCGACCGGTTAAGAAAACTGACATTTTAGTTAATTAGGTACCGACAATTAAAAAGCCCTGGTTTGCATATTATGGTAACAGGCTTCTGTCATTTAAGGAAAAACAAATGAAACTGGAATTTTCACTTGATCTAACGGAATAAATTTCAGTTCAACTGCAAGAAGATCAAAATATGTAATGTTAATTGGACTTGGTCAATTAATCCAGCATGCCCACAATCTGTGTATGTTTTCTTTCTCAGGTATTTAAAGGGACTTCAAATATCATGGAAATCCCTCTGCCGCGAAAACCATCTGGAGTCACTAGCTTTTACACCAGTGAAACCTCGCCGAGAACTGGTCCAGCTCTAGCCGTAGCATTGGGTTCCAGTGTCTTCATATACAGAAACATGAAACTCTTCTACAAATTTTCTTTGCCGCAGTTGAATATGCTGCCGCTGGAACTCGACATTTGGAATAAGGTTGGTGGAATAACAAATGGGGAAAGCCGTGCGCCTGCATCCGTAAACCGTATTCCCTTTTCAGATTTCAGGAAACCAAGACGAAACCGACGTGAGGTCCCTCGTCGACTGCCTAAAATCTCTCCCGTACATGGAGCTAACAGCTCATTCCCAATATATCCTAAAGCTGCCAGTTGAAAATTACATGTCGTTTATCAAACAAGTTGAGCTGCCCATTCAGAAGGTATCAATTGTCACATGTATGGCGACACTGAATTTAGTTTCAGTCGATAAATTTGCTATCGCTTATTTGGTAATCGGTCTAGAGAATGGAGATATTTATATCATCGAGACGCATACCTTCAATGTCGTCTTTCAGGTAGGTCATTATCAAAGTTTCATTTTATTATTTTTATATCAAATAATGACATAGATAATATAGCTTATTAGATTGCTCAACAACTTAATACAATATGGAATCCAGCATTTTACTACTGAACGCATCTTGTAGATGGCACTCATACTTCCTAAAATTAATTATTATGATCAATATGGCGACTTTTGTGGTATAATATTATGGACTCTAAACACGCCTATACAATATAAAATAATAAAATCTTAATATTTTAATATTATTTACATAAAGATGTCAATTTATAATTTGGTAAACAGGTTTCAATATCTTATAATAACGCATTTTAGTGTTCAGATAGATTTATCAGTCTATCTAGATAGTATGCCATCTGTTGATGGCATTCTATCTCTCCTATTATCATTGATTATATTATGGGAATTATTTCTGTGATGTAATCAGCATATATAAAAAAATGCAATATATGGCGGCACTGCTAGAGTTGTCAACTACAACTGACAAACCCATCACCTCAGGAAGTTTTAACAAAATTTGATCGTTCTGTCTCTCGTGAGGTGAGCGCAGAAGACTTCGGACAAAATAGTCCACCGTCAAGCACCGCCACATGCTCGTAATAGGCCAACGCCTTAACCGCGAGATAGCCAGGTATGTTACCCAGCGGGCCGATACTCATGCCCTTACTACCAGTTGCAACCAGATTACTCCGGTCTCCCGACTGGTTACGGGTTTGAGGTTACTTACGTAGCGGTGAAGCGGTGCTTATCGAATCTATCGCGGACCACGGCATCCTTTGCCCGGCTGTTCACCCGGAATCGGGTAGCCGATAGTCGTTTCAAGAGCAGTCGCCGTAAGGTCAACAACTATCCCTGCTCTATAGGAGACAGTACTGTTTCCAGACTCCCCCGACTGTTAGAATGCACAATCGATTGGCTGACGCCGCACTGTGCGCAGACCGTCCAGGAGCGCCAGAAGATTGACTCCTGGGGAAAACTAGCCTTCAGGCCAGAGTCCTGCCCGGGCTCGCACTTCATGCGTTGAGGCCGCCGGATAAGTGTTGACCCGTGAGTGTGACCGGCCCTGAACAAATAGGTCTTCGTGGCCAACTCCAACAGGGCCCATTAGCTCCCCGATAGATAGCACTACTAATTGAATGTTAAAATTGATATCACTAGTTAAATTGTTGGGTCCTTTTTAAAAAAGCATTCATTATCAATGTTATTATAGATAGCCAAATAAATTGCTATTGGTTTGACCGTCAATGCTATCAACGCTACCTGCATTTCACTGTCTCGGAAGGGTAACCAAATTGTTCTATGGAGTTGTGCAATATAATACCACATATAAATAATGATAACTAGAATGTTCAGTTTAAACCTTTTTTATTAAGGCTAGGACACATTCGAGTAAAGTGACTCCGACGCACATGGCTACATGCGGGCTTTACAATGTCGAGTTTCGGATTGTAATCGTTACGAGGTTGGTGTGTAATTAATATTAATCCGAATTTAAAATTTATTATTTTTTATTAATCTTTAGAGAAAATATGATTTGCCTGTTGCGACGACAGTGGTTGGAAGGCAAATGTTTGGTTCAGACGCTTTCACCGATAGTCGATATGATGTTGCTGCCGGGTGAGGAAAGTGTTGCCGTCGCTTGTATGGACAAAACGATTCAGTGCTTCACAAAAAAGGTTTTATTATAAACTTTTTTTTGTATTTTGTACATAAATAATGTCTGGTGCGTTTATTTTTTCGTAGGGCAAGAAACTGTGGGAAATCAGATTGTATCACCCGATATTAGCGATCACACTTCTTCCTCTGCTACATTTGAGTTTGAATCTAATTGCTGTTGCTTTAAAGTCCGGGTTAGTGCAGTTTTACAATGGAAGTAATCTGTTGGATTCGTTTTATGTTAAAGGTTGTTATTTATTGTAAGATTTTATTTTTGTTAAACTGGATTATTTTAACTTTTAAATCAAATTCTTTATCAGGGGCAGTTGCTGCAATGCGTTTTGGTCAATTGGGGCAAGAAGAACATGTTTTAACACTCGTGCTATTTGGTAAGTTAAAATTTGACAGAAAGGGGATGTGCAAACAAAACTTTTGTAGGTGGCGTTATTGGTGATTGAGCCATGGAAGTGTGAAGTGAGCGATGCAACGCATGAGCGAGCATCTGCACGAAGCTTGGACAGTTAACCACCTCAGTGCTGCCAGATTACTAGCACAATTTCCAGTCGAATACTGTTAAAAACCGAAAAAGTGGTATAATTTCTTGGAAATCCCAGAAAACCACCAAATTTGTGCATTTTGAAACATAAAATGCCAAACTCTCTTTAAAAACAGCCAATTTGGCAGGTAAAATTACGTAGGTACATCCACATGCTTGCCAAGCCTTGGAAAACCTTTGCAAATTCAAACATGTGGATCTGGTGTTTGGTTTGGCCTGTGTCGGCTTGCAAGCGCTTGCTGTCGATCCGATCAAGTGTCGGTTTTGTGTGCAAATCCACGCGCTTGCTAGCCATCTAAGCTCTTGTACAAGCGTGTGGATGCAGCATTACAACCTGAGCTTTGTGCGGTGCGTGCACATTTCCCACCTTCAACAGTCAATCGCCAGCTACGCCTTCTAGCGAGAGAAAAAAATCATAACCCTTAGAAAGCTAGCCACGGAAATGAAACTCAATAGGGCATGTTTGATGTTTTCAACCCTCGAAAATTTCTTTGTAGTGGGTGTTAGTTGCACTAACTTAGTGCACGCATACTAATATATAAAGGTGGCTTATTCAATGAAGCCGACTTTTATCTTATATAATTATATAATTGAATAAATACGGCGGCCCACGAGTTGTCGCAGCGGAAAAACCACCGATCGGTGGTTTAATATCCAATTAATATCCTATTAATTTATTAATAGGATAATTAGATAATAGGATAATTTATATCGCCGTTCGACATTTACGTGTCGATTGGCTTAGTGAACGCTGTCCTTTATTTGCGAATCGATTCCATTCTATACTGGCCGCTGTATGTTCCTAACTGCCTTAAAAGTATGGCGCCTTTTTGACATTTGTCAGAAGAAGTGACATTTCCCGCAATGGTGGTTTCCAGTGGTTTCGTGGACTGAACTCAAAATCGGAGGAATAGCAGTAGATTTAGCCAAAATGTTTTAAATACGCTGTGATTCGTCTAGTCACAATTATGGAGTACTTACATTCACATCTGTCTACTTGTGCTTTTTCTATCGGAGCGTCGGTTTTACTTTCGGTGCTTTACGTGGGTAGCCTTTATATATGGAATTCTCCGCACGGCAGAGATCACCCGACGACGATTAAAAAGCGTTTCATCGGAGCGTTCATCACGATGTTTGTTTCACCGTTAGTACTGACGCTACTCTCATCAGAAGAGTCTCTGAAGAAAGCGACGTTGCCGCAGCAAATGGGACTGCGTCTCACTGGAATTATTCAAGCAATCGTGCTACCGTTACTGTTGACGATGATCCTCTTCATGGGATCGATGGGAATGAACCTGTTTTCCGGATTGTGGAAACTCTATACAGAACCGGTGTACTGGAAAAACTCGTTCCAGGATTTGATATGGATTCGCAATCACGTGATTGCACCGTTCAGCGAGGAATGGACGTTCAGATCGTGCATGATGCCGCTCTTGCTCCAGTGCTTGAATCCGTCTTTAGCGATTATAATATGCCCGTTGCTGTTCGGAATTGCGCATTTTCACCACGCCGCCGAACGCCTGCGCTCGGGGATGGATTTGAAAATGACGCTGATCGTCTCCGGCTTTCAGTTCTCGTACGCAACGCTCTTCGGCGCTTATTCGGCGTTCCTTTTCGTGCGCACGGGGCATTTCGTCGCTCCGCTCATAGCGCACATGTTTTGCAATCACATGGGATTCCCGAATCTCACAGAAATATGCCAGTACAAACTGAAAGAGCGTGTCATCATTTGCGCCCTATTCATCGCCGGATTAATCCTATGGTGCGCGTTGCTGATGCCCATGACATCGCCGTGGATCTACTCGAACGATATCTATTGGAGCAACCAATCTCAGAGCGACGATTTATGACACATAGTATACTTTATGTTGTCCGCTGGTGCGCTTAGCATTCTCAGCTTAATCGGGCTACCGGATCAATTACAAATTTAATAGAAACCAAATGTACAGCAGTTAAATCAATTTTTAAATGTATTCACATACCTAAGCACAACAAAATAGCTAAACCGTCCATAGCCTACATCATTCTTGCCTTATTGATAAATAAATATCGTCATCCTTAAATAATAATAAATTGGTAGGTGTTTTAAACAATTACTAGTAGGGATTCAACAGTCATTGATTATATAGAATATTAGGTTGCTCAATGCCGTACTACGTTTTGGCAGCTAGGATTTTACTATGAAACGCAATGTAGATTGCACTCGTAGTCCAAACATTAATTACTTTTTTTGGCCGAGCGATTACGAATTTTGGCCGAGCGACAGTCATCTTAATTCCGAAGGTCCCAGTTTGCACCGGACCAAAGGACGCTCGGCCCATTGCTCTCACAGACACTGTGGCCAAAATCTTTTTTAGCATAGTCCACACGAGGATGAGCGAATTCATGCACCGGAATGAGTACCTTGGAGTATCAGTTCAAAAAGGCTTCATGCGCGGCGTCTCGGGCTGCCTCGAGCACAACTCTCTCCTGGCTGCTGCCATCAAGGATGCGAGACAGTACGAACGCCAAATCAATGTATGCTGGCTCGACCTAGAGAATGCCTTTGGGTCAGTCCGACACAGTCTCCTCCACTTTGCACTCCGCTGGTACAACTTCCCACCAGTCGTGCGTGACATTGTAGCCTCCTACTACAACTGTCTGACTTTCCATGTTAAAACGCAAGAATGGACTACCCGCTCTATACCATATTCAATTGGACTATTTCAGGGCTGTTGCCTCTCCCCGACGATTTTTAACATAGTTTTTAATATACTTCTGGAAAGCCTGAGCCAGTTTGACAGGAAGTGGGGCTACCGTTTTAAAACAGACGGCCAATACACCTCGTCGTGCCTCGCTTTTGCCGACGACCTAACTTTCATTACCAGAAGCCCCAAGCAGCTTTCCCTGCTATTACAGAAAGTGGAGCTTTTCTGCGACTGGTCAGGCTGTATAAAAGTGAAGCCCTCCAAATGTTTTTGCCTTGGACTCGCCCGCATGGGCACAAAATTTACATCCTATGACCCCAAATTGGTCTATAAGGGCTCTAATATCTCCCTTATAGAGCCAAACAATCATTTCAAATTCCTCGGCAGAAAAATCACCCATCAGGGAAAAGACGTCTCGGGCGATCATGTTATAGAGCATTTCAAAAGTTGCCTGGCGAAAATAGATGCCTTGCTAATTTCTGGCCCTCGTAAGGCCTGGATCTATGACAATTATCTAACGTCACATTTGTCATGGCCCTTTCTTATTTACGATTTTACCAAAACCCAACTGTCCCGTCTAGATGCACTGGTGACAGCTAGTTTAAAATCCTGGCTGTCCTTAGCCAAACCAGCTGACCCCTCGACTCTCTTCAGGTCCAAACAAAATTTTGGGCTAGCGCTTAAACTGCCCTCTCTGCTCTACGCCAACTCCAGAATAACCAAAAATTCGATTCTGTGCAATTCCAAAGATCGGGCAATATCGAAGCACGTAATAAGTGGCTGTAGTGATTCAAATGAACTACAAGCCCGCGTAGACTTCCACAAAAGGTTCCTTACTGGAATCAGCCAGAATGGCACTGGTCTGGGGTATGGCAGTACAACCACGAGCGACGTGGACTTGAAGAAGTCTCTTTTGCGGGGAGATTACGACAGCAAGAGTATGGCTCATGCTATTGGCCTTCAATGCCAGAATGATTGGACAACAATTGGTGACTTTTGCATTCCGCCTCCAATGCACTGGAAGGTAATGCTCTATGACTGGACGCCAGAGATGCTGAAATTTTATTTGAATGCCTTTCAGCATACACTTCCAGACCCCAGTAACCTCGCTCGTTGGAGCTTTGCCGAGGATAGTTCTTGTCCCCTCTGTAGCAATACCCCTTGCACAGCTAGGCACATTCTAGCTGGCTGCAAGGTGGCCTTAGATCAAGGACGGTACACTTACCGCCATGACAAAGTTCTCGCTGTTATTCGCGAGGTAATTAGTCTCTCAGTGGCTCGTGCCAACAAGGGTTTGACAGTATCCTCCAAACCCCCAATACAGTTTGTGCGGGATGGCTCTAAAGGCAAAAAACATTTAACTACAAAACCTTTCTCAATAATCGAGAAAGCTACAGATTGGATTCTGGAGGTTGATTCGGTCTCTAAGCAGTATAAATTCCCTGAAAGTCTCGGATGCACAGCCCTCCGTCCAGATATAACTCTTTACTCTCTATCTCGGAAGGTGGCTCTTATTGTAGAATTAACTGTTCCATGGGAATCAAATATCCCAAAAGACCACGAGTACAAATTAAATAAATACCATGATCTTGCAAATGCCGTAACCCGGAACGGCTTCACTGTTCACCTTCACGCGGTGGAAGTTGGCGCTCGTGGCCTGCCAGCTAAATCTCTATTTCACCTCTTTAAAGATCTTGGCCTTTCCAGAAAAATAATCAACTCTTTCTTAGAAAAATTATCTAAAACTGCGATTTGCGCATCTCAAATTCTATGGCTTCGAAGGGGGAGTGAATGGGTGGCAAGGTGAACGCTCACATGTGGCAAGACAGCTGTCCTAAACCTACCACAGCCGGTTCGTAAGTCCGGAATCCACTGCTCACCCCCCAGAAGTGTAAAAAAAAATAGTATTATGATGGGCCCGACTCCGGTCGGTGAATTCCATGGCAGCTCCGTTTGTATTTATTTATTGTAGGCTTTCTAAACATGCCTATATGGTATATTATCTCAAAATAAAACAATAAGATAAAATTAACAAAATTTTAAATCGTAGCTCTTACTATTTCAATTTTATTTAGATAATGATGTAAATTTTAATTTGTTATACAAGTTTCACTTTATAATAATTAGACGATTTAATGTTCAGATAGTCTAATAGATGGCATTCTAATCTCTTCGTATTATTTCTGTGATATAATGAGCCTAACTACATAAAAATGCGACCGATGGCAATAATAATTTAATGTTATTATTGTTATGATTGGTTTATAGGCCTTTATATGTAATCAATCAGTCCTTTATTAAAAAATCATTTATTATCAATGTTATTGTAAATGGCCAAATAAATTACTATTAGTTTCGCCGGAAAACGGCTATCAGCGTCACCCGCATGTAGCCGGCGCAGAATGGTTGCCAGAACGTGCTATGGCATTGAGCAGTCTTAATACCCTATATAATCAATGAAACCATTACAATACGATTAATCTAATTTTATTGATATTTTCCCGATTAATCGGAATAATTGATTGTCTCCCTGATTTTTTGGTGATTTCCGGTGAAACAGAAAAACAAAAGAAGCACGCTAAGAAAACACTGATAAATCTTTAAAAAGACATGCTTATAAGAAATCCCATGTTTCCTCTGAAGTACTAGGCAATGGTATCTGAAGCTCTTGTAAAAAATGATTCGGGCAACGGAGGATTAGGACCCTTGGTCGAATATTGCTCAAGTCGAAGTCCTATTTTTTATCTTATAATAAATAATAAATTATCGTATTATATTATATTATATTTATTAATAAATTATCTCATCTTATTATCTTATAATAAATCTAATAATATAACTTAGCACATCCAATCTTCCGCAAAGCTCTAACCAATGACAATATTGGTGCAATAATAGCAATTACCCGAATCTTAAGAAAATTGCACAAAATGTCTTTCTAAATAGCTTTAGTAGCATCTGAGAGACTATTTTCAACAGCTGGTCTTATCCACAGTGATATAAGTAGGCTGTCACCTGATAACTTACAAATAAAAATGTTGTCGAAATAATCAGTTTCAATATTGGTAAATCGGGTAATAAAATGATATTCTTCGCATTGACGTATTATAAATCAGTGTAAAGTTCAGAAAATATTATAAATGCGAAATAAGATTATGTAATTTTTGACGCAATCGAAAATACTCTGGACGTACGTAAATTATTATTTTTTTTCTAGTCTTCCAGACCTCAAATTAGCAATGTTTGATTAAAGCATCTAGATTATACTTCAGACCAGTATTTTTGATATGTTATCAACTTGTCATTTTTAATGTACCTACTCATAATAAATCATGCGTGCCTCACAGACGATCTTTGTTTTTTTTTATATTAACGGATTGTTATTTGTGTAAATATTGTAAAATAATATTCATCGTTTAATAAAGTTTCTAATACATCTTTTTTTATTATTTTTCCCTTCGACGGCAGTCATATTTTTGTTGCCTTTTAAATTTCAGATGGTACTCTCGTCATCAAAATATTAAAAAGAACGGCCGAATTTAATGTCAACGCCCTCACCAATATTTCTCAATCATATGTCGGCCACGAGAAGCCATTTGTGATTCCAAAGAAATCGAAATTGTTTCTAGAGTTGGTGGCGAGGGAAAGGGATAATGCACCTGGTATGTGGGCTTTATTAATTTGTCATATTATATCGTCTTTAATATTTTTTCAAGAAGTCGAAAACAACAGTTGTTAAATACGTTATATATGGTAAGACGTCGTTATATATAGGCTGAGTTTTTAATTAGTGACATCCTTGTAGTGGGTGTAACAATACAACAAACTAAGCAACTTTTGATTTAAAAAAACGTATTTTTTTACATTTTATTCGTTGTATTTTTTGAAAAAACAGTATAAAAATATATCTAGCGGTAGGTAAAATATCGCTAATATTGTTTATTAGCGGTATTTTACCTACCGTTAGATGACGTAGCGTGCTCAATGCTTCTCAAACTTTTATTAAATAGATAAGATTTCCAAATTGCCAAAACTAGAAAAAAAACTTACATTTTTTTTTGTTTATTTGAAATTATTTATCAACAGTTGTTTACTTAGTCATACTGATTCAACCTCTACAAGGGTGTCGCTAATTAAAAACTCACCTGTATGATTAACCCCTCAAGCCCCGATTGGCCGATATCGGCCACAATACGATTCAGCGTGACGGCCCCGTTTGAATTTTATTTTAATTTAATTTGTTTTATTTTAATATGTTTTATTATCTTAATATGTTTTATTTTAATTATGGATACAGTGGTTTGGCAGTAATTAATATTTTGTAACAGACAGTGTCGTAATTCAATTTTTTAACTAATTTTTACAAAATTTTTTTGGGACAGCAACTTGTCAATCGCCTGAGGGGCCGAGGCCTGAAGGGTTAAGTTTGTGCCTGTATGTTAAATATGTCCAACAGAAACAGTTGTTAAATATGTTAGCGCCATCTAGTAGCATTGCTTTCTTGATACAACAATGCTACCTGCCTGAAATCTTCAACTTAGTTTGCTCTCAAATTTATAGATGGAGTTACTCAAACCAACCTCTTCTTCTCAAGCTTCTAGCTTTTTGAATATAGATTATGCTGGAATGAACGAATATCGTTACTGATTATTGTTTTAATTACAGCTATATTCAGTGCGTTCAAACGTGACTTACTACAGCTGAAATACATGGCGATGAAAACTCTGATTGAAATACATCAAAATTCTGAAAATGCTGTCGGAAGTGGCCTTCTTGAATCTCTCAACTTAACAGTTGAGGTAGGATTTTTCTTCAATTATTCATCTGATTCTCTGTCATTTTATTAATTGCGATTTCATTAATTTAAATTTCAGGTGGACGGAATCGGACCAATCTTTAAAATCAATATCGGTGTAAAAAACACGTCGAGCAGTTCAACAATATCAAAGATATCGATTTTATTCAATGCTGATACATCTGTATATAAAATCAGCACACCTTTAATCAAAGCAAGTCCTCATAAAGGTTTTTTTTAAAATTTAATATATGAATAATTAATAATTATATATTTTAGGTTCCGCTACTGCCCCCGGGAGTAACGTATAATTTCTTCACGCAAGTCGAGGAGCTTTTTCCAACGAACGAAGAATTAGTAAACCCTGAAATATTTTTTAGAAATATCACGGGTCAGACAACTGAACGGTCGACCATCAAGACTCTACTTCTCACCGAGGGCCAGTGTCGTCCGATTCTCTCGGCTACTATACAAATGCCTCCGACAGATCCGGTTTTTTTGCCTTATGATCAATTGAACATGGAAGGTATAATGTAAGGTTGACATGTTTTTTCGTTACATGATATTTAATAAGTAGACTAGCATAAAATATTATATATATACGTACGTATTGTATAGATACATACATACATGTCTCCTAAATCTACCATAGCCGGTCGTTAGTCCGGAGTCCACCGTTCACCCCCAGAAGTGTAATAATAGTATCATGATGGGCCCGACTCCTGTTGGTGAATTCTATGGAAGCTCCGTTTGAATTTATTATGTATAACAAGATGGGAGCAAAGGGAACGTTATATGGCCCTGAACCTTGCTGTGGCATACCAAAAAGCCTTGCAAACCTAATTCTCAAACAAATATGTTTAGAACAATCCGTCAACCACTGGAACAACACGCCGGGGTTGAATCAATCCAAAGCGCTAATTAAGGCCTTCGACCCTAAGACGGCCCCGTAAGGCCTTATCACAACATAGGAACTGGTGAGGGCGCTCACGGGGCATTGTGGCCTCAACAAACACATGTACAACCTCAATCTCCGAGACACAAAAACGTACAGGTTCTGCCAAGGGGCAGAGGAAACTCCTGTGCACCTCATGTGCGAGTGTGGCCCGCTGATGCGTAAAAGATACATCCACTTGGGTGGTCATTACCACCAACCTGAGGAAGTAAAACAATCTGGCGCCAAAAGCTTGTTGCGGTTCTTAAATAATAATAATAATAATAATAATGCTTTATTTAAGAGAAAGTAGTACAAAAATTATGTCTTAAAAACTACCCAACTAGGTTAATGCCCGTACTAGGGTAGATTCTTTTCTTTTAAATTAAGATGCGCACGTAATTTTATACTGCAATTATAGAACTATGGTGATATTTTACTTGTTTATATAATATTTAACATTATACATACATATAATATTCTCATTTATATATAAATATATACATTTACCTACTTGTATTATTGACATACTATTATTATTTACATACATTTGCATTTACGTACATGTATTTATTAGTAATATATAATTGATTAAATTGATAACGTCGTTTTAAACGAGGATATGTGTAATAATTTCAGCTACCTTTTCCCTGCCCGTCTCAAACAGCCACAAAGTAAGTTTTCCCTTTTTCATATGTAAGCTTTTGCATTTTTTTAACTTATCCTGAAAGTAATTGTGGAGTTTAGGAGCTACACAACTAAAGTGGCACAACTAAATGACATGAGGCTTAGCGCAGAACTATAGTAGGTAGCGAACACAATAGATTAGCAATGGTCGCAGTATTACAAGGCTCATAAAGACCTCAGAAAAGCCCTACAAAAAAATAAAAAATATATATGTATAACAAACCATAGACACAAGCGTTTTGAAAAAAATATAAAAATTAAATTAGATTATTTAAATACTAGGTATTTAGTATTTGTACGTCATTTTTATTTATTATGATTATTGTTAACAATGTTATCTTTTCCATTTTACGTTGATTGTCCAGCTAATAAGGATTAATAATAACTACAGTCCGTGCTCAGGCTCCGAGAAATCGGGGGCTGGGAAAGCAGGCGAATGAAGCCGCCCCCGACCATCGCTTCATTCCCCGCACTCTCCTAGTACTAGTACTCGCCCAGTACTAGGACTGGGAGAGTGCGGGGTATGAAGCGACGGTCGGGAGCGGCGTCATCCGCCCGCTTTTCCAGTCCCCGATTCCTCGGAGCTTGCGGCCTGACAGTACTAGTGTATTTTTTCTTTCAAAACTCAATGGGTAATTTCGTACCCACTTGCGAAGTGTGTTGTAACACTTTGCCACATATAACAAACGAAATCTTATTACGAGTGTAACTTTTTATTCTACAACATCCTAAGCTGAAATACGAGGCTAAAGAGGTATAAAGTGTTAAAATTGCAAAATATTTTATTCAATAATCACACACTTTCTAGCAAGATTCCTTATTTACTACGATTTATTTAAACAGTAAGTTGTTTATATTATTTATATTGAAATTATATTAATAAAATATATAAAAATATCACAAACTATATACCTATATCAATATCAACAATTAATAGTAAACATAACTGCATAGTAACGAGTGAGTACCTACTTATGACTTACCCGGAAATATAAAGCGGTAAATAAGTTTATGGATGGAATCAAACAGCCAATAATTAAGATAGAGATTGATCAGTGTGCGGGTGTCAGGTAAGATTTTAGGCCTGGGCCGTCGGAATTCTTTTTACGTTGGGGCTGTCTAAACTAATTTATTGATGATAGTGTATGGGTGGCAGACAAGATTTTGCACCTGAGCCGTTGTCATTCCTTTTTTCCGTCAGGGTGTTCTGAGAGTTTTCTGTTTTCAAATGATTTCGTTTTTGCTTTCTGGTTGTGGTACTGGACTTGATTGATTTTTGCTTTACGATTGGATTTTAGTTCAACTGTTGATTCAAATAACGACTTATAATAAACCCTTTTTACACAATAAACCCTATTTAACAAGATTTAATAACTAGTTTATTTCACAAAATCATCCTGATATACAAAACTTCGGATGTGTATAAGTCCAATACGACATGAATTAATAACCTTGATATTATTACTTCTTTACACATGCACAATTAATTGGTATACCTAAGTCCCTAGTTGTTACACTCTGGGTACACCTTTCAAACAAAAATGCCCATTGTCCATTATTATGTTCGTTTCTTTACTTAGTTATTATTATTATTATTATCAATAATTATTTAGCTTTCAAATACCAAGGAGGTACATATTAATACTTGCATACACAGAGAAGTGTCCTTAGTTATGTTACATGTTATTTATTTATTTATTTATTTTCCAAACATAATTAACCTTACAGATGATTCCAAATCGTTAATTATTTTTCTAGGCTATTATTCTAGATTATAACTATTATTCTACTATAGACTATTATTATAATTCTACTGTTAATAATATTATTATTACTCTACTCCATTACTATTACTATCATTATTATTCTAATATATAAATTATTATTCTAGACTATAGGAAACGAGACGGAGACATCCGTTAGAGCGTAATATTAACCTAACCTTTCTTATTATACTAGTTACTCCTTTTTTTTAAAAATTAATACTACATACTATATATTTATCTAATTACTTTATTGCTAAGAAATGCCATTACCATACTTTGCAGTTGTGCTAAGTTCACCGTCCAAATATCCAATTCTGGCTCAGTCGAACATAGTGCATTTAGGGTACGAAGCGTCCGCACTGTGAAGCAGTGTTGAACGATGTTAGTTCTAGCTCGCGTACAATACGCGAGTCCTAGCACGGTAGTAATTGGCGGGTACAAATAGACCGATTCTTCTAAGGATGATCGGATTATCAACGAACCCCCTAAGCAGTTTATATATGTGGCAGATTGACAGCCAATCTCTTCTTACGCTTAGTGAGTTGTACCCAACCATCCCCAGAATAAATGCCGTAGTAGGATATAGAAAGGGATAATATCTATGCTGTTTAAAGTACAGGAACCTCAGAAAGCGTTTCTGTATACTCTCCAGTCTGGATATGTAGCTATTTTCGTAAGGACTCCATATTGCCGCGTTGACTTCTAATCTGCTCCGAATTAGGGAATTGAATAGGAGGCGCATGACAAATGTGTTGTTGAACTGCCTCATGCTCCTCATTACAAAACCGAGCAATTTGTAAGAATTATCAACTAGGGTGTAGATGTGCTGTCTGTATGTCAACCATGAGTCAAAGGTCACTCCAAGGTCCCTTGGATAATTTACTCGTGATAGTGCCTTGCCATCAATGTCATAACTATGTACAAGCGGGGCGTCACCTCGCGAGTAGGTACGTCATGATAGAACATTTGCCGGTATTGAAGTTTAGCTTGTGGTTTATGCTCCAAAGATACACGGCGTCTATGTCATCCTGCAGTAATGTACAGTAATGTACAGTAATGTACATGTAGGTATACGTCAGTCATGCTTCTCCACCCAAGAGTCGGACAATATGTTGTATGTTCAGATACGGGCTATATACGGCCTAGTTGGGAATGTGCTGAGCATGGTCATGTGAATGTGGGACGACGTTTACTTTGCATCATACCTAAATTTACAATAACAGGTGAAAATGATGCATTTTTCACAGTGAATAGACACTTTTCACATAGACCCGTCATGTCAAACGACAGATCTGCACAAAAAAAACAGAATATTGTAATTAACAGAAAACAAAATTTATTGTAACACTAATTATATTGGCATATATCTGTAATTATTGCCAATAATCATTATTACTGGCATTTTTACGATGAGGTCACCGACCGCCATGTTAAATTCACAGATTAATGTATTTAGGATTCTTTGTAGAGCCTTATCCAAGATTTATCCCTATAACAGAGTCTCAGATAATGAAGAACTACTTAAAAAATCAAAAGCTCATATGACTCCATTGGCAAGAAAATTCATCGAACTTATCCTATTGCCAATTTACGGGATATTAATATCAAGTCCAGGCTCCGAACAGAAACAAGGATTATGGCAGTAATTCCAGTATGATTTCCGGATCCACGATCACTAAAAACTGAAAGAATGCCATGGATTATATATACATATGCCCATACCTCCAAATGTTTATTTAAGTTATGTAGAATATCATACGAAATAAAATAATCAATAATACGTCCTTATTAGTTCATGTAGGTACAAGTTTTCATAGCCTTAAATTATTTTTTGGAAATTATGACGTGTTCACATTAAGGCGCACACTATTTATTGTAAAATATAGATATTTTTAGTAGGATATTTTTGGGTTTAATGTGTACGACTAAAATGATATTAAAATAATGATAAAATATATAATCTGTGTATTTATTTTAAAAAACATCAAATAGAGGAAATAACTTTTACTAATAGGGAATTTTGTAGAGTTGGAGTATAGTTTCAGACTCTGGGGATAATATACAGGTGAGTTTTAATTAACTGGTATCCTTGAAGGAAGTGAATCAGTACGAGCAAGTAAGGAAGTTTTGATAAAAAATTCTGGGAAAAACTTGTACTGATTCACCCCCTTCAAAGATGCAAGTTAATTAAAACTCATCCCCTGTATATTACGCACTAAAACATCGTACGTTTTTATTAAATTGTTATGTGAAAATTGCACTAGTGCAGCGGTACAGTACAGTCACCTTTGTAGAATGTGCGTCAGTGTACGTGACGATTATATTATTATAAATTGACGTGGAATTTCTCACTAGAGACACGTAACCGGCGTAATCTCTTTCGCGCACCTGTTCTCAGCAGATTTTTACAACAGTTGATGAGAAACTACGGCATAATTTGCCGTACTTTTGCCATAAATACCGTAAAAGGGGGCGAATTGGTCAAAAGCATGACAAATGGAATCGGCTAGTAAAGAAAAGTTACTAAAAAGTAAAGAAGGCACATTTTGACGGAATACGTTTCCAAAAGATAAGCAGCGTACGAAAGGTAACGTCAAACCTACTAACATCACAAACTATTAATTGGGCACATATTTTTCCAGCTCTTTCCACTGAAAAAGCGTACATTGGTCCAGTAACCATAAACATCAAGAAAATTGAAGACTTAAGACGCTCTCTAATGTTCATTCCACATACCTCATTGTAGAAAACTGGCTGAATAATGTTACTTTGCAATATGGAATAAGGAAGAGTATTAAAAAAAATTTTTTTTCTTTGAGAGTTCTCAATTTATAAGACCTCAAAATAAACATAATAATATTAAAAAACTATTAACTTTTAAAATTAAAATGAAACTAAATGATACTTCCAATAATTAATAATAATAATTTATCAATATGAAGAAAAAAAACATGAAAATCTATTGAACTCGAGTAAAATAGTTTCTTTCTGTTTTGTAAAATTAGACTTAAATATTTTGTTCCCATTTGTACTATTTATTGTGCTTTTCAATTGTACTATTCATGTATAGGTACATTTGAACATAACACAATTATTTGTCAAATTAACATTATTTATTTTCTTAATTTGTATGGGAATGTCAAATCTTACAAGATTCTTATATGATTCTAAGCACCTTTTTATTTTCATTCTTTTTTATGATAATTAGACGTTAAAAGAAAGTGATGCGTGACAAAATGATACGTGAAGTCGTTGTGCCACGGTTCTACGAAACTTACATCCCTACAAATTACGGCAGTACTGAGGTCGGGAAACGCTACGATAATTCGAAACGCGCGCGGGAACACGGTACATTTTCCGTTGAAATCTCGGCAACATCGGTCGACGTCGCAGCGCCACAAGCCGCCAAGGTACGTACTTCTATTTCCTTATTTCTACATTTCCATAAACTTAACATGCATTTATTCTTCGTAAAATTATTTTTATACATCATAAAGTAATCTCGACATGGTAATTATTCATCTCTGTGGTGTTTCTTTTTAAACGGTCTGCTAATTCGACTAATCTTCATAATTGCGAGATCAGACTAGAGTTTTTTTGCGAGTTCGTTAAACTCATTATTTTCTATCCGGTTTATTAACCAATTCGGTTTTTGGGCTTACCTGTTCAAGTTATATGAACTGAGCAAATTATTTCCATCGTTTCAGTTCTAGTACGATCGTTCGTGATACTTGTGTTTTGAAAATCATCGTGGGAAAATGTCCCTGGACAAGGTATGTGTTTTTTATGGTAGTGGTTAGGTGTGTTATGGTTAATAAGGTTATGTATTTATGGTTATAGTCAAACTCCTTATAAAACGACAAGGCTTGTTTCTGATATTGACCCTGTTGTATTCCGATTCAATTAATTAAATAATCAATTTATAACTTATTATCGTATGATAGTGCTACTCGTTATCAGTGCAATTTGATAAAAAATGGTATTAAGGATTACAGTGTGTTAAAGGTGTAACCGGGTAGATACAACCTTGAATGCAAACAGCAATAATTTAAATAATTGATAAGCATTGTGTTGCAACCATTGTAACCATGGTTTTAACCGATGATTCATTGGATAGGTCGCTAGATGTCTGCCCCTGATAAGTCGTTGCATAATTCAAGGCGTTGTTGCAATAAAACATAATTTATCAGAGCTGTGTCAAAGAAAAACTTATTAAAATTCGCCTGACGCAGACAGACAGACCGGCAGGTCAATATGTGAATAAGTTCACGTTAAACAATGCCGTCGTCATAATAAACTGTCACCACATTATACATTCAAATATTTTCTTTCACGGTGTCGAGTCGATTATGTTTTAAAAGTATAGACAGTGTCAGACGAGGCTGCTTATTTCATTACATCAGATAAGTCTTGATGTGCGAGAATATTTTTTTCAATTACCTGTTTTCGCGTTTAGGTACGTCTTGGGATTTACGTCATATTTCAAATTAATGACACATAACTTTTGATTTACCGCCATATTTCAATAAATATCCACACGATTCCTCGAAGAATTCTAAATTAAAAATTAATCACTAATTGGGTATTATAATCATCGAAAAAATGTAGTTTGGGATAATGGTTTCGGTAATTGCCCTTCACAACATCGATCGTAATTATTTTCTGGGTTATAGAATATTTATTATTCATATCACTGTGTCGGTTGCCGGTTTTTATTTAGCCAATAAAATTGAGATTGCCGAGTACCTTACCATATATTTTTAAATAATATTTAATTTTTCTGTCCGCCAACCAACGAGAGCGAAAATATTGTGAACGCGCATTTTTTTCCGTGATTATAATATCTATTTCGAGCGGTGAGAGGATCTATCTATCTCGGGGTGAGAGGATTAAAACCATCTCCAGATGGAAGTCCAGATGGAACTAGGCAGAGCCTGTTCTAAGAAGAACACCAATACAAATGATTATTAACAATATAACTTCCAAAATAAAAATAAAAAATAAAAAATCTGAATCAAATTAAGTTAAAATGAATTCACACCACACTAAAATAATGTTACAACTATAAACAAGTCATACTAAATAATAATAAATAATAATATATAATAGTAATCATAATTATTCAGATATTAGACTTAAAATTGGACAAAAATAAATTTGGTACATACGTGCCTTGTTGGGCCAAAATTATATTTTGAAATTTTGGAATATCTCATATACAAGCTACATAAATAGTATTTAAATTCCGCCGTACATTTCAATCAAATAATAACGCCATCTGTTGCCGCTTGGCCCAACCCTGCCCTTAGCTGAGAAACGAACGGCACCACCCGTGGCGGTTTGCTACGGAACGCAACTGGGTCCGTCCGCCGGCCGAGAGAGTGCGCTCATCAATTTTATTTATGATTTTAATATTCGGATAAATTTGTCCTTGGCTGCTTGCCGGGAAAGTCTTGGGGTGACACAACCGATTATTTATCGTTATCTGCATGCTTACTTATTAGATACGCACATTTTCAAAAGTTGTGCTGATAATCAGCAAATTCGTTTCCCTGATACCTAATAGTACATTTCGCCGTTTACAGCACCTACCTATATTGATTTGAGAAACGCGGCAGTTCAATGATTGATAAGTAGGTAACTGAAATTTAGGTCATTTTCCATAGCAACCAATTCGAAATAAAAAGAAGGCATGGAGGGTAACTATGTGGCGAAATTCTCAATTTCTAGATCAGTCAGTGAAGTGGAACAGATGTTTCCTACATTGTATACATCCATCACAAATTGCTGTTGGTGAAAGAAAGATACGCGTTCCGGAAAGCCAGCGATGCGCGATCCACGGTCAACGATTCGTCTGTACCGTGTAGCGGTATTTTGATTGATTCTTCCAGCGGATGAATTCTTTGAAATTGTATTGTTTATTTATATAGAGAAAATGATTTACTAATGACGACGCAGTTACGTTCCATCAATTAAGTACCTCTTACCGCAAAATATCGCAGATTTCACAATAAAAGCCTTCCGCGTTCAAATCAACGTCCTACAACGCGGACCAATTTTCTCTATCAGACAGTTCCCCGTTACGCTTGGCTATGCGATGCCGGCCAACCAGAAATGTCAGCTTTCACTTTCCATGATTAGATCCCAATTGCTAAGTGTGCGCGGTGTACGGTATTTAATATACAGTTTGTTGTTTGTTAGTTCTGGCAAAAAAACAGGCATATCCAGTACCCGGAGTATCAGGAAAACAAGTCGGAGGAGGAGGTGAGCGCCCTCGCAAATCGTGCCAAAATTGAATTAAAATGAGCAACGCTGATTGGTCAGGCTCGTTCAGGCCAATCAAAGGTCTGGGCGGGAAAAGTGCACGTGAAAGCGCAAGCGTTCGCAAAGTGACAAACAGCCCAATGGATGTTTGGGCTACTTCTCCTGTATTCTGATATCCTATTAGGAATGCGTCAGTGACTTGGTTTGGTATTTAGTTTAGCAAACTCTTCCACACTCTTATATTCATCACACTTAATTCCGAATCTGTAAAAGTCGTTGCTCTATCTTTAAAAATTAAGGTACCGGCATTGATATATAAGGGCCTAGATATGAATCGGCCTTCATAGTTTTGGCGCGGGAAAATGACCACTTTAAATATAAGATCGCCGCCAGTAGCAGTTCTGCCAGTACTTCCCCGGTGTGAGCAATCCTGCGACGAATATTTGTGTTCTGTTCAGTGTTTTGCTCTCTCTCTCTGTCACATGCTTTTACGCGCAACGAATATGACCCAACTCATTTGTACCTGAGGGCATATCTAGGCATTTTATATCGATGGGTACCGGCGTTTAACTGCTCGAAAGTCAGCCTTCGCGCGCAAAAAAACTGCGCCGCTACTTTTTGATCGATTATTGTAAATAAATACTGTCAATTTAGTTTTTTTTTCTTTTTCATAAATTCCCTCTTCTTCTCTAAGTGTCATCTCCTATCGGAGATCGGCGGTCATTATGGCCACTTGAGCCCTTGATGTTGCGTCGCGGGACAACTCGGTGGTGAGTTGAACCATTCAACGAGGTTTCGTAGCCAGTGGGTTCTTTTTAGGCCAGGTTTTCAGCGGCCTTTTATTTTTACCTTGGGATTAATTGGAGAATGTGGTTTTTGTTGCCACGCATTATGTGGGCCACGTATTGTAATTTACTTCTCTTTATGGTCTTCAGTAATTCCAATCCTTTGTGCATCCTTTGCAGCACCGTCTGATTTGTGACTATCCGTCCAAGATATTTTCAGTATTCTCCCGCTAATCCACATTTCGAAAGCTTCTAACCTTTTGTACAAAGTCTGGGTTGAACTCCACGCTTCTCCTCCGCACAGGAGGACTAAAAATGTGTATAATACCGCACCAGACAACATCTAGTGGAGAGCTTGAGACTAGAAGAGTTGGCTCATTTTGATAAACGCAGCTCTAGCTTGTTCGATGCGACGAATTCCCTCTTGTTACCTAGTAATTAATCTTGTTAGTCGTGTACAATATATATTGATATAATACATATATGGGTACCGGCTGAAACTGTTACGCGCGGATATGTCAAACGACGCAAAGTGCCTATAGGCAATTTTGGCATTCGAAAGGTTAAAGAAGCGTCAAACACGTATATGGCGGTAGGTTGTTGGTTGAAAAAACGATTCGTAATCACCTGTTAATGGCGGTAGGTTGTTAGCTTTTCTTTAAAACCTTCATAAACACCTATTTGACGGTAGGTTTTTTACACGCCGACCTGTATGTAACTATGTAATGGAATCTAAGGTAATTAATTTAACCATCTTCCAAGGATCGTAGCGTCATAAAAATTGGCAGCTGTATGTAGTTCTGATGACAATACAATAATATGGTACTGTCGAACTGATCTGATGATGGAGTCGGACGATATGAACTGGAACTTCATGATGGAACATTGTATCATAGCTGTGTTTGGACTTGTTAGAAAAGTCTTGGAATGAATTTTGACCACGATTAGGTTTCAAGGTCTGATGATGTGGTTTTTACGTGCATTTATAAAAGCGTGTTTTTAGTGTTTTTTTTAACTATTAATTTATTTAATATTGGCAAAGTTAGCTAAACTGCATACGTTCCAATAGTTTTTTCGACATAACGACTATTATTAAACATGAAGCATCGACTAAACTGTTTAGTCGAGTTTTGCTTGTCGTGAATTCCACACAACATGGAATGCCTATACAATAAACATTTCTGCTACATACACGTATCTTTAGATTTTATTTCACCAGTACCTTTCTATTATCATTCTGAAAGGTTTTTCTATATTTTTCAGAAATTCGACGCCGCCGCTGAGAAGCTGAAGACATTCACTAAGAGACCGACAGATGACGAATTTCTTGAGATCTACGCACTATTCAAACAAGCAACGGTCGGCGATAATAACATCGGTAAACATTTCAATTCAATCTCTGCAATGAACATCTCAGTACACGTTTCCGTTTGTATTTTCACAAATAAATAAAATCAGCATGGATGATCTGATGAAAATACATGCACCATTAGTCATTGGTTGGATCCATTACAGCTGCTCCCACGTTGCGGTTTACCGAAATGTTTTTCTTGTGCAGTTTATAGTGGCGTATGCAAACGAATGCATGTGTTCTCATACGGTAAAACCGAATGCGGTAAAAAAACCGATTCGTTTATTTTTGCTGCCGTGTCTTGTCACTGAAAGTGAAAACCGTAACGGCTTTTTTGTGTGTCGAGCGCTGTACGCGGAAGTATGGCAGGTGGTGGGACGAGGGACAATTTCTCTTCTCGCGTATCTTGTTTTTTTTCAATTCTTCCTCCAATCTTCTTAGAACTTTGTTAAACGTTGACATTGACATTCGAAAATAATTGTAGAATTTTGTTTCATCATTTCTCTTTTGAAATTAGAGTGCCCAAAAGTGGCCCAAATTAAAATTTGCGATTTAATTGGATGCACCCAAAACTTTATATATTTTTTTCGAAATCTACGCATAGGCGTAGACAAAATAGTATAGTACTAAATCTACGCATAGACAAAATAGTATAGTACTAAATAACCGCGGTTTCAACGTCGTTGTCGACGTCCATCTTTTATGAATCGTTTGAACGCGCAGATTTTTACAGTACCTACGCTAAACCGAATCAGATAACCTATTCGTAGAAACCGTAATAATTAGAACGGGCTGTTAGTAATTAGCAGCCAACAGGCTACAAAAATTTAAGGCACTTTCGCGACTCTACCCGTACTCGAATGTAACTCTCAGGCTAAAAACTCAAGGCGCGGTTTTTACCCGCGCTCGCCGCGGTTGCGGGTCAACTGTTTTGTTTGAAAACTCACGACACCGCAGGCTCGCACGGCTAAGTAGCCGCCGCGGTTGTGGGAACGGCCCTCAAACTTGGTGGCAGAAAATCGCAAGTCACGCGGTTCACGAGTCACACTTGTGAAAATCGATAACAAAATGACGTCAGCCACACCTGCATCGCCCGCGAATCGACCGCAAAGCGCGCGGGCAATGGCCACCAAGCTTGCGGCTGACCGCGGCCTTTAATTCAATTTTGCAGAGGTCCATTTTTTAGTTACGCCACTGGTTTAAAATCAAATTTCTCCCAATCCACAGAAAAACCTGGAGTGCTAGACCTAAAGGCAAAGGCAAAATGGCAAGCGTGGGCTGACAAAAAGGGACTAGGCAGCAATGACGCCAAGGAGGCCTACAGTAAGAAAATCGACGAAATGGCGACGAGATACGCTTAAATTTAATATTATTTTGTTCATGACATGTTTATTATATTGAAATAAAACACCCTAAAATGCAAAGTTCCTTCCAAATTACACACTTTTTTTTAATAAAAATGTTTTGTTTGATAACGGCTGTTTTTTTAAAAATTATGGTATGGTAGTGCTGTTGGGGGGCGCCAGTTTTGCATGCGGCAATTTTGCACAAATGTCACTTTTGACAGGTCCGAATTTGATGAGGGCAGATTTGCAGGAGGCAACCTTGCAGGAAGCAACCTTGCAGGCGGCAACCTTCAGTACAGTTTTTAAGTTTTTCTGTTAGGTTAGGTTAGGTTAGGTTTTTCTTTCCCTAAAATCGAAGTGACATTAATTACCGGCATCCTTGTAGTGGATGACTTTTATACATCAAACTAAACATTAAAAAAAATGTTTTAAGTTTTTCTGTTAGGTTAGGTCATTCTGACATTTGCAAAACTGCCTTCTGCAAGATTGCCTTCTGCAAAACTGCCGCCTGCAAGAATGCCGTCTGCAAGATTGCCGTCTGCAAATTTGCCTTCTGCAAGTTTGATGGGACCCGTGCTGTTTTGACGTTTGATATGGCAACAGGCGTCGCGTCATGTAGGTAGGGGTCAACTGAAATAAAACACCCTAAAATGCAAAGTTCCTTCAAAATTACACACTTTTTTTTAATAAAAATGTTTTGTTTGATAACGGCTGTTTTTTTTAATTATGGTATTAGTGCTGTTTTGACGTTTGATATGGCAACAGGCGTCGCGTCATGTAGGTAGGGGCAACTGCTACTAAGGTGGTGTTATGTTCTGTCCGCCATACGATCGTTTATATGCGGTTGTAAAAAATTGCCAAGCGATGTCCCAGTGGTCGACGTCAAGCCGGAAAGGGGTGATATCGGGGCAAATCATACTAGTTATTAGAAAAATATAAAAAAAATCTGTTGTAATATTTTTTTAAATTATAGGCAAAAAACGACAAAATCATTTTATTATCAATACAGTCAGTTAAAATTGGACGTAATATTAATTTTGAATATTTGGTTGGATAAAAAGTGACATTTTCTTCCAATCTGGAAGCTCTTCCTAGCTTTCAATTTTAATCAACAATTTATAGAAGCACTATTTAAGATTACATAATAAAAAATAAAAAAAGTAAAAATTTGTAGTAACGGGAGTTAAAACACCATCACAGGGTGTTGACTTTTGTCGTTTTTTAGTCTATAATTTTAAAATATGTAACTTAGATTTTTTGTGATAACCAGTATGTTTATAAATCAATTTGCCCACATAAATCCTGGCGGTATGGTCGAAAGATATTGCCACTTGGCAATAGGCCCACCGTGTTGTAATCTTTTGTGTGTGCAATAAAGTTTCAAACAAACAAACAAACAAACTTGCCTTATCCGTTTCTGGCTTGACGTCAACTTCTGGGACACCTGTATGTATACAAATGTTTCACCTTATTAAATAAGTATTATTTTCATATTAATTTGAAAATAAAAATAATATAAATCGTCTGTTTTTAATTGTTTTTTTAATACCTACAACAAAATTCCTAGTTCATTCAAAATGTCATTAGTATTCCACATGTCATTGTAATTATGCCAATAAATAACAAAAGTTGTATGTAATGAAAACGCAATTTTTGCATGATACGGACTTAAAGAATAATCTAGCAATAATTATTCACCACTATGGGTAAGGTAACTATCGAAAGTGACAAATGTAATTTGGTCTATAGATAGGATCTAAATAGGAAGAAAATGATTTTCGTCGTATTCTAGGCTATTTGGACTTTCTTCTTAGATTTTGCGGTTTTTTCCTGTCAAGTTTGTAAATTTTGATAATAATGCGCAGAGAAATAATGGATTATTGACAAAACATCGTTTCAAATTCGAGATATTGTGTGTGTCGACAAGTGTTCTTCTCTATTTTCGTTGTTGCTTATGGATTTGGACACCTGTATGAAAATTACATTGTTTTACAGATTATTAATTTAAAATCTATTTAACCGCCTGTTTGCCCCCCTTAGTTTAAAAAATAATAGGAAGAAATACACTTTATTTGATTAGTTTGACGTATATAATCACCCCTTGACAAAAATATTTGTCTGTCCCAAATACAATGTATACTTCTAATATTAGTTCTATGTTCGCAATGAATGTTTTATTGTATTGAATTGTAGATAACACTTTGTGTTTGGATTTTCGCGCAATCTAGAATTCATAGATGAATTTTAAATTATCTTATGGTTAATTTAGTATAATATTTTAGCTCATTAAATTCTACTAGGGAGAAAATAATATTTTAAATATATTTATTTAAAACTTTGTTCTTTTTAACAAAAATAAACAAAAAACGACTTTTTGGAGGTTGTTTTGTTTGGGACATACTAAGCTTTTTATATTTAAATGCAGCTTATTTTTTCATTGAGAAATAATGTAAAAGTTAAAGAGGTGTCAACCACATATTTTATAAGGTTTATCGGGTGTTTCAAACAACCCAAGGTCGCTTACAATTTTTCGTATGTGCATAAACAAAGATGAGGCAAAGAAGCGGTTCTACGCAATTATGCTGCCTATATTGCTTGGAAAATGACTCAACTATACGGGTGTTACTACTGCACACCGTTATTACTGCAATGCACTGTTATTACGGCATTTTTTCTGCGGGTGAATCAGTACAACGCGGTAAGCAACTTTTGATTTATTTTTTTGGAAAAAAAAACAAAAAAAAACTTTTTTTTGTACAAAAAATATTTTTTTTTTTATTTATTTGAAAATTTGAAGAAGTTGACTGTTAAATAAAGGTTTGAGAAGCGTTTAAGTGCGCTGCGCCATCTAGCGGTAGGTAATAAGTCGTAAATAAATAATATCAGTGACATTTTAACAACCACTAGATAGCGCATCGTGATTATAGCTTTTCAAACTATTTAAAAATAAAAAAGACAAACAAATTTTCAAACAAAAGTTTAAAAAAAATATATGTATATATTTTTCAGTTTTTTTAAATTAAAAGTTGCTAATTTTGTTGTACTAGTTTACCCATAAAAAATGTCCATGCAGTAATAACACCCGTACATATATGGCTTTTAAAACAAGTTTTTGAAAATCTACTCGAATAATCATAAATTAAGCAGTTACTCCTGAACCACAGTTTGCTTTCAGCTATAGCAATTAGGCGATTCAGCCGCCGTTGTCTCGGGAATAGATTCTTCATCTTTTTATATGAATAATATTTCCGCTGCAACTTCTAGTTTATTCAGATGATAGTTCCGAAATTATTTCGGCAAATAATTTGCTGGAATTGAAAGAGAAATTGCAATATCTTTTGAGCGGACTACATTTCTAGTTCTTTCTGAACGACTTCATTCTAAATTTGACAAAGACTAATCTCATGCATTTCCATCTTCGAAGACTTCGTTCCCCTTATAAAAACTTGATTTTCAACATTTGATCACTACTGTCAGTGATGTCGTCGCCGGTCAAGTTCTTGGGTTTCGTTATCGACAGTGGTCTACGATGGAATTTACACATCGATGTTCTGTGCGATAACCTGGGACGCGCCTGTTATGCACTCTTTGGGTTGGTGCCGCTCTTTTAAAGAGTGTCTTATATTATCTTTGAGAGTGGCGCTTAGAACATGCTAATTTTCGTATTGCATACCCTTGTGTCACATTTTGAATGTGTACTTTTTTGACCATTTACTCCTATATATTAGTAGATAATACTTCTTAGCATTCAAATAGTACCTGAAATCAATCATAACAGTAAACCTGTGAATTTACCGCGTGAAATTTGTAGGACCCGACGTTTCGGTGACGTTGCAGCCGCCGTTGTCTAGGGTAAACTGAAGAGCTGTCAGTCCGTTGTTTTGCGGGTAGGCCGCAAACCGCTGCCGCCACTGCGTAGGTTATAACGGTGGTGGGGGGCCGGGCTCTATCCTATTTATAATGTCAAACAACCGCGATAGTCTTCGATTTCATAGTAAACCTGTGAGTTTCAACCTGTGAGTGCATTCGGAATAATGCAGTGTGTGCGTGTGTGTTTGTGTGTGTGTACAGACATAACGTGAGTATTATAAAAGTATGAATGTTTACATTTTTTTTTCATATAACCGAGTTCAATACCAGTCAGCTTGCTCAAATTCCGTATTTTCAGTAAAATATAAGCATCACTACTTACGGCCGTCTTTGCTCAGCTAGGTATGCGATTAGCCAATCGCTATGGGATTTGATTCTCCCTGCGCGATTTCTGATAATGTTTACCGAATAAGGTAGCATTTCTGCTGTAAAATTTGAAGTTTAAACAGCGCTTGTATATTGTATAGGCCGATTGGCGACTAGCGCCCTCTGAGGCATACGATTGTTAATTTACTAACAGCACACACTAGTTGTTTCCGAGCGTTCATTGGGTGAGTTTGCTTGCCGGCCGGTCGAATAATTACGACCACTGTTCATATAAATTTTAATTGCAAAGTAAACTGTGTTTGTTGGCTTGAAGCTACGCCGTTGTTCCTTGCATATTAATTTTTGATTCAGCGCTGTCTGTTTCGTTTAACAGCATACGGTCGATAAGTAACAGCGGCAGGTATTTTTCCGTAGGTAGGTTAGCCTCTGCGATTAAATTTTATTGTGTGGGGATAAAGATAACGGTTGACCTTATTCAATGGCAGGATACGATAATCGTCTCTGGGTGTAAATTCTTTTGCTCTTTTCAGATTGATTGTGTGTGAAACCAGTGCTTTACCATGTCGCTTGATGAGGTGAGGGCTTTTTTAATTTTAACAACGTTTTAGGGGAATGAGATGATTTTGACGTTTTTTTATTATAGGAATTCAACACCGCAGCTGAGGAAGTAAAGAAGCTGAAAACCACCCCTGCGGACAACGATCTTCTAGAGCTCTACGCGTTGTTTAAGCAGGGCACTGTTGGAGATTGCAATACGGGTGAGATTTAGTTTTATGTAAGGTAGAAGAAAAGAAAGGTTAGGGTTAACTTTCAAATAGCCTTGATAATCTAGACTCGGTTATTTGTTGCCTTCCCCCAGATCGATTTGGCACAGAATCTAGGCATAAAATATGAGTAGTAGGGTTACTTCGCCTTATACCGGCCAGTTAACGAAGATGCGCTGTTTAAGTTCTTATAAATATAGTTTATATTCGTTCTACATTTATAAACCATGCGTATCATATAGTCATTAAATTGTGTAAAACTAATTGGTTCATGTAGTAAAGACAATAATTTTATATAAATAATATTTACTGAAAAATAAAAAATTACCAGTTCTCGGCCACCGATGACCAGTTTTCAGCCTTTCAGTTCTCGGCAGCTTTTCAGCTTACCAGTTCTCGGCCGTCACTTATCCATACAAATTTATTTTTATTCAGTAGAATAGATAAATGAAAAAGGTGCTGATACCATATAAATTCCAAGAAAGGTTAGTTTAACATTCAGATAACCTTGATAAGCTGAAATCGGTTCCAATCTTCTGAATTATCGATAAATGGTGTTGCAATTATCCAGGTCGATTTGACATGGAATCTAGATATATAATACGATAAGTACCTACAGTAGGGCTGCGGTTATCCGAGCCCCGATTAACCGAGTTAACCGAGGTCAAAAAGGCCACTGCCAGGCCATGTTTTTACCCCCCAACGTCACCCCTCTGCTCCAATTTTACTATGCATTTCTGTATTTTATAATTTATGTATGTATGTTTGTATGTTTGTATTCCATTTTTAACAGGCTACGTTTAAATATGTAATAGATGTATTATTTTACTTTATGATCTTCATTTTCATTTATTTTAAACTTTACTGTATGTTTCCCATTTGAGTCAGTGTTTCCTGTTCGAAATATACTGTTTCCTAAGCAGCGGAGGGGATGTTGACCTGTTGTCATGCTACTCTTGAAACGACCTATCGGCCACCCAATCCTGAGTGGTATAATAGGGAAAGGACGCCCAGGTTTGCGATAAATTCATATTGAATTACCGCTGTAATACAACAGGTAGAGGCTGCGCAAGCGACTTCGGTCCCCGTAACCGGTCGGAACGACAGAGGTATCCTGAAGGTTAATTCCAGAAGGAGATATCCTGCCAAAACTGGTAGCCAGGGGGCGAGGTGGCCCGTTGGATTACCTTCCTAGTGCCCCGCCTTAGAGCATTGGTCTCTGTCGGGTTTGTGGCTTTGCTGGGCGGTAGGTTTTTATCGTCCCAAAGTCTTCTACCCTCACCTCACGGGAGACAGAATGATGATCATCGTTAAAACTTCTCGAGGTTCGTCCGTTGTAGTCGACATCTCCAAGTGAGTCTGGGTTATCCGAGTTTTCGATTATCCGAGGTACCCTCTTATATACCGAGGTACACATTACTCTGGATAAGCCAGTCTCGATTGTACTTGTCTTTCCAAAAACCATGTTGATGAGAATGTCAAGTATGGCTTCGCTTGACCATAATTAATAAAAGAATAGTAGAACATCTCCATACTAGAGCACCGATTTTGCACTTGTATAAGCGCGCTCTACCCGTACGCTACCAGTATTTAGGTTCTCACCGGTCTTGCTGGCCACCAATCAAGGCCGCCGTGCACCCTCAAGTGCCGCCTGCTAGCCCTGCTAGTCGAAATCTACGACATTGGGCTCGATTGCGTTTCTTTGTGAACTAAAATCGGAAAATAGTCCGTGTGAACGAGACAGGGCAATATGCTAGATCGGAATGTGAGATGACCGGTTGTCACTTTTTCGCATTAAAACTGCCCGCCAAGGTCAAAGCATCTGAATCTTACGCCGCACGAGATATGCTTGAATTTATTCAGAGGAATATAAGTTCGACAGGTAGTATTTATCGACGATCATTCGTTTCATATTCCGCTCTAACGTATTGCTCTGTCTCGTTCGCTTGGACTAATTTTAGCTTTAATTCACAAAGAAACACAATCGGGCCCATTATCTATGTTATAATTACTAGTAGGTACGATATGACTGATGCCTAATACTGGGAATAATGACGCGCAGTGATCAGTGATCTTGTCACTCAGTAATGCGTATCTTTTTTATTGTTATATTATATTAATTTTGAAGGTATATATCGAAAATCAACTGTGCATAAATCCATTCCTATTATATGCGGTGATTTTTTATTCTTTTTACAAACGAAAGTGGTTTATAGTACATAGCCATTATTATGAATAGCTTTTACTATCATTACTAATATGATAAATTCGAAAGTAAGTTTGTCGGTCCTTCTGATGTGTCCTGTCCTGGTGGTTCGGCGCAGTGTAGGTAATTATTTCGAGGACAGTGCTCGAGATGTCCTACTATGCTTGTTTTTACAACTTTGGCCCGACTCAAGGCACTTCACCGCACTCGCAAGTGGATTGGTGCGGATGTCCGAATGGCAAACGGGCTGTTCTTGTCCATCCTCGACTACGGAGACTGAGTATGGGCAATGCATTCATAAACGTATCAGAATGCATGGATGAGATTTTGCTTCGCGATACCTTTAAGCACATACCTCTACTTCAAGTTAGGGCCTCCAATTTAAACATAACACACCGCCACCAGATACGTTTGGCCAATTTTGTAATGTAGGTAGTTCATACCGAAGTTCCCGCCTATCTGTATAGCAAAATTAGGTGGCCTAACGAAACATCTAAGCTGGATTTACAGGAGCCAAAACTTAGACATCCGTGTGCCGTGGTTGTTTCGCTTATCTTGCTGCATACACCTAGAATGTCATCGGAAGATCTCTAAGAGAAAGGTCTCAGGAGAATTTTGGCGAGTTTCATATAATTTAGGCACTAAAGTACCTACTGACACAAACGACATCTCATTTATTGGGGCGCTCCAGAAATCATCTGACAGAGCGTTCTGTCACTAGCGAACCCTTCATAACATCGTCGTTCTTTTGTATCTATATTTACATTTTCATGTGTTCATTTTTTAATTTGAAAATAAATTAAAAAATAAAGTAAAATGGCGCAGTGTGCGTGTGCTGGAAGGGTACGCTAAACTTTCGAAGATGGTTTGGCAGAGTTGTGTGTTACCACACTGTGCGTGGTTTACTATATTAGTGACTCACCAGCATTGGCATGCCATGAGTCGAGGCATCATTTTATCGAGGTAACAATGAGTCGAGCTATCAATTTATCAAGGCAACAGTATATTTGTTTTGTTACCATTGAAGCATTAAAAATTGCAAAATTTGCCTAGCTCAATTTTAAAGAAATTTTTGTAAAACTCGATTTATTAATCTTAGAAATAGCCTCCAATGCACTGGAAGGTAATGCTCTATGACTGGACGCCAGAGATGCTGAAATTTTATTTGAATGCCTTTCAGCATACACTTCCAGACCCCAGTAACCTCGCTCGTTGGAGTTTTGCCGAGGATAGTTCTTGTCCCCTCTGTAGCAATACCCCTTGCACAGCTAGACACATTCTAGCTGGCTGCAAGGTGGCCTTAGATCAAGGACGGTACACTTACCGCCATGACAAAGTTCTCGCTGTTATTCGCGAGGTAATTAGTCTCTCAGTGGCTCGTGCCAACAAGGGTTTGACAGTATCCTCCAAACCCCCAATACAGTTTGTGCGGGATGGCTCTAAAGGCAAAAAACATTTAACTACAAAACCTTTCTCAATAATCGAGAAAGCTACAGATTGGATTCTGGAGGTCGATTCGGTCTCTAAGCAGTATAAATTCCCTGAAAGTCTCGGATGCACAGCCCTCCGTCCAGATATAACTCTTTACTCTCTATCTCGGAAGGTGGCTCTTATTGTAGAATTAACTGTTCCATGGGAATCAAATATCCCAAAAGACCACGAGTACAAATTAAATAAATACCATGATCTTGCAAATGCCGTAACCCGGAACGGCTTCACTGTTCACCTTCACGCGGTGGAAGTTGGCGCTCGTGGCCTGCCAGCTAAATCTCTATTTCACCTCTTTAAAGATCTTGGCCTTTCCAGAAAAATAATCAACTCTTTCTTAGAAAAATTATCTAAAACTGCGATTTGCGCATCTCAAATTCTATGGCTTCGAAGGGGGAGTGAATGGGTGGCAAGGTGAACGCTCACATGTGGCAAGACAGCTGTCCTAAACCTACCACAGCCGGTTCGTAAGTCCGGAATCCACCCCCCAGAAGTGTAAAAAATAGTATTATGATGGGCCCGACTCCGGTCGGTGAATTCCATGGCAGCTCCGTTTGTATTTATTTTTTACTTTGTTTCGGTCAAAACTGAAATTTATTCGAAAAAGTACAAGCAGCAGTAGGAAAATTTACTGCGAAACATCACAATTCAAAAAAGCTATAGCATTTTGAAATAACAGACCAACTAATATTATTATACTACAACGGCTTCGATGTTATTTTTTAAATATATATTTTTTTCTATTTTGCAGCGAAACCCGGCTTTCTCGACTTCAAAGGAAAAGCGAAGTGGGAAGCGTGGAGCGACAAGAAGGGAACAACCCAAGATGAGGCTAAGAAATTGTATGTCACAAAAGTGAAAGATCTGGTGGCAAGCGTTGGACTCGCCTAATTTTTCTACGTACTATTGTTAAATTTTGCTAAATTTTTATACCACTCTGAAACCCAGTGCTCTTTACGCTTTTTATATGTATATTTCACGAATTATGTAAGTTTATTACTGTGCTAATAAAGGTGTCTTTGTATTTTTGTCGATTTTAGTTTGATTAAAAAAAAAGATAGGCGCTGCTATTGCCATCTTTTGGTTTCTAATCGAAATGCTTGGTTCGCGTTTCGCTTTATTTTGTAGGTTTGTTTCGTGTCCTACAGATGGCACTGAATGTAACTGTCAAATAAAAATTCAAAAAATGGCAGTTTTTCGTTAAAATGGATCCGATAATTTTATTTGGGAGACGCCGGCGTCGCGTCCGCGATTCTGTTCAAATGTTCAGAGACAGTACGACCACAAGTTTTTCAGGTAGAGTGGCGACTTTTTTCTCTCGACATTTTTGTTGCGGGCGATTTGGCAGGAGCGAGCAGATCGAAGCCGAAGATATACCTGAAGATATGGAAGGTAATCGGTTCGGTCTCACAGGTTGGCGTTGGTTTTCATGATTAATCGTGCGTATTTTTGTAGTATTTTACACGGCGACGACCGACGCAAATCCAGATGTCCGACCGCACCTTTTGAGAAGAAAAACTACCAGCCCTGAAGATCTAAAGGCTGTGCGACGTGCCATATCTGAACTACAAGGTCAAAAAGTTTCCAGCTTATCCCTCTTGCATCGTGCACGTTTCACATGCGTCGAAGGATAGTTACGTTATAGAAAACTACTTAAATAAAGGAGAATAAATACAACTTATATTAATTATGTATTTAATTATTGTATGTTGCATCGGTGTAGAAGATGTGAATATAGAACATGTTATGTTCCTCGGTATAGAGGATGTCGTGTTAAAGTTATGCTATGTAAGCTGTGATGATGTCCTGGCCAGTTTCGCGACTATAGCGTCCACTGATTATAATAGTGTCCACAGCGCTTCACGCTGAGTGACTGATGTTGACTGACGTAAAGTTAGGTTTACACGGGCTTAGGGCTAATGACAAGTATTTGTCACTTGCACTATTACCTTTCGTGTAGACATGCTGATTCAGCATGTTAGCGTTTAAAGTAAGAGCCTTTTCAAAACACGACTGCCGTGTTACAGAAAGTGAACTATTGTATTACTGTTTTTTTATTGATATATTTGGGGTTTATGTATTTATCCACATACATGCATCTATATTTCCGGAATGTACTCAATCAGACCTTTCAGTTGACACTAAACACGATAAAATTATGTTTTTTTATTGACATTGAGACAACTATTTACTTGATATTTGGACAGGTAACGTATCCCATGACACTCGGAATGACATAACGATTCTAACAATACCACACACTTCTAAATCGGTTTAGGCGTTTATAAGTTATGGTGGAATAAAGAAACGGAAAACACATAGATGAACCCTGAACACATAACACTCTTTTTAGTTGGGCAGTCGTGTAATAGACGGGCTTTAACAATTCCAACAGTTCAGTAATTATTGGTCAAATACCATCTCTCTTGAATCCTGTTATAAACAAGTAAATATATTAAAAAGGATAAAACACGCCTGCCGTTTACCTAATATTTGGATGGTACCCTATGAGACTCACATAACGATTCTAACAATACCACATACTTCTAAATCGGTTTGAGAGTTTAGAAGTTATGGTGGTATAAAGAAACGGAAAACATGTATTACATAGATGAACCCTGAACTCATTACACTCGTTTTTCGTTGGACAGTCGTGTAAAAAGGACATAATTGGTGGCGCTGGGACATTTATATGTTGCCGTTATTATTTGACCATGGTTCTTTCAGTAACTCATCAAAAAAATACCTTTGGTCTCCTCACATGTAACTGCTAATGGTCTCATGTCCATTTTCAACGAACTTTATCATACGTCTCTTAATTTCTTACCTAGGATGATTTTTGGCATATTCTTCCTTGATTAAACGCAAGTACCAAGAGCAGGAAAATATATCGTATTGATTAGTCTTACTAATGTAAAAAATCTATCAAAGCACAATGTTTGTATCCTTATTTTCAATCGATGAGTTCAATGACCCTTTCTTCGAGAGTGCTCGCTTCTTGATTTGTACCAATTCCTTTGCCAGAATAAACATTTGTATCATAAACTATGTCCCGTATTTGAGCCAGCACTTGACCATATTTTAATCCGTCTTTTTGCCAGTTTCATTGATCTGCCTTGATGATCTGTTTTTAAATTTAGTCATTGATTCATCAATGTTTGGTGAAGACTCTCTTATCTATATCTCGGGAAACTTTTTTCTATGTTTTCAATTCATACTATTCTACTATATCTTCAATATAATAAATTTGTCCGTATTTAAATGCATTCGTCCGTTTACGAGAATCAGTAAAGTATAATTTCGATAGCAAAACCTATCTCGGCTAATAGCTTTTTTACACGACTGTCCACCAAATAATAAATTAATAGTTAAAAAAAAACACTAAAAACACGATTTTATAAATGCACGTAAAAACCAAAAAATCCGGCTTCATCATCAGACCTTGAAACTTAATCGTGGTCAAAGTTCATTACAAGACCTTTCTAACAAGTCCAAACACGGCTATGATACGATATTCCATCATGGAATGCCAGTGCTTATCTTCCGGCTTCATCATCAGACCTTGAAACCTAATCGTGGTCAAAGTTCATTCCAAGACTTTTCTAACAAGTCCAAACACAGCTATGATACGATGTTCCATCATGAAGTTCCAGTTCATATCTTCCGACTCCATCATCAGATCAGTTCGACAGTACCATATTATTGTATTGTCAGAACTACATACAGCTGCCAATTTTCATGACGCTACGATCCTTGGAAGATGGTTAAATTAGTTACCTTAGATTTCATTACATAATTAAATACAGGTCGACCTAATAAAAGCGTGTTAAAAAAGGAGTGTAATACGTTCAGGGTTCATCTATGTATGTTTTCTGACTCTTTATTCCACCATAACTTCTAAACGCTTGAACCGATTTGGAAGTGTGTGGTATTGTTGGAATTGTTATGTCATCCCCAGTATAATGGGATATCTTAACTGTCCAAATATCATGCAAGTAGTTGTCAAAATGTCAATAAATTAACATAAATATAGCGTGTTTAGTGTCAAATGAAAGGTGTGATTTCCGGGAATATACGTGTATCTATATGGATAAATAAATAAACCGCAAATATGTCATAAAAACCGTGATAAAAATAATTATAAATACAATAGTTTACTTTCTGTAACGGAAGTCGTGTTTTTTATTCTTTTTAATATACAAATATTTACTTCTTTTTATTTATTTATTTAATAGTCACTATCGAAAACTATTTTCATTGCTACATTATATCATTGATTTTATAGTGTATAAAATCAATGATTATATAAACGATAACCAATGGCAAAACATTAACGTAGTGAACTCTTCGTAGCTATATTTGTAGAGCGCCGCCCAACTGGGATATACCCGTTCCAAGGCTAGCGTTGAATTTCAGGGCTAGCTTTTCATTTCCAGGGCTAGCATTATCATGCTGCATCTCGAATAACCATTATTCACCAAAGTCAGTAAGTTGCATAAATACGATTTTATCAATCAGTTATTATCAATCAATATCAATCAGTCTTATTAGACGTGAATCCTTGCACGTCTGTCAGTTGCAGCCCGCTCTTTGACCATTTCAGGTTTTTGAGTGATAAACTCTTCTTAGGTATAAGTTCTTCGGTATACACGTACATGCATTTTGCTTATTAATAAACTGGTTATAAAATACTTAAATTAATTTTTATAGTCACAACTATCACGATAGTTAATTTTCCTTAATCACTAAGAATGTTAGACGCAATGACGCATCCAACTGTAGGAATGCCTAACTACTGGAGTAGAATTAATGGTATTGTATTGTATACATATAAACTCTTTATAGTGCGTTGTTTGTAATATATTGACGTATGATAATAAACCTGACCATTGTAAAATTTCACAATGTAGAGTAGAAACGAAACGAAACAAACATGTAATGACAGAACTCTGCAATTTAGGTTGCAGCGTTCTGCCACATGAGTGCAGCAGCGGCAGTACCTACTTAAGATGGCAAATAAATGTAATCACGTTTATATCCGTTTAGACGTTGAGTAGGCAGATGAATAATCATGATTAATTACAGGCATGTAAAAGCCATCACATCGCGGAAATTGAATGTTTGACATCCGAAGTTAATCATCCTCGCTTCGACCGCGAAGTCTGTTCACCATCCATCCATGAAAAAGCCATTCGAATCGAGACGAAGGTCGGTTTTGAGGTGTGCCTAGAACTGAGTAGGTACCCAAATAGAACGCCTACTAAATGACAAGGCTGTTAGGCAATGGGCAATGCGAGTTGACTCATCGACTAAGGCTGAACTTTGAAAAGCTTTTAATATTCAAATTAAGCCAATATTCAGATTTGCATTGACTAAACTTAAAATGTAACGGTGTTGCATCTGCTCACCATAGGGCGTGAGAAACTGGATGCTTACAGACAACTAGGGTTGTCGACTACAGCGGGCGAGCCCGTCACCTCAGGAAGTTTTAACGATTAGTCGTTCTATCTCCCTGGAGTGAGCGCAGAAGACTTGGACAAAACAGTCCACCATCTAGCTCCGCCACAAACCCGTAAGAGGCCAACGCCTTAACCGCGAGATAGCCAGGAGTGTTACCCGGCGGGCTTACACTCACGCCCTTACTTCCAATTGTGACCAGATTACTCCAGTCTCTCGATTGGCTACGAGTTCGAGGTCGCTTGCGCGGTCCTCTCCCTTACGAAGCGGTGAAACGGTGTTTACCGAATCTATCGCGGACCACAGCGTCCTTTGCCCGGCTGTTCACCCAGGATCGGATAGCCGATGGTCGTTTCAAGAGCAGTCGCCGTAAGGTCCGCAACCACCCCCGCTCTATAGAAAACAGAACTGCTTCCAGACTCCCCCGTCTGTTAGTCAGAGTGCACATTCGATTGGCTCACGCTGCACGGTGCGCAGACCGTCCAGGAGCGCCAGAAGGTCGAAACTAACCATAGGGCCAGAGTCCTACCCAGGCTCGCACTTCATGCGTGGAGGCCGTCGGATAGGTGTTGACCCGTGAGTGTGACCAACCCTGAACAGAATGGGTTTTCGTGGCCAACTCAGCAAGGGCCCATTAACCCCTCCCCCCCGGGCGAACCCGTCACCTCAGGAAGTTTTAACAATATTAGATCGTTCTGTCTACGCGTTATGTCTTCCGACCCGCGAGGTGAGCGTAGAAGACTTAGGACAAAACAGTCCACCGTCTAGTTACGCCACACGCCCGTAAGAAGCCTCACCGCCTCACCGCGAGTTAGGGAAGTAACGCTTGAACTCTTAAATGAGATGCTGCAAATGGTGTAATACTTTTGTCTTAATATCGGTGTCATCAAATACCTCCAAAGAGCGGGTTTCTTCTGAGATTGTTCATAATTTGGGAAAGCAGGAGTAATTGCATGGCTCTGCCAAAATTTTAACTTTGCAAAGTTGCAACTTTTCAGTGTACGCTGTGATGGCGTGGAATGCCCCCCTTGGAATGTCTTCACGCCTCCCTTGGGAGGCGCTCCCCCACTTTAAAAAAAGCTACAGTCTAAGGCGCCGGGCACTGATGTTTGTCGTCATTGCCACCAGCCCTGATCTTTTATATCCCCCCACCAGAAACGAGGAATTATTAAGAAGAGCTTTTCCTCGCATTAATTTTCGCTCAATTTTTATCATAGTTTAGGTCATGATAAATCTGGTAACGATACCGGAAATATCTGAGTCCGGTAGATCAATTCCCTGATGACCAATACGTTGCTCTACCAGCGCTTATACTTAAACCATGGTGGTATTTTTCGGCATTGAAAACGTGTTACTATGTACATAATGCAACCGAATGTTTATTTAGTTTTTAGGTTTTTTTTTAATTATTTTTTTTTTATTCAGAGAAAAAATACATTTATTTAAATAATAAAATCTCGCCAAACTGGTATACCCAACAAACTGTTGGCGAGACAAACTCTTATTTTTCTAGTCTTACACTTCTAATTTTGTGATACAAAAAGACATATAAAAACAATGCACAGCAGTATTACTACTGGTCTTACTACAGGCTTAAATTAGGCCAGTATTACTACAAGCTTAAATTATAGAAATGTATAACAAATTTACTTATGACCACTAATTTCACTATAAACGTCCAACAGGTAGCTTTTTAATCTATTTTTAAACAACTGTTTGCTCACGCTTACAAAGTCTTCTTACAATACAATAGTATTAAAGATTCTTGGAATAAGGTACTTTAACGTCCTTTCACCATAGTAGTTGTTCGCTCTTGGTTCTTCAAATCTTTTAAGGACTTTTTCTCTAACATTCCTATTGGTATTTTAAATTCTGAATTTCTAACGTAATTGAGTACACTTTAAAGCTGTCAACTGCTATGGGCGAACCCGCTTGGCCAGGAGAGTATAATGATATATAATCATTCTTTCAACCCTGGGGTGAACGTAGAGACTTAGGAAAAAAACAGTCTACCGTCTAACTACGCCGACACGCCCGTGAGAGTCTAACGCCTTACCACGAGGCACTGGGGAGTGAAGCCAGCGGGCTGACCTCGCGCCCTCACTACCAGACATGGCGTGATTTCTCGTCATCTGGACTGTTGACTTATTCGCGTTCTCGAAGTCGCTTGAGCGGTCTCTTTCGTACGTAAGCGGTTATTCAGATTGAATATATCGCAGGCCGAGGTGCACTTTGCCCACCATTGTCAATCGGGATCGGGTGGCCAATGGATCGATTCGAGGATATCTGACGTCAGGTCGACAACTACCCCCGCTATTGTAGTAAACATAATCGCCGGACAGCAGGAGCGTGACTGACACAGCCCGGTACGCAAACCGCCCAGTTGCGGTCGAGGTATTCCCCGAATCCTCGATCTTCTAATCCCAACCGCCTCGGACTGCAGGGTTACAGCCGTGGCAGAAGCTCACACCGGCGCTGACAGGCTGTCCCTGTACGAGGAGGCTACGAGATAGGGGTTGAACCGTGAGTTGAGCAACCCACTTGACATAGAGTTTGACCAACACCAACCAAGTTGCACGGAACTATTTAAAACCCGTAATTGAGTACAACTAGTACTTACTTTCCCTACTATTTTCATACATTTCCGTTATCGCTTTTGGACACGTAAACGAGGTTTTCAGGCACCATCTATAATAACGCTAGGCCGACATATTGGACGTTAGCGAATCGTTCTTTCTATATCCTAAGCATCCAGATTCAGCTATTTTCGATATCGTTAACAGTTTGTCTTGACCCCCTATACTATAATGTCTGAGCGTTCTCGCGTAACGCTTTTAATCGAAAACTCATTATACTCGTACCTACCTGTCGATTGATGTATCCTCTAGATCAGTGTTTCCCAATTAGTGATAGGCATTAGGGTACGCGAAGTTGCATCAAGGGTTCGCGTGGCAATCTCTTGACTAGGTTGTTTCAGAGTTGTGCCAAGAAAAACGTGCATTAAACTGATTTTCACCGTCATAATCCGTATTTTGATGGTACTAAATGTTAAAAAACTGATCTAATATTTTATTTATCATTCCTGCAATAAGGGGTACGCTAGTTCGATGGCTTTCTTGAAGTGGTACGTAGGAAAAACCAATTGGGAACCACTGTTCTAGATGTACGTGTAACAATTAAATAATGACTTGCTGATCGCCAATTAAGCGGAATGAACGAATCGTATAATGCAATTAACGACCATCCTGGCATTAAAGATTTACCTAATTATCATAAGTAACACGATACCCAAGCGAGTAGGTACATATAATATGATATCATAGCAATAATCTACTCAACAATTTAAAATTATTTACTTACATTAAATAAAATATACAAAGCGCTGGCTACTCCAGTATTTTGAGCGAAAGGTGCAACATTTAACAAAGTAATCTAATAATCTCGTCTGAAACTAAGAAAAATTGTGATTATTAAGTACTAATGAATTAAATTTCGAAACTACATAGGTATTGATGAAAATGACAAAAGGACAAAATTCGAAACAAGCCTGACACTGAAAAAATAACCATATACAAGAAAAGACGTCCGTCATAGTATAGCTAATATAATCATAAAATGGTATCATCTAAGGTATCTAATAATGGTAAAAACAACTTTATATTAAATTTAAGTTTTACTCTAGGAATATTTCCAACACGGCTTAAATGTGCAAAAATCGTGCCTGTTTTTAAAAACGGCGGTAAATTAGACCTAAATAATTATAGGCCCATTGCACTACAGTGCACTCTCTCAAAAATTATTGAGAAACCCAACCAATATGGCTTAGGCAGGAAATGGGTACGGCTGACGCCATTGCAGAGGTAACAAAAAACATAACAGAGCTCGTCGACAAGGGAGATAAATGTCTTGCTATGTTTATTGACTTAGCCAAGGTGTTCGATACTGTATCACATGATTTCTTCTTAAAAAGTCTACTGACCATATGTGTAAAAGATAAAATTTTAAAATGGTTTGAAAGCTATATATCTGAAAGGACGCAAATCACTTCGATCGCTTATATTTCCAGCGATGTAAAAACTCTGCAATACGGCGTGCCACAGGGCAGTATTTTGGAGCCTATTTTATTCCCTATATATATATATATAAATGACCTCTACAACCTGACGCCCAGTAAAGCAATATCTTTTGCAGATAATACGGTAATAATTTTCAACGGCAGTAGCTGGCGGCATGTTTTTACAAAGGCTACTACTTAACGAAATGAACATTGTCAAAGAATGGCTGGATCACACTCTACTTACACTTAATGTCGGAAAAACTAAGTATTTAACTTTCAGCATAGATAAGAGAGGACAACCATCACATGAAAACTCTATAACTATCCATCAATGCATGAGCCGCTGTCAATGCAATTGTGAGCCATTACCAAAAGTGCTGTCTGCAAAATACCTGGGCATAGTTGTAGATGATAAGCTGAGATGGGCTGATCATATAGACTTATTGTCATCAAGGATCAGACGTCTGTCATATATATTTAAAGATTTAAGGAATATTCTAGACCCCAAAACATTAAAAACTACCTATAATGCTCTATGTCAAAGCATCCTAAGTTACGGGATCATTGGGTGTGGATGTTGCTCCAAATCAATCATTAATCAAGTAGAGGTAACACAGAAGCTAATAATCAAAATTATCAACCGTAAAACCTATACAGATACCCGTCGGATTTTTTTTAAGAGCTTGGTGTACTTAAAGTGAGGCAACTGAATTTAGAATGTTGTCTGATTTTCATTCAATTTCAAAATAACAGAGTGTCATAATAAAGGAACGTACATAATAAAGGCCAATTCAAAAAGTCGGCATGTCAGTCACCAAATTTTTTACCCTATTATGTAGATTTATTTAATTTATTATTATTATATTTTTTTATCACTGTTGGTGGGTCTTTATTATTTTTATTCATTTTTAATTCGATTACATTCAAAATTATATTATAACTAGTAACATTCACATTTTATGTATAATTGACTATTTAAATTCGATAATCCTCTGACCATTTAAATTAGATTTTTTGACTATTTATTTTAATTCCTTTTTCCATCCATAATTATTTCAATTTGATTATTTCACTATTTATTGAAGTTCCTATTTATTATTTACCTTTTTCGTGTTATTGAAATTAATTTTATTGTGTTTTATGATAGGTATTTTACAAATATTATTTGCAGACTGACAGACTGACAGACGCATTGACATATCAATGGCCTAGTTTTTAGATTAATGATTAATTTGTACATACATTGTTTATTGCCCTAAGTTAATTCCTAATATTATTGCATACAATTTTTAATTTTTTTTCTCTTTTAACATATTATGTATTTTAAAGTATGCACAAGCCACTATTTTCTTGGTACGCTTGACTTAGTATGGGCCTAGGCCTAGTTAGGCGGCGTTCATCTAAAGAAGGACTGGGCTGCGGTACTCTCTTTTTTGCTACAATTTACAACGGAGCCTCTAATGATAATAGGTAATGTACTGTAGTTTTAAAAAAATGCGCGCTTCTTTAATTAAATAAATAAATTAAAAAATAACTAAAATTAATAAATAAATTTTAAAAAAATCATTTTGATATACTAGAAATTTCACAAATTTCCCCGTTACTTGTCGCCCCGTATTTACAAATGTTATTATATAATATGCTATTTTGTGGTCAATGAGGTTTGAAATTCAATTGTGAAACTAAAAGATAAAACTAGCTACTACGAAAAATAGTTTTTGGTGAATATTCATAAGCAGGTTAGGTCAATATTCATAAACATCAGTGGCGTAACTAAGCCGGTGCAGCCGGTGAAGCGCACTAGAGGTCACGGTAGTTCAGGGGCTCAAAACGGAATTTATATCTAAGTTTAGACGATCAATTCAACTCTGCTAGGAAGCTTAGCAAGCCGAAAAAATGTATGTCCCAAAACTGATCGATGATTTTGCAGAGTGCAAATCAAGACGAAAACCATTTTAGAAATCTATTTGTTCCTATTTATTATATTATATATATTTATTATAATACAACAAGTAGTTAATTTATATATGTAGATATGCAAAATTTGGTACATTTATAATAATACTAGCTGCGCCCAGCGGTTTCACCCGCGTGGTGATGGAAAATTGTGATAATGATGATAGAAAACTATATATCTTTATAAATTATAGCCTATGCGTTATCCTGATGTGTAAGCTATTTTATTGTAAAGTTTCATCAAAATCCTATCAGTAGTTTTTGAGTGAAAGAGTAACAAACATCCATACATACATTTTTACAAACTTTCGCGTTTATAATAGTACTAGCTGCGCCCCGCGGTTTCACCCGCGTGGTGATGTAAAATTATGATAATGATGATAGAAATATATATCTTTATAAATTATAGCCTATGCGTTATCCTGATGTGTAAGCTATTTTATTGTAAAGTTTCATCAAAATCCATTCAGTAGTTTTTGAGTGAAAGAGTAACAAACATCCATACATACATTCTTACAAACTTTCGCGTTTATAATAGTACTAGCTGCGCCCAGCGGTTTCACCCGCGTGGTGATGGAAAATTGTGATAATGATGATAGAAAACCATACATCTTTATAAATTATAGCCTATGTGTTATTCTGATGTGTAAACTATATTATTGTAAAGTTTCATCAAAATCCATTCCGTAGTTTTTGCGTGAAAGAGTAACAAACATCCATACATACATACAAACTTTCGCGTTTATAATATTAGTAGGATAGTAGGATAGAATTTAAATTTCGAATGTCAATTTCTTAGATTTTTTTCTTAATTACTTGACAGTTGTCGTTATATTTTAGATAATTCACACTATATCTTTATAAATTATAGCCTATGCGTTATTCTGATGTGTAAGCTATATTATTGTAAAGTTTCATCAAAATCCATTCAGTAGTTTTTGCGTGAAAGAGTAACAAACATCCATACATACATACAAACTTTCGCGTTTATAATGTTAGTAGGATAGCCTATGTGTTATTCTGATGTGTTAGCTATATTATTGTAAAGTTTCATCAAAATCCATTCAGTAGTTTTTGCGGGAAAGAGTAACAAACATCCATACATACATACAAACTTTCGCGTTTATAATATTAGTAGGATTATGTCGGTATTGTTAGACTTACTGCTCAATGTAAATCTTCTACTCTAAAAAATAAGTAAAAAAACAGAAAATATTATTTTTATTTCTCATCAACATTTAAAGATGCAGAGATAAAATTCAGTAATTAAATTAATAGTAAAGCGTCGTATTAATATAGGAACATATATTTCAAACATTCTCCCTCAACAATGTTTCTATGTGATCCCTCGTGTCCCACTGAAGTTTTTAAGAACTTGTTTCGCAACATGTCCGAGGCAATGCCCTAGATGAATACGACGATTTGTTATATAGCTACAATATAAATGTATAAAGTAGCTAGGTACAGAGTTATTACATCACATATGCCATAATGAATGTAAAGTAAGTAGAGGCCAGAGGATGGGCCTTTTGTTCAATTTCGCATTGGGGCGCATTTTTTTTTGTTACGCCACTGATAAGCATGACAGGTTACGACTACCAGGAAGAAGAGCGATTTCTATGTTAGCGTCGGTCTAATACCCATAACCACAATTTCTCCAGCTAGATCCTCCTCTCAATCGAGTGTTAAAAATAGCGTACTTAATCCGCCCGGTTGACAGTTTATCTGCGCAAGCGCAGTTCTCTAAGTTTCTCTGATTCGTGCCGCTTCCTATCCTATGCGTGCCAGTCGCCCGGCACGATCACTTACCTCTGTAGGTCTTTACTTAGGCCTTGAGATCTCATTACTTACCGGAGACTGCGGTGGTGGCAGGTTGCCAACTTTCTTCATTTCGATCGATCACTAGCTTGGATAGATCCATTGATCCGAAAATTGCATAAGCCTGTGGTGTTTCGTCACATTACGACCTAAATGTGATCCTACTTATCAGTAATTATTTTAATAATTATAAATTATTTATTTGCAGCTGTCAATACAAAAAATAGTAAAAAAATCACAAAATTACAAATTGAAACTGAAAACCTCAAGACTATGTAATAAAACTACCAACGTTGCAAATTAGGGTTATCCTCAGAATATATCTTAACCTGGCTTTCAGGTTAAACCTATAATTGTTACCACCATTCAATTAAATTATAATAGAAGTCAAATAAAACGAAATAAAAAAAAACAAAAATCAATATAAATATAATTAAAATGTTAAACATCAAATAATCACGATAAAAATGTATAAGGTATGTAATTAGGAAAATTAATTTATAAGATATCTAATATAATATATAAAACAATAAAAATAATAATCAAATTAACAATAATCAAATTAACATTTTTAAAAAAACGGAGGACATTCATTAAAATAACGCGCGCGGTACCCACCAAGTTTTAATATGCCCGTACAATGAAAAGAAAATACGCCTGATTTCGGAGGATTTAATCCCAACTACACTCCCCCCCCCCCCCCCCTCCCCCCTGGATACGTGCCTGACACTAGGTACATAAGTTGCGGATTCTTCCTGATTCTCAATTTTTATTGACTATTTTTTTAATCAAAAAATTTTTAATCAAAAATTTGAGGAGGGGGGGGGGGTACGCGTCTTCTGCCCCCCCGGATACGTCCATGATTTGACAAGGCATGAGTCTTCCTACTGTTGTATACCATGAAATAACGATTATGGGGTGACCTTACCACTGGGTTGACCTTATGTATGCACTTTGAAGGTAATCGAGTTTGTTGAAGACACCTACCCTCGTTTGAATTTAGGTAGTAAATATCAGTTAACTATAATATTTGGTGTTAGAGTAATACTAGTGTAATACTAGTGATACTAGTGATATCAGGCCCAGATTGGGGGGGGGGGGGGTCAGCCAGAGTGCTTGCCCCGGGCGGCAATTTAAAGGGGCGCCAAATTCATCAGTTAAAAACTTTTTTTGACTAAAGTGCCTAGCATCCACGGCGTGTCGTACTATCCATTGTACATTTTATTTTGGAATGCATTCTAGGTTTATTTTTAACGCGTGCACAGTCGATGTGATGTCTCTACCAAGGGAATTCCCGTCGCGTCTAGAAAGATTCATTCCCACAGACTGACCCCATTTTTAAATAAGTGCAGCAGCCATGCCATGGTGAAACTTAGAACGGGCTAACATAATTGAATGCGTATACAACATTTCGTGTCTGTGCTGTTGACCGTTGAGGAGTTCCCTCGTTGGAAGCCAACCCTGAGTGCCGCAGTTCTGTTTTGGTGAAACTAAGAACGGGCTGTCGTAATTGAATGCATATACAAAATTTCGTGTCCGGGCTATTGAGCGTTGAGGAGTCCCCTCGTCGACATCTAACCCTGGATGCAGCAGCCATTTCATGGTGAAACTTAGCACGGGCTATCATAACTGAACGCTAATACCAAACTTTGTGTCTGTGCTGATGACTGAGATGCTTTCCGTATAAAATGCATTGTCATCGGAACTGAGCCAACATGTAAAATTTCAGGTTCATATGAAAATATTTGAGGAGATATCTCAATTCTTCATTTGTCCCATCATCAGAACAGGATTTCGTAAAAATGGGACTAATCTGGAGGTATATCCTTTCAAATAAAAAAAGAATTTTCCAAATCGGTTCAGAAATGACCGAGTTCTGAGGTAACAAACATTTAAAAAAATGATAACTTACTCCTTTTTTGAAGTTAGTTAAAAAAAATCAATCTGTACAATTAGGATTGTCAACTACAACGGGCGAACCCGCCACCTCAGGAAGTTTTAACCATAGTGATCGTTCTATCTCCCCTGAGGTGAGCGTAAATGACTTAAATACAATACAAATGTACCGTCTAGCTAAGCCTACTCTCTCTGCCATATATTCAGCGGTGATTTAGTTTGAATCTATCGCGGAACAATAGCATCTTTTGCCCGTCTCTTAATTCAGGATTAGTTAGCCATTTAGTCGTTTCAAGAGTCTCCACTCATACTCCTTCAATTAGTCAGAGTGCATAACTAATTGGCTGTCGCCGTACGGCGCGCAAACCGTCCAGTACCGCCAGGAGGCGTTCTTCTAGGGGAGACCGATCTACTAGCCGCGAGGGCTGGGACTCAAGAATCCTACCCGGGGTAGTCCTCCACACGAGGAGGCTACTGAATAGGAGCTGAATCGTAAGTTGGACCGACCTGGAAACACAATGGATCCTATAGCCCAAGCGCCCATGAAAGCGTGCTACCAGTCAATCTGTACATAAATGTATTATATTAGAATACCAAGAGCAGGGATTCTTACCAACTGGCCAAATCATCGTTGACTTTCTGTATTGCAGAGTCTGCTTTCTCTACATCAAAAGACATACACACTTGCGTATCATCTGTATACATACAGTCCTCTGCTCAGAATTATGGAAATAGGCACCGATATCAAATGTATGTGTATAGAGAGAAGTGATTGGGGCTAATAGAGTTCCTTGAGGTACTCCGGCAACAATGGGTAAAGCAGTAGACAGAGAAGTAACGCCATCAGAGTCGTTTATTATGATTGAGATAGCGGACAGAGATTTTTCCACTTGTATGTGTACATAACCAATTGATGAATACTAGTTGGCAACACGCCTCATGAACGGTGGCTCATCCTTCAACGACCCAGAGTACTAACAGCATGCGAAACGATTATACGCGTTACCTATATTATTTGCAGATGACCTCTTCAGTCGCTACTTATTCTCCCTCGAGATGTCAGTAAGAGCGGACGTTTAGTATGCTCTCTTCCTAACCCGGACACAATTTACGTTTTGAAAGTTTTTTTTTACATTTAAAAAAAATGCATCTCCGATTGAATGTCTTTATTGTGCTGTGGGTTGGATCGACCTTCAAGAGTTCTACTTCTTTCACCCTTCCTCAAGAGCAGGGGGAGAGAGGATTCGGGAAAAACCTTCAGATCAAATCCATTCCGGCAGTTCCAGGATACCAGAGCAACCTCTATGAGATTTACCTCGAACCTTATCTTTACGTGAGTACTTTCTATTTTAAATAAGAAATACATATACAATTCTTCTTTACACTTCGTTATTATTCGATGTAAGTGCGTTTTCTTATCAGTTATATCTCATATCAAAGACCAATTTCATATTGGTCTTTGAGATGATTTCATATTGGCCTTTGAGATAATTTTATTTTTCTTCCGGTTTAGGCAGGCTTCTTGAATCCTGTCAAAATCGTGTATTGTTTAGTTAAAGAATTTGAGAAATTACTCAAATTCTTTAACTAAACAATTCACAGTGAGCGAATTCTAATACCTGTACTAATTCTCAAAAAAAACATTGTTGACATACATGATTTAAAATGAACCTAATATATATTATTTTAATTCGTATGATATTCTCCGTTAGCTTAAATGAATTGATGGTATTGGGTATGAAATCCATGAGATTCTTCTTTTTGTATTTTTTTTTGCAGTTTTTAATAATTTGTGGTTTTGAAAATCGTACTCGAATTATTTTCTCTATTAAAAAAAAAGAAAAGCAAAATATTAACTGCAGTTCGATAGCACTAATAGAGGCTTCATTGTAATCAGTAGCGAAATAGAAAGCACCGCCGACAATTATTTCTTTAAATAAACGCCGCACAACTTTATTTATTTATTATTTATTTATTTAAGAATTAATTACTATAAAACATTGATTAGCTTACAAAAATAACAGGAACCGAATGGCAAAACCTTAACCTTTTGCTTATTTGTTTCTGTCACCCAACTAGGACTAGCCCGTTCTAGGGTGGACAGGACTCCAATATTACAATCAAGTTTGCTTGATTGCTTGGTTGCCTACAAATGTACAAGTTTTAGTAAAAAGCTAATGACACTAAATTGCCCTAAAATGTGGTCTAAAACTAGGCCTAGGCCTGTACTAAGGCCAGCGTATTAAGTAAACAATGGCTCATGCATACGTCAAATTACACAATTTAAAAAATGGCATTTAAAAGTAAACGGAAAATGGTCATCAGATACGACGTTCTGCAAAATGATGATGACAACATCGATCATTGATGACGATTAATATTCATATAAATATACATATATTATTATTATTATTATTACCTATATATATTTATTATTATTATGTTTATATAAATAAAATAGGATATTTACACCATTTTCATGAAATACAACCTTTCTTCAAAATAAACAAGGTAGGTACAAATTTATTCTCATTCTAAAAACTAAGTAATTTATATGGCAATGCGTCTCTCGGTATTTGTCAGTCTACGAATAAAATTTAAAAATATCCATGTTAAAAACATAGTAAAATAAATAGTTAAAAGAAGCTCCATAAGACGTGATAAGAGTTAAATAATAATTATGGACGAAAATATAACATAATCCAGATGATATAATTATACATAAAATATGCATGGGACAAGTTAAATCTATCATCAACAAATCTATCAACGAAAAGCTATCATCAACAACTTGTTTTGCCTATCGGACCCTGCGTTAAATAATGCCCCTTAAATGGCCAATAGAAAAAAATCGTGTAGTTCTTGTGAATTTCCTGTGATTTTTAAAGAAAGTATTCATTATCTTAAACTATGTCATGGGGCTAAATGTTGCTAAAAGATGTGTTGGGATTCTCTGATGTCGTGCGTTATCGATATGATCAGAGCCCAACGTTGAAGTCTTGTTCCCTCGGCGTACATACGATAGGATGAACACAGTGTTTAATGCTTAGACCATTTAATTTCTGAAAAGAAGCCGAATGACGGTTCTGTTGAAATTTTATTTCTATTTCTGACCCATAGAAAATTATAAAGTAAATATTAGATACAAAGACTTTATTAAAACAAACTTGCCCAGGAATTTAAAAAACCTGAAAGAAAAATAAAGTTATATTTCAGCAAATGCCATCAATATTTTGACATAACTTGTCATGCAGCGGTTCCCAAACTGGGTTTGGCGAAACCCAGGGGTTCCGCTAGATCTCCATAAGGGTTCTGCGAATTTCACTACGACAACTTGTTGCACAAATAAATAGCACAATATTTAAAAAAAGCTTCAATAAATGAGGGCATTTAATAGAACTCATGAAATCTTTTTTTAAATATTTCCCAGACACTAACAAGAACAGCGACCGGGTACAAATTCCATTTGTTAGCCGAAATAATCAATTTATGTTTTTTTTTAAGTTTAAAACAAATTCAAGATTTGTCTGTCTCGAAAATTGGAATCTGAACCACTGTCTTCATTTCAGAATATTTTATTGTCTACTTTGTTCTTTACAAGATTTACCTAACTGAGTTGGCTTTGTATCGTTAAGTGACATTTCGATACAAAAGATAAGAAAGAAAGAAAAAACAGCTTCATTGTACCAAATTTACATTAATAATGATAAATAAAAAAGAAAACTTACATTGCATTTTGTATTGGTACAAACGTCTGGCTTATAGTTTCACGACTTCTTACAGCCAATCGTGAAATATAAAATAAAATAAATAAAAAAGCAGTCTATTTCTGCATCTGTATATAAATAATTGTCAATAAAATATATAGTATATAACTAATTGTCAAAAAAAAAAGAATATATTAAAAAAAATATATAACAGAAAATTTAAAAAATCATTTTATAATATATATAATAATATATACTACAGATACATAATATTGCCGACTTATATAAAATGATCAATATTACACAAAAAGGCCATTATTGGACTATCCAATCAAAAAGGTAAGGGAAAAAGGAGGGGGGGGGGAAATTACCTAATATTTGTTTTCTCAATAACGCCTTGAAGCAGGGCAACTAAGTTGCTTGACGCATTACATGCGGAAGCTGGTTCCAAAGTCGCCCAGAATAGACGGTGAGTAGGAAAAAAAGAAGTATTATTTAATGGAATTGCTTTGTTGTTATCCTGACTTGATCTGAGTGGAACACCATAACTTCCTAACTGATGAAAATTGACAGAATTAAATGCGCTACTGAAATCAAGCAGCGTATGAATGGTTAGTTTACTATCATTCAAGACACATGTAATGTCATCTATAACAGAATGTTATAAATTTCAGGTTATGCAAGCCAAACTGTATTCTTCAGACAAAAATTCTGTATATCTTCTGTTCTGTATATCTTCAGACAAAAATTTTAGATGCTGAGGGAAGGGGTCGTGAGGTTTTATATTTATTTATTTCTTGCTTTTTAGGGTGTCGCGACACTAAAAATGTTGAGAAACAGTGTTCTAATGTAATAAAGAATTATTTAAAAAAAAGGTTTATGTGGCTCGAATGACAAGGAAACTTGTCGAACTTTAATCCCTCTGTCAATTTATAGGCTATTTGTAGTCCAGTCATAGGCTAATGAAAAGTGTTCGTCGAGGTAGTAGTTATTATATAATAGATAAAATTTGCAGATCCATAAACAATAAAAAACTGCAATAATCTCATGGGTTCCATGCCCAAAAACTCTGTAAAGTCATAGAAGAACTGAGAACATTATCCTTATTATAATTAATAGTATAATATCCTCCTTATTATAATATAACTATCATTTTATAGTAAAATAATCAGTCATATGTCCATTTTAGTTTATGTATAAGTTTTAATGGCCTATAAATACATTCATGAAAATAATTACACTTGTGCACATTTATTCACACAGTACTTCAAGTTTTCTGAATTATTCTTCACATTTAAGTTTACGATTATGAAGTAGCGATTATAAGGCGCTTCTTTTAGATCATCCAACTTGTTTCTCAGCTATATACATAGTAAATATCTTATGCATCTTGATTTAATTCAAGCAGATTGCATAATTTAAACACTAAATTATATTACCGTGGATCACGATTGTTTTATAATTACCACGTGCACTATTATTGCACATGCACAATGAAAATTCATTCGTATTCAAAATTCATTAAGGTTACGCGAAACGATTCTTATGAATAAATGTTGCTTATAAGTTTTTTTTAATATAAGAATTAGGCGTTTCGCTTCACCTTACTTTTTTTTTTGATTGGCTCACGAAATTTTGGCACAATTGCACCATTTTTCAGGGATTCGTCAACAATTTCAACGAGGATCAAAACTACGGCGAGAGGACACAAAAACAACTTGCAGTAAGTACTGTAATATAAATGTAGAGAAATATTATACTCATTAGGTCAAGAGTTCTTACCTAATATAAATGAAACCTGCAATATGCGATGTACCTAAATCCTTTGTCTCAATAAAGCTAAGTTCGTAATGATATGTTATCTATTCGTGCATCTGTAATTTTCCGCAATCTTAGCCACGTATGTTAGTATATTATGTATATACAATTACACACATAATGTCGAATGTCATAATATTTAACAGATAGTTTGACGTTTTGATTGGCTGTTTCGAGTTTTTTCACGTTACTCGCCTGTCTCTCAGCGTTTTCATTGCAAGTACGAAATCAACAACATGCTAATTTGATTGAATGTTTTCATTTTGATTGACTGCAAACATAAGCATATTTTTAATTACATGTTTATCCAGGGCTAGGTAAGTCTAGACTAGCTTTAGCCATACCAATATTTTTATTAGTAGACTGAATTTTTATTTTTAGTAAAGATATTTACACTTAGGTACTATTGGGCACTATTGCGTTTCGTTGTGAACTAATATCGGTAAATAGTTTATACGAATGAGACAGTGCGTTAGAGCGAAATGTAAAATGGACGATCGTATATTTTCCACACAAAAACTACCGGCCGAATACAAACCATTTCGTCCGGTCTTACATTTCGATTGGTAGTTTTTTGATAGAAATGTGGGAATCATTCATTTCATATTTCGCTCTAACGTATTGGCCAAACGCAATCGAGCTCATTATAAGTATATTTGTATTTAATTTTTGAAAAAGGGTAATTAAGAAACTAATTTTCTAATTTTGTACAACTGCTATAATAATAGTATAAATACTATTTAAATTGCAGCAACGCTGGCACAAGCTCGCTGTCTCATTCGCCCTCTGCTGGAATGAATTAGCAGCGGCAGCGTGACTGTCATTTAATCTATAATTTATATGAAAATCTAAAGTTTTATATTTGCCCGTTGCACGTTGAGAATTTTCTCCCCTTAACAATTTACTATGCATACGGAAGCATATCCGCAGCGTGCATACGGTTGGATTGATGTTTCAAAACGGGTGCAGTGACTGCGCTAGTGCATTATTGCAAATGGCGACCCTTGGGAATGCAATGTTAAATTGAAGAAATTGTAGAAATAGACTTAGTCTATTTCTATAATTACATAAATAATAAATTACATAATTAAATCATAATAAGAAGCGAGGAACCGGTTTCAGACTATACCGAGTCTGGATATTCTCAAATTATACTACTTGATTAAAGTAGTAGGTATAGGTGCCATTATAAAAAAAAAACATTAAAAATACTACACAACAAGTAACTATTTTAAACAGAATAAAAAAACAGGACTGCCGTTACAGAAACTGAACTAATGAATGAGTTTTTTTAACGGTTTTTCTATAAAATATTTTTGGTTTATATATTTATCCATATTGGACATATTTATCCATATTTGGACCAGTTATTATCCATAGTTGGATCCATTACATATTTATCTATATTTGGACAGTTAGGGTAACCTATGGCACCGGGGGTCATCCCCGATAACTATTCTGAAAATACCATACTTTTAAATTGGTTTAAGCGTTTAGAAGTCATGGTGGAATAAAGAAACGGAAAACATATATAGATGAACCATGAACACATTGCAGTCCTTTTTTGTCAGGCAGTCATGTAAAAAAACACTGTTCGTCCCTCAAAAGAATTTCTTTTTAAACAAATTTAAGGTCGCAATTCCGCTTTCAGCTGATCCCATACAATCGATGAATATTTGGAGAGGCTACTCCTATGAATAGTGGTCTTCTATTGAGAGATTATAGCAAAATATTAGCGAGCTCGCGTGAGTTACGCATGCCAATGACGAAATAGGTCGGTTGTTAAAAATGTAGAACTTTTTGATATTGAGTAGCTAGATAAAACTGCCTCCGTTGTCTCTTAATTTAGCGTTGATGCCCTGGCAAGTAAGGGTGGCACTTGATGTCATAATACAATGTTAAAGCAAACAAGCACACAAATATTTTACATACGCTGGATTCTTCGTTCTGTCTTTTTTACAGCCACGGGTCCATTATAGTCGCCATAGTAAATAGTCGATTAAAACAAGGCGAACCTAGAAGAGTTCTGACTGACGCAGATATATTCCGGTATCCTATAGAGAACCTTCATACAAGCGAAGCCTCAGCCAAGCCTATATCTTTGAAAATCTCGGCAGATTCGCATCTATTTAAGGCCATAGTTTAAGGTTTAGGTAGATTAATTAATAATTACGATGGCTTCATTGCATAATTGACCATTACAGCATTGACCGACAATGGCAGACAAGTACAAATGTTCAAGGCTCAAAAACATAACCTGTCATTTAATTGATCTAATTGACGGGTTCAAAGCATGATGGCAACGAATCATTATATAATATAAATTAGAATATATTTGGATGACTTATCTGCAGTATACTGACTAATAATTCTACTATATAGCGTGTTAAATTGCTCAATGCCATAGTACGTTTTGGCAACCCTTCTGCTCCGGCGACATGCAGGTAGAGCTGATAGCATTGTCCGGCGACACTAATGACAATTAATTTGGCCATAACATTGATAATGGGCCCGATTGCGTTTCTTTGTGAACTAAAATTGGAAATTATTTCGAAACAGAGCAATACGTTAAAGCGAAATAAAAATGAACGATCGTCGATTTTGCGGCATCAAAACTACCCACTGTAGCTTATACCTATTCGAATAAGTTTCAACCCATTTGGCGCGGTCTTTGATTCAGCAACTTTATTTTCGGTGGATAGTTTTAGCACGGACAAATGACAACCGTTCATTTCTCATTCCGCTCTAACATATTGTCATGTCTGTTTCACATGAACTAAATGCAATCAAACAGAGTGAATGGTTTTTTATAACGTCTTGATTCATTATAAATTTAATAAAGATTGATTGTAATATAATAAGATATAAAATTCTTTTCTTATTATAAAAGTGTTTTATTTCAAGATACGATACCGAATATGAATGCTTAGAACTTTATCTACTGAGCTACTGAACATAAGAGCGGATTAATCAGTATTTGGAACTATGAGTGTCATCTACACGTTGCGTTTCATAGTAAAATGCTAACTGCCAAAACGAAGTACGGCATTGAGCAATCTGATACCCTATATAAGCAATGATTATACTAATAATAGGAATAATAAAGCTTCATAGGAGTCTAAAGTACTTTCCACTTACTAATATCAAAAAAGTTTTCACTATGTAAACAAACATGTATTACGTTTATGTTGAAATATTATGCCTTATTTTGATAGTTAGGCCATATTACTTCTCGTCATAGCTATGACCTATATTCTATAATATTTATTTTAACCCATGAATTATTGAAAACCTCGATCACAGCATTCGACATCATCCACACAATACGAGTATGATATAATCATCATAATATTTAGTATGATTGTAACTATAAATTACTACGACAAACGGACGTTGAAGTCTCCGACCTTATGCTCATCGAGGACAACGTTTTATAATCGACTGCATCCTTCGATGATTCGTGATATTATTCGTAATTCAATTTATTGTCATCTAATGTACCTATCATTTATATTTTAATGTACGTTGATGATTACAAGGGGAATGGGTGGCATCCCGACCCCCGCAGTATTGAAAATTCATTATTGTATTACTTAATTACATTACATAATTCATTATGCTGATGTTGATTATTTGCATTCGAATGCGGGGTACATTTAAACAAACTTGAAAAATAACTAAATGCTTGCATACGATTCATACTCTCACTATAAAAGTTTGACGACATATCTACCTTTCTCAAATAAATCGAGTGGCTTTCCATCACATACCCTAGATATCTCATATTCTCATTCTGCTATTTCGTGTCCTTCATGGAAATCCCCCCACTATGGTCTCTATGGTGTATGGTCTCCCACAACTGCCAACTCACGGCCTCCCAATTCACTCACAAGAAAACCTTTTGTTGACAATACTATATGATCACCATTATGATCACGTGTTTTAATATAGAGCATGGTTAAGTGGTTGCCAGTACGCCAAAGGAGAAATTTGTCCTCCTATATACTTGCTGTCCTCTATCGTGTACTCTCCCAATCAACACCATCCCAACTCCACGAGCTTTTCGAACCATTAGACTCCCACGGTCTCGAATTTTGATCAGCCTCTGACAGTTTAGTCGAGATTTCTCGTCATAATACTGATCTCTACTCCTACTCTTTCTGTGTCCGTGGTGCATGACTCTGGAATGATTGAACTAAAAGTGCCTTTTTTAGAATCATTCAAGACTCACCTAATAAATTAATCAGTTCTATGAAGTAATCAGTTTTGTCCTTCTTGGAGTCAAACCAGTAAATATTTTTAATAAATGTTACGTCAACATTACTTAATTTATTATGCCTAATTTAGTCGCGCTAAAGTGCGCAACCGAATTCGTCTGAAATTAAGTGTATTCGAATCGACCTAGGCGGGAAAAACCTCTTGGGAAAAATGGGGAAATGGAATGGGCTTTGATTGGACGTAATTTACCTAGGTAGATGCTACCTCAAGGCCGAGTGATTTGTAAGTAAATTCTATCAAATGTTCACCTAGCCGTCACAGCGACCGAATTATTCGACCTGTAAGTAAAGAAAAAACCGGGCACCTTCTCTGCTTTGTTATAATTTACAATAACATACAATTCACATAATTCGTTGCGTAACATAACGAGAATATTTCGTTATATCGCACCTCCGATAAAATAGTTTAACAACTCAAAAAGTTAAAATGTTCAGGATAAACAAAAATTTTTCCCATGGGAACCTACCCGGTCACGTACCTGGGGAGTCCTACCCGGGCACGTACTTCTGCGTGGAGGCTACCGGATGGGCGTTGATCTGTGAGTTAGGCCGGCAGTCATATTGTCCCAACTGAAGTGGGCCCATTAGCTCCCAAGCACAGATCACTTTTGACACATCCGTTTTTTGTTATTTGCTTATATCTGTCAAAGAGCTCTATTATTTTTTTGATTAATATTTTTATGTCATTCTGTTCTCAGTGTTATTCAGTCACAATAATCGACATACCTCCTTTTATCATCAACATAAAAAAAATATATAAAATTATATTTCATTTTACCAGGACCTCCAACCGGCGTTGAGAGCATTGGCGGTGCTCCAAGGAGAGGGGGAGGCAGCAGTTAAAGGAGAACTCATATTCACCCAATGGGAGCCGCACGGTCCCGTCTCCGTAGAAGGAAATGTGACAGGACTTGCAGCTGGACGTCATGGTATTCACATCCACAGTAAAGGGGATCTTCGGGACGGCTGCAAATCGACCGGCCTGCATTACAATCCCTACTTGGTAAGATATTTTATTATTCATCAATGTCCATTTTCATGATTAGTATAATTATATACGATATACGTCCGGAGAATAACTGTCTACATAATCCACAACCGGACTGTCGGTGTGAGCATATAAAAAAAGTAGATGCTGAAAGGTACCTTGGACTAACGATTGATAAAAAATTCAACTGGGAAGTGCACATTAATAACATTTGCAAAAAACTTAGACAAATAAATATAAAAATCTACCACTTAAAATACATTCTGAAATACAATCAGCTGAGAACTCTGTATTTTGCCCTGGTCGAATCTATTATTGCTTATGGAATTATAACCTACGGCAACACATTTAAATCGTATATATCGCGCATCACATCTCTACAACACCGTATTTTAAAAATAATAGTTCCAAACAAGATTCGAAATAAATTCAGAAACGACCAGATAGGACTTTTCAATTATTGTGACATATTACCAGCTGATGTATTATTTATTTATAGATTGACAGTTCAATATTTCGAGACTGACGAGTTCCGAATTTATGTCCAACATAAACACAGCACTAGACAGATACAAAATGAACGGCTACTCGTCCCTCCATTTCGCAACCTTTATGGCAAAAGAAGATTGAATTGGCTAATCCCTCATATATTCAACTAAATTCCTCTAAATTTAAAAACTTATAAAAAATGTACAAAAAAACAAAAAAAAGAATTAAAAATAGTTAGCTTTAAAATAAGTGAAAGTGAAACACACGTGTAAATGATACGAATAAGATTTATACTTTATTTTATTAGCATTAGGTACGTTCATCTTTTTATGTAAACATTATCAAGTCGGCTTTCTGTGCCGACTAATCCTGACTAATGTAGCAGATATATTATAATATGGTCAAAATGGCCACTAAAGTTGCACTGAAAGTCACCCTATCATAATCTCCAGCAGGTAAGCCTTAGGCTTGGCTGGATTTTATACAAAACTGTATTTTAAAAAAATGGGTATTAAATAAAAAAAAATAAAAAAAGAAGAATAAAATGGCAGGAGGAGCTTTCATAATTGCCGCACAAACGTCTCGATTTTATGAAATCGTTACCCATCTGCGGAAAAGTGTTCAAGCTGCGATTAAAGCCTGGGGAACTGGTAACATTGATTGAGTATTAGATTGCTCAATTCTGTAGTACGTTTTGGCAATTAGGATTTTACTATAAAACGCCACGTGTTGATGGCACTTATAGTTTTAAATATTGTTTAATATTGTCGTATGTTCAGTAGCCCTATATACCTATGGCGTTCTAGACACGCCGTTACTCTATCCTAACCAAAAATAAAATAATATTATAATAACAAAAAAATATATGCTATAAATAGTTATATAAAAATTTATATTTTAATTTGGTCTACAGGTTTCAATACATAATAATTACGCGATTTAATGATCAAATAGACATAAGTAGATGACATTTCTATTTCTCCGTATTATTTCTGTTATGTAATCAGTCTATATAAAAATGCGATAGATGACATTAATAATTTATGTTTTTAATGTTATCAGTGGTTAAAAATGGGTTTATATAATAATTCCGTCCTTTATAAAAAAAACATTCTTTATCAATGTTATTATAGATGGCCAAATAAATTGCTATTAGTTTCGCCGGACAATTCTATCAGCGTCATTTGCATGTCGCTGGTGCTGAAAGGTTGCCAAAACGTATTATAGCATCGAGCAATCTAATACCTTCTATAATCACTGCTGTTACCAAAACGACCTATTTTTACAGTAGACTTGTATATGTAATATGAAATGAAGAGAATTTAAAAAATATTTCGACAAGAATGGCAAACGTTGCCAATGCCAAAATAATCAGTAGTTTAGATAGGAACCGATCTGAAGTTACAGAATGGCATCTAATTTTGTAAACATGATTATATTGAATACAATATTGCCCAATGCCATAGTATGGCTTTGCAACCCTTGCGACATGCAGGTGGCACTGATAGCATTGTCCGGCTAAATTAATAGCAATTTATTTCGCATCTATAGCAGCATTGATAATATTTTTTTTATAAAGAACTGATTGATTATACAGGGAGCTGATGGGCCCTTCCTGAGTTGGCCACGAAGTCCCATTTGTTCAGGGTTGGTCACACTCACGGGCCAACACCCATCCGGCGGCCTCGATGCATGAAGTGCGGGCCTGGGTAGGACTCTGGCCTTGGGGCTATTTTCCCCTAGGAGTCAATCTTCTGGCGCTCCTGGACGTTCTGCGCACCGTGCGGCGTAAGCCAATCGATTGTGCATTCTGACAAACAGTCGAGGAAGTGTGGAAGCAGTACTGTTTCCTATAAAGCGGGGGTGGTTGCTGGCCTTACGGCGATTGCTCTTGAAACGACCATCAGCTACCCGATCCTGGGTGAACAGCCGGGCAAAGGATGCCGTGGCCCGCGATAGATTAGGTTTACACCGCTTCGTAAGGGAGAGGACCGCGCAAACGACCTCGAACTTAACGAATATAACCAGTCGACAGACCGGAGAAATCTGGTCGCAACTGGAAGTAAGGGCGTGAGTGTGAGCCCGCTGGGTAACATACCTGGTTATCTCGCGGATAAGGCGTTGGCCTCTTGCGGGCATGTGGCGGAGCTTGACAGTGGACTGTTTTGTCCTAAGTCTTCTGCGTTCACTTCAAGGGAGATAGAACGACTAATCGTTAAAGCTTTCTTAGGTGACGGGTTCGCTGTCGAATATCGGTCGACAGGCCCTGTATATAGGCCTGTGACTTCTTCCACTTCTCGTGCTGTTGGGTGGGGCTTCATATGGGCCGGGTCCATTGGCCCGGCTTTCGAGCATATGGCGTCTCAGGGCTGTTCACCCTGAGGCCCTGAGGTAAGATTCTTAGTGTAGAACAATGTTACGCTCCTTTCTTCGAGGCACGTCGTGGTAGGTCCGTTTTGAGGAAAATATTAATGAGCATAATATTTTCCTCTTTAGTGCCGATTTGGCACTCGTGAATCAGGTCCAGCAACTGGGACGCCGTGATCGTTACCTGCTCGTCTTCTTCGAGAAAACGCATTTCATCTAGGTACACCGGCTCTTCAGGCTGGGGTTGTGGGGGCGGTGTGGTCGGCCACTCTTCGTCCGTTTGAGTGGAGGCGGACTCTGTGGCTGCTCTCACTGGCTGGGAGCAAGAGGGTGGGGCGGTCGCTTCGACCTCCATCTTCTCCTCCTGCGGTGGATGGGGCCTGGATGGCTGCTGCTGCAGTGGCTTCGACCGACGCCGCCGTTTTGACTTTTTCTCCACAGCTGGTTGCTGCGGAGCGGCCGGCGGCGCTGGCTTCTGTCTCCAAGACAGGGGCGCGTTGCGTTGCGGGGAGACAACGGGCTGGAGTTTGCCTTCTGTGGACTGAGTCGTAGTAGCTCGCGGCGGGGCGGCGACGACCACTGCGTGCGGGACGCCCTGCTGCTTCCGCGAAGTTTGGCGGATTTCCGCCAGGAAGCTGCGGCATCTCCTGTTGTTCGCAGGATGGTCCTCTCCGCAGTTTCCGCAGGTCGCCCGGGCGGTTTTCGGCTTTGGGCAATCTTTGGCTGCGTGTTCTTTGCCACAGCACACGCACACTTGTCGTCGGTGGCAGTTGTGGCTGCTGTGGCGGAAGCGCTGGCACCGGTGGCACTGCTTGGGGCCATTTCTGCCCCTCCAGGCCTCCACGGTAACCTGCAGGAAGTGAATCTCCGCGATGGAGAACACCTCCCGCCAGCGCTCGTTCTTGCGGATGACGGCGTAGAATAGTGCTCGCCGCCCGCCGTGTATCATTCTGACGTAGCTGGCCTCGATGCCGTGGTCAGCCAGCCCGGAGATGGCCTCCTCCTGTGTGGTATTGGAAGGCAGGCCGCGGATGGTAATTTTCGCATCCTTGCTGGTGGGCGTCGTGTATGTGTGCCATGCTACCGAGCCGCCCAGGCTATGTAAATAGTCCTGAATGACTCGGTATTCGGCGGAGTCGGCCGGACGAAAGCGAAGTCCGCCCCGTCCTCCAATCGGCGACACGATAGGAGCGCGGCCCAGCCTGGCCCGGATGGCCTGCAGGTGGTCAGGCCACCTGTCCAGCTTATCCACGACGATTGGCTGGGGGCGCGGCTCCGAGTTCAGGTGTTGCGGCGCGGAACTCATCGTCGAGCGCGGCAGTGGCACAGGCGCGGCTCCGTTGACGCTCGGTGTCGGGCTCCTCCTGGGGGGCAATTCTTGAAAAATTTAGCATGCCATATTTGTCTATGGTCCATTTGATTTACATGGGCCATAGACAAATTTAGCATGCTAAATTTTTCAAGAATAGGGGGCCTGGCCGCTTTGGCGTAGGTCGGTGCATCTTCGTCATCCGAAGGCACCGGGGTGTTGAAGAGGTCGCTGTCGTAGAAGGAGTCAGCCCGACGGCGTTGCGGGTCTCTCTGTGGCTCGGCATCAGGGGAATCGGGATTTCTCACGCGTTTCCTTGGCGTCGCAGGCGGAATAAGCGGCATGTCCCGCCCCTAGTCACTGGTGGGCGGTGTGAAGCAGCAGCTTCGGCGATGTTGGCAGCAGACTGCATTTCGAACCGGAGAAACTCGACGGCACGAAATTCACGGCGAGGACCGGAGACGGCGCTCGACGGTCGACTCGCGGCGGCAATATTCAGCGCGGGCGGCGGAGCGGAGCAGGCGACCGTTCGGGACGGACGCCGGGCACTGAATGACGGGTTCGCCCGTTGTAGTTGACAGCTCTAGTTGATTGCTTATACAAATCATTTATTAAACCAATTGTAACAATAATATCATTAAATTGATAGTGCTATTTATCGCATTTTGTATAGGCTGATTACATCACAAAACTAATACGGAAATATAAAATGCCTTCTATTAGACTATTATATTTGAACAGTTAAGCGCCTAATTATTTCGAATTGAAAACTGCACAGCAAATTAAAATTGACATTTTAATGTAAATAATAGTAAAATATTTTCAGACAGAGTACTGCATAGGCATGTTTAGAATGCCGTCTATTGGGCTACTAAATATAAGAGAAGATTGGTCAATGTTCGGAACTATGAGTGATATATTCACGTTGAGTGAGTGATATATTCTCGTTGAGTTTCATAGCAAAATTCTAGGTACTAAAACGTAGTATGGCATCGAGCAATCTAATAAACCTATATAATCAATGGTAAAACCTAATCGAATGATCAAAAAGAATGTGACGTTTCAGAGGCGATATGTCGTATGATATTAGCCCCGTATTTATTGTAAACTTTTGTTGAGCAACAGTTGATCAACATTGTTGAAGAGCAAAGGCAAAGTTGCTGGAAACAATGTTTATATCAATCCACAATCCAGTCTGCGTTAAAATGTTTCCGGAAGAATTAGTGATGTTGTGTTCTCTGTATCTAACATATAGACTTTCTATTTAAAAAAAGGAGAAAAAGGTGCTGGTGGGTACATAATTATTTGTTGCAGAGAAAATTTGATAAGTGATCTTCGTACGACATTTAATATTTACGCGGTGACGGGCGAGGAGAGAAACCCGGGAAAGTTCTAACGAAATGGGTCGTTTTATCTGCTTTGGATGTCGTGCAACGACAACCTCACACATACTGGAAGGGTAATGCGTGAGGAGACGCACCCACAGGGGCGATTAGTGACAACACAGTAGCGGGCGACTTCGGGCGGTAAAGCAGCCCCGTCAAGACGAAGGAGGCCCATCTGCCTCAAATCCTCCCAAAGGGACACCCAGTGCTCCACAAACCCGCGAAACGCGGCAAAGCAACCTTCGCAGCCAACCAGGTCCGCATACCAGGCCGGCAGACTTCCGACGCAAGCGCCGACCACACCAAACATTACTACCCGTGCAGTGTTCAGTACGGGGCAAATCCAAACATATGTTCCGCCGTTTGGCGACCGGTACACATGGGCACCAGGGATCGTCGTTGAGTCCAAAGTCAAATTACTTGGCATTGAACTCACCGTGGCATCCGATGAGCTGAGTGATTCGGTGGTCAAACCTTAGAAACTTTTCGTTCTTCATCCGCTCAGACACCGACGGGAAGAAACTATGTGTGAGTAGGCCCGTACTGCCGGCATCCCACCGCTCCTGCCAGACGCGTAGACTCTCCGCCCGAATACGACGACGACACTCCACCAACCTGGCTGACCCCGGGTCCACCGTCAGACCATCTTCGTACGACAGAAGGGTCATTTAGTAAGTTTACAAGAATGATTGGTCCGTCAATAGCCAAAAGCGAAACAAATATTTGTCAGCCAGTTTCCCCTCATACACCTCGTTAAGGTATCTGGCAACTGGAGATTCATACAGTTCTCTATCATACATGTTCAGAGTACCAAAATAATTGATTTGTCAAATCATACCGCATGTATGTCAAGAACCAATTAACTCATTATCAGACTATGTCAAACTAAGTATAAAAACAATATGTATATACCTAATCAAACTATGTTTTCACATAATATTGCCTTTTGATTGAAATAGTTCGATTAAATGCATTATTTTGTCATTGGTCCACACTACTGCCATGCTAATAACTTGTTGCAAACGCGTCCACACACAGCAACATTTGGTTCGAAATTGATATTTTCGCTCGAAGAGCGGCAACTTTTCAACACGCAGTGTTAAACTCCCCAACACGCAATGTTGCGGAAAACATGTTTCAGCAACTCAGCAACATGTTGATTCAACATTGTTGATAAACAAAAGTTTACCGGGAATACGGGGCTTATCTCTTACAACATTCATGGCTAAAGAGGAGTGGTAAGATAAAGAAATAAGAATAATAAAAGATCGGTTCTCCAACCTTATCACGTATGTTTTATGAGTTCGTATTGAAACAAATGAATAGCGATTTAGCTACCGCTACATACATAATGATTGGATTGTAAAATCGATTAGAAGGCATTATTTTATTGTTTTTAATTCCAAATCATGCAGGTCTCTCATGTGTCAATACCTAATAAACAATGTCGGATTAGGAATTAAAATTTGCTTTAATTGTAAAACCAACAAATACAGCATAATAAACCTCCATCGTGTTAAAAAACGCAATGACAATGCCTATTTTATCGATAATTGTATCGAATGCCAAGATAAGTAAAATTGCTTTTTTTGAGATGATTAATTGATTTCTGATGAGCGATGTGTATGACATGTAATATCTAATGCATCTTTTTTTAACACACATTAATAAGTCCACCTCTATGTATGTATGTCACATGTAATAAAATCTAAGGAATCGCATTTCAATTATTTCTGATTGTCGTATCAACATGAAACATGACAATTGTGTGTAGTTTTGATGACAATACAGTAATATGGTACCATCTGGCTGATGTGATGATAGACGGAAGGTAGTCACAGGAACTACATAACGAAATAAAGTATCCGGGCCGTATTTGGGCTTAACCCCACAAATGACTGGCGATTAGCTCGGGTTTGCCTACGGCAAAATGTATATAAATTTATATTTACATTTACATTTACATTTACATAGAGCGGGGTTTACTATAGAGCTATAGCATTACTATAGAGCGGATTACTATAAAGCGGCGCACATTTACATTTATATTTACATTTATATAAATTTATATACATTTTGTATACATTTTGCCAAGGCATCCCTTAATGGACGCCTCACATTTGAGGGGTTGGAATTTTCTTTAGATCGCTGCAGTAAATAAGGTTACAGGTAGGAGGGGGAAAATAATGGTTGATTCTAAACTTCTTGTGAATTGTGAAATATAATTTTCACATTTCTATAATGAAGTATTAATGGAAGATTAATGACTCGATATTAATCTTTGTTAACTAGGGCTATCTAAATCACACGCGATCTTAAAAGTAAACCAACATGAAATATTACGTACCTAAAGAAATGCTTGAAAACGCGCCTCACTTTGTTATACTTAAAATAATATAGGTTATTACAAACCTAAGACCCTTAAGGGGCAAACAATGAGAACAGAGAGGTTATTATTTGTTGCTTTTTAGGGCTGTACTTATGAAACCGTGTTTTTTTAGTTTTTAAACTATTATTGTATTGAATCTCTAAAATGCATCGTGAACTTTAGGATAGTGAACAGTGTGCATACAGGGATTATCGAATTCTACCAGAAAAGATCTAAAGTTTAGATCTTTGCTTAAACCTTGCTTTGCTTAAACCAAATACAGAGCGACAAATACACATTCGTAGAAGAGTATTAGAACAAAAGAAGAAGAAAGCAGACAATAACAATTGACAATGAAAATAATTAGCAAAACAAAAGATATTTTTTGATAATAAGCGTATGTAAATTGAAAGATATTCAATAGGAAACTGGGTAACGCACAAAATAGGGATATACACTTATGAAATGAAATCCTCCGTATTTCCTCCAACGTATATTATCATATCAATGCCGTCCAAGGAGCAGCCTAGGTGTTCTGGGCTGGATTGATAGACATGACCTATAATAATGTGGTTGTCACTTTCACTTTCAGCACCGGCACGGCGGCCCGAGGGATCCCATCCGTCACCTCGGCGACTTGGGCAACATAATCGCCGGAGACGATGGCAACGTTAATATCAAAATCTTCGATCCTCTCATTTCGCTGGTCGGCCCAAGGTCCATAGTTGGCAGGAGTATTGCTATTTCAGCCAAGGAAGACGACCTCGGTAGGTCAGGAACCGAGGACAGCGGCCTTAACGGCAGCTCTGGAGATGGCGTTGCCTGCGGAATAATAGGATTCCTCTAAAATGTATATTTAACCGTTATTATTAAATACACTTTTTTATACTGTATTACTACGAAAATGTTTTTTCCTTGTAAATTAAAATAAACAGTTAAAATTGTGCCATCTAGTGGCGATCGACTGAACCGCTTTACATAGTTCCTTGATCTATGTGCAGTATTGATATCATTCGCTAGATGGCGTTGAACTATTTAAATATTTATTTAAGAACGGAAATATTTTTATTTTAATAACTAATTTTCTCTTTCAACATATTTACCTTTGACTTCAAGACAATTCTTCCACTTTGATTCCTACATCATATAGCCACTTTGAGGAAATGATTCGTCGAGGCCCTCAAAATAGGTGTTGAAGTTGAGTAAGGTTCGGAGTTCGGAATAGCTTTCTCTGCCAATCTTACTTATTCTACAACAAACTTCAATTACAGATCAGGGGCCTTGGGGAGGTTCACTTTAAGAAAAAGGTACAGGGTATTTTGATTAAAATCCCGCATTTATAGCATTGCGGATTTTGACAATATAAATTTTTCGCAGCTCTATTGACCTACTTGACTATTATTATTCCTAATTCTTTCTATTATTGACTATTTTACAATTGCATTTTTTTCTTCTAACTATTGGCTATTGACTATTATTATTATTACTGATTTGTTTTGTGTTTTTTCTTTGAAATATCTTCCCGTATGATAATTTGTGAAATTATCCAATATTTGTTTGATTATTTAGTACTATTGTCAACATGAAAATTCTACGAAATTATTTAAGAATTTTGATTGAAAATATAGGAATATGTTGTTTCCTCTATATAGCCTAAAAAATCTGCGCTTGGATGTTCAACGTTCATACCTTGCAATACCGACGTTCATACCTTATAGCTTAATATGTAGGTATATATTTAAATTATTTTACTTGTTATCTTTGTTTGTTTTTGACATAACCAAGTGTAGGAATTTCTATCAACTGGTTTAAATTTTTAAAAAATAAGATGAAAAATAAGGCATATTCCACCTCATTATTTGTAAAAAAAATGTCCACCCAATTTTATCTGTAGATGCGGAAAGAGATGACTGATGGAGCCAAATCAGGTACATCATGCCAAGCGAAAATCACGATTGACTCAAGTCAACGCCTGCTACTTTCAGCGTTTGTCCTTTGGGCTTTATTCACTGCCATTGCATGATATGCATTAATCTGTACATCTATTTTAATACTATTTTATATCTATTAGATACATTTCTACTCATCTTTAAGGTAAAACTAATCCGTATTTTCATATGTCCCTATATTTTGTAAATGTAGGAAAAACTTATGCCAACAATATTTTGAACAATCTAAATACTTCTGAAAAGATTCTAGGTGCATCAGTAAATACGCAGCCCAAGACGAAAACAAACCTCAAACTCTACCAAACATCTAAAGATGAAGTCGTCAAAACTATTACATCGCTAAAAAACTATTCTGCGCCAGGAAACGACGGCATCACAGCAGAAATACTGAAAATGTCAATTGATTACATTGCAGAACCTATTTGCCATCTTATCAATACTAGCTTTGAAAACGGAGTTTTTCCTCAATGGCTAAAGTTTGCAAAGGTTAGACCACTACACAAGGGTGGAGACGAAAATGACATTGGTAATTACCGTCCCATATCGCTCCTTAACATCTTGTCAAAAGTAGTAGAAAAAATTGCCAAAAAGCGTTTAATCTCGCACCTAGAGAATGAGAGTCTTCTATCCAGCAACCAATTTGGGTTTAGAAGCGGTTTAGGAACTAATGAAGCATTACTTACTTTCACACAATACGTCGTTGAAAACCTCGACAAGGGTAGTAAAGTTTTAGCGACATTTTTAGATTTATCGAAGGCTTTCGACACGGTGTCACATATAATATTAATAAAGAAACTGGAACATTATGGAATAAATGACACAGCATTGCAGTGGTTCCAAAGCTACCTTGAGGGAAGGACGCAAACAACGTCGATACATGATCGACAAAGCGCGCCACTTAATGTATCTTTCGGTGTTCCCCAAGGTAGCGTCTTGGGACCCGTATTGTTCCTAATATACATAAATGATTTATGTGATCTACCAATAAAAGGAAAAATAGTGGCGTTCGCGGATGACACCGTGTTACTTACGTCTGCTAACAATTGGGAAGATGCATACCGCAAAGCTCAATCGAACCTAAATCTGACGAAGCAGTGGCTCGATAACCATATTCTCACTTTAAATATTTCTAAGACTAAAGTTATACAATTTCACATCAAGGCAACAATAAATAATTCAGAAACCGAAAACCAACTAACAATACACTCAACTTTTTGCTCTAGATCTGACGTCTGCAATTATCAAACCATTGAAAGGACTAGGGAATATAAGTATCTGGGTGTCACTATTGATGCAACATTGACATGGAAGCAACATGTAAGCAACCTAGCCACAAGAACAAGGAAACTCGCCTACGTGTTTAGAGAGCTTCGAAATATTCTACCAAAGCCCCTTCTCAAAACTGTGTATATGGCGTTGTGCCAAAGCCTGTGGTCCTATGGCACAATTGCATGGGGTGGCTGTACCACACAAGTACTCCTTCCTTTGATCAATGCGCAAAAGCTGATTCTAAAAGTCATCAATAAAAAACCCCCTAGATACCCCTCAGCGAAACTCTTTACAGAATATGGAGTACTTGATGTGAGGCAACTATTCATAAAACAATTACTAATTGAGTTTCACAGAATCAAGGATCAGCAGACAAGAAGCCAACAAACTAAAAACACAAGGCAAGCTACTGGGTCGAATTATAATATTCCGATTGTAAAGTCCTCATTTGCCCAAAGGCATTTTTACTTCCTTGCGCCGAGATTTTATAATAATTTAAATGAGAGTTATAAGAATGCAAACAACTTAAATTCATTCAAAATACTTATAAAGAAGTACCTGCTTGAAAGGGGTCCAATGTATGCGGAGTCTCAATTGCTCTCGCTAATAATTTAAGTTGTTTTATTAAATTATATATTACTAACTAATATCAAATCTCGTGTATTATTTGCTATGTATATATATGTGTAGGTATGTATATATATATATTTATGTATGTGTGTATGTATGCGTATGTATATATGTATATATTCTTATGTATCATGCAATACAACTTAAGTTCAGAATATCCAAAGAGTCAGCTCGTCGATACAATTAAACAAAAATCAGCATCCCTAGATACGGGTCTCTGACCTAGTTAGGAATGCGGATAAACATTTTCACCATAGGATGTGCTCAATCTCTCCCAACTCAACCATATTATGTAAATGGTGTTTATATGACATATTATATGAAGTTATTGTAAATTAATAAATAATAAAAAAAAAATATGTAACCGCCTATTTCGCTTATAACGCAAGAATAAATGAATACCAATAATTGATATAGGTACCAATCAATTCCCCGTTAACGATTTACATAAAGTAACTATAAAAATATGTATGTCATGAGTTTAGTCTCGAGATATTCGGATTTTAAAACGGTCATTTTTTCGCTGACGTATGATATTTTGTATATCTGGGAAGCTTTGGAACCGATTTTGATTTCGTATAGCCTATACGATTGGGATATGCTAACTACATATAGGAGAAACCCGAATGACTTATTTTATAGTCTACTCAACGACAGCACAGGCGTACAGACAAACGTATACGTTGCATTTTGTAATATGTAGAGATAAAATGGGATTTTACAATTGACATTACCAATAACCATAACTTTTTATTATTGAAGTTCAATTTGCTGAAACCCTTTTACCAAGAAAGATACAAAACTGGGAATTTATATGGTACTCGTATAATTTTTTTTTTAGATATATAGATGGAGATTCTTTATTGCACATTCTAAGAAACAAAACCATACAAAAGGCGGACTTATTGCCTAAAATACAATCTCTTACAGCCAACCTTTGTGGAAGTGTAAGAACTTAGGTGCCAAGATATAAAAATTAACAAAAAAAAAGTTATTACATAACAAAAATTAATCAAGTAACCAAAATGCCATTTTTTAAATATAATTAGACATTTTCCATTTAATAAAAAAAAAACACTTGTAGATTCCATCATTTTAATGCTAAATCTAGTTGGAAATAATGTCGGACACTATAGACAATATTTCAAAATATATTTAAAAAAAACAAATTACCATAGCATATTTATTTTTAAATTGGTTTTTAAGATAGTTTAATAAAAACCAACCACTACTAATGAATTCTTAAAAAAAAACTAACAACCTACCGTAATGTAGGTGTTTGACGTTTATTTTCATACGTAGATCTATTTTGACCATACTAAAAGAAGTCGTTAGTGTCATCCCAAGACTTTCCCGGCAAGTAGCCAAGGACTGAATTTATCTGATTATTAATATCGATGAGTGCCCTCTCTCGGCTGGCGTAAGAACCTGGTAGGGTTCCATTGCCTTCGGAGGAGCGGTTCGTTTCGGCTAAGTGCCAACAGATGGCATTAATAATTGACTAAAATGTATGGCGGAATTTTAATATTATTAGTGTAACTTGTATTGTACGAGTATATGAGATATTCCGGGCAAAATGTCACAATGTAATTTCGGCCCAACAAGGCATCTGTGTACCAAATTCTGTCAAGTCTCAAGTCCAATACTCCGAGATTAAAATATGACTATGCGCCCCCTGGTGAACCGATTTCAACAACAACCTTTTTCAACTCTTGCCATGACCGAATGATGCCACACAGACATACTTACATCTGGAAATGGTCTTAATCGTCTCAGGGACGCTTAAAATGGATATTTCCGTCTTCATCTCGAAGAAAAAAACTGCGCGTTCACAATAGTTTCCTCGTCGGTTGGTGCTCCGGGAGAGTAAAACTGGCATTCAAAGATATCATTCATTCCAATGAACCTAAATTGCATTCGTGATCGCTATCGAATGGCGGCATACCTAGTCGAGTACCCCGGTCGAGGTAACAATTTGGTAGATTTTAGTATCGCCATAACTTATGCATGGAAAAGTACTACCCAATCTCAGCAAAAAATACTTTTTCATGCTATGTTCTGACGAAATATACTATAATGTGAATATACGCTTGCATAAATCTATAAAGCGTTTAGGCGCTATCGTGAAGGAATACACACACACACACAGCCACACAGACATACAGATGTGCGTTCACAATACTTTCCAGACAAGTAAAAGGCACCATAAAAGAGAAATTCTAATTAAACTATGATCTTATCTTTTCTTGAGCCACTTTTCTGAAAAATTTTAATACAAATAATACTTTCAATGAGATAACATTGACTACATTTTTGAGATAAAAAATTCTATCGTAGTATTAAAAATACTACATCTGTCTACAGTCTCAGTATACCCTAGGGTTTGATATACTGTGCTACAGTGGTGCATCTTCACCGCTGCACAACAAGTGCATCGTTCCTCATCCGCCGGGTCACTATTCTATACCTGGGTGAGTCAGGACAGACGCAGGCAGGAGTCATTTGATACTACGGTGCGGCGCGCGGCGTTGGTAGGTAGGTATTCCTTTTTTTACGTAATTTCTCTTCCTTGTATGCCTGTGACGCCTCCAGAGGTTCACCGCCCGCCGCGCCGCCAGTGGCGTTGGTTATCAAATAATTATTATATAATATATACTATTATATAATTCACAATATAATATATAATAAACATCCGCGCGCTGAGTATTCCGTACCTTGCATGGTATAGGTATGTAGGGCAGCCACATAAGCAAAATAATAAACTAGTAGCTTTATAGATGAGTGTCGTGCAGAAATTATGATGTGTTATTGTTTATTTTATATATTTATTTAATTTATTATTTTACACACATATAAAATATTAGGTTTTACAGTTTAACATCTACTTTGGTGGAGTGATGCCCATAGCATAATGTAACATTGATTATTAAACTACATCTATATTTACATAAAATATTGCATATAGTTAACATATTTTTAATATATCAATAGCTCCCTTTTTAATGTAGATTTACTAACTTCTTGGTTAAGATTTGCTAACTTCTTAATAAGTGCCGAAGTCTTTTTGCGATATTCGATTTTTGCGATTCATTATTGTTTTTTCTTCCTTATGCCGTGACGGCTAACGAACGTTGGTTTTGTTTGTTTGTTTTGTTATACTATTTATTGTGAAATTTCACAATGGGCGGGTTTATTGTCATATTACAACCTCTTCCAATCAACCCTACTATGTTTATATGTATGTGTGCGTGAAATATGCCTGTAAGAGCCCTTTGTCTTTATGACGGACCGTCTGTTTTGACGGAAACCGTCGCCCGGAGATAGGTGTTCACATATAGACTGATCCGTCAAAAAAACGTACGATTAGTGGAGGTCAGACCTCCGTTCTGATAAGTGTGGTCCGCGGGGCGGGCGGGGGCGTGTCGACAAGTGCTATTTATCGGCGCGCCCGTTCACATTATGACATTCCGGGTGTTTAAACGGCGCTCCTCAGTGACAAACCGTTGGTTCAAAAACTCGGGTCCTGTTTTTTACCCATATAAATACTACATACATATACATTGTGCAGCCACTGGCACTTCCGTCTGTTTAGACAGACCGTCGAAACAGACGGTCCATCGTAGTGGGAACGGGATATTAGTGTGTGTCTTGTTATTGCATTCGATCAACAGAATTGAAATGGCATTCCGTTAATTTTATCTCAACGGAAAATGGTAACCCGGCCAGGAATCGAACCCGGGACCTTATACAGTAAGATCAGGCGACCTAGCCACTATGTTACCAGGCTGTGTGATATTGGCTATAACAATTTTACTGTCCCCGCCTGTGGAAACAAGGATATGGTAGAGTTCTGAAACCATTATAGTAGATTACGGAGCCAAGATGTTCTCTTTCGTCCCGGATCTCTTCTTCCAGCTATTTAGCCCTGAATTATTATATGCGTAACATTGTATCTGTATCATATGTATCATTTTCATTCCTGACTCTATGAGCTCAGCTTATACGTTTCGAAGGTTTCAAACTTCCTCATCAGTGTGCCTGTACGTGTCTAGATTTCCATCTCATAAAATAATAAGAACACGTAGCATCTTAGTAGTCAGATCTTAAGATGAATATTGGTGTTCTATTCTGCACTATAAATTTTTCATCTTAAAGACCGTACATCTGGATTTTATAATGCTGATATTTATTTCATTGCTTATATCTCAGTTGTTGTTCAAATTGCAGCACAGCAGGTAAATAATATTATGTCATCTCCGGACGAATTTCATAAGCTGTGACTGTAGTCGTGTTTGCGGGCACTTTAGTGACTATTTTGTTCAGCTTCGACACATATTCTTCACATACTGTTGTAACATTTTCAATGAGGAGCTGAAGTGGGTATCTTTACTGCCCTGCACCGAAATTCTGAAGTGGCGATACGACACGTCAAGTCAGTCACGCGCCGTTCAGTAGAAGCGCGGCATTCGACGCGGGCGGACGTGTGCGCGTCAACGATAACTGGCGTAAAAAATATCCTAAGAAAGAAAACAAGGTTTTAATAAATATTCTGTATATGTACAAATACATGCCGCATATGTGAATTAAAAACCACGCAGATTACAGAAATAAAACGCTGAGATACGATAGTTCCGGTTGCTTTTGGAAATGTACAAAATTTTTGATCAAGAAGCTAATATAAAGAAAATAATATAAATAAACAATGAATATAATAATAATAAATTTATAAAAGACAGAGAACATAACATATTTAAAAGAGGCAAAAAAGTTGGGTACTTATGTTTCCATATTAAAATTTAAATTATTTTAGCACAATTTTATAAAGGTGTCTCTCAAATTACGCGGTACGCGTAAGCGCGGTACAAGTTAAGCGGTTTTAGAGCAATTTTTATTTTAAAATAAAATATATAATTATACGCAGATGAATGTTTTCCATAAAAAAGGAAATAGGTATTTCACAATATGTACGTAGGTATTTTGCAATATTTTGGAAACGATACTGCATTTGACGAGAGTCTGTGAAATAGAATTAATTCAATAATTCCTGAAATATTCCGGCTCTAAATGGTCGAAAATGAAGTTGGACAATTTATCGCTTAGTAGCAGATCTATTTTGACGCAACACCTTTATTCTGTTCACATTTATGCCTGCTGTTACGGAAAGAATAATTTTCTGATATTTTGAAAGCACGTAAGCCACGGTCAACGTCCGGTCTCCGACTGAATTAGGGTACCTATCTATAAAAACCTATATAGATAGGGTACCTATCTTAACACATTTACATGTACACAAGCCAGGGTTGTCAGAGTCGGCAGTCGAGAGTAAATTACAGAAAAATTGCCCCAATCGCAGCACACGATGCAATTTACAGGGCGAAAGTGCAGTTTTAGATTGAGTCAGTTACAGGCGCCATTGCTGGCGCCGAGAACTGACACACTGTTTACAAACAGTCAATCAGTCGTAATTATTTATTTATGTGTACGCACGTCATTAAAGTCAGTGGGCAAAAATGCCTTATTTTCGCTAGATAAAATTCACACGACGTGACGTCACCCTAAAACGCAGTGCCAGCGACTAACTAACTACTAACTTTAGCGATTAGACAAGGCCAGTATCTTTATTTCTTTTGTTTCTTTATTTCATAAGATAACATACAGCGTTACTAAACAATTTTGCATATGCGTGACAATAAATATGAGGTCTTTTAGGTGTTTTTACAATACGTGTTTAGCAATTTCAATTAACTTTAATTGATTTATGTTATCTAAATGTGGAGAAGTGGGAGGAATAGGGATAGAATAGGAATGGTTTGGTCTTTGTACATACATACATACATATTCACTTGCGCTTTCATATACATACATAAATATAAATATCTTTCAGTCCGCTCCCCTACCATAGCTGGCGCTTGTGGTAGGGAAGCCGACTGAATTCAAGATATATAGAAGGAATATTGGTCAGCACTAACGTGACATCAATTGCCCCGATGACTTTACCGGGTCAGCGCTCACTTGTTTTGAATTTGAAGTCAGTAGCTGACTCAATGTAAATCAGCCTTAAGGAAGGGGAGCAGGGCGATTGTGAGTCGCCCCCTACCGATCGCACTGTTATGGAGCAGTTAAAGTATTGGAACAGTTCACCTATTTACATTCCGATCCGAAGGTGCAATTTTAAATTGTCCTTGCAGATTGCATCGTGAGTAGACGCTCTAACAAGCCCTCGACGGTCCTGACCCAGTATACCGATTTAGAACAGTAAGCGCACTCTCCAGTGGCAAGGCGTTGCGGCTATAGGGTGGGAGGGAAGTGAGCAAAGGTATATGTTACGGGAAATGCCTGTAGTTGGCATTACGCGCGAGTGTGGGTTGTCAAATTTCTCGTTTGAACGTTTGAAGATTTGCGTCAGCGGAGTGGCGGCTGTTTGACGACACGCTTGCCCGCTTGCTTCTACGAATTTCATTCAACGGAAGCACAAGCGGCGCGGACGACGTTTGGGGGTACAATCTCTAGTAATAGTATGCGATTCGTGGTGGCCCTTAGGACTCGTGACGTCGCTCGCTTCGATTTCAATTTTGTTCTAAAAGAAGCTTGTTTCTGTATAGTTTTCCTAGACAGTCCTAGCCGAGTTCGCGTATAATAAAATTATTAAGAAGAATCTATGTTCGCCGCCTCTGGCGAAGAGAGAGATTCACTCACACAATCTCGCTTCCATACGAACAAGCTCAACACAGGCTTCTCTCGCCGCGCCGCGCCGGCATCTACGCATTTTGTGTTGAACCGACTGAACTTGGAAACAGTTTCAAACCAACAACCATCTGTCGTGGGACTCCGCGACGCGTTCCGTCAGACGCCATTGTTTGCAGCCCCAGTTCGCTTGTGTGCTTTTTTATTAAGGCGGATTCCCGCGTTTTACAATTTTGGCGCGAGTTTTGCGCGCGCGCGTGTGTGTGTGATATTCGTCGCCGGTGTTTCCCGTTAGCAGAGAAAGGTGAGGGGAATTGTGTTTTTATGTCATTGAAATAACTGTATCAACTGTTTGTACCTACTTGCTTTATACTTAAATACCTAATTTTGTATGTGTTGTTATGGTTTGGTTTTTTGATGAATTGCTCATGAATTCCTCAATGGAATTCGAAATAATGTACAATATTAAGGGTGTATTAAAAAAAACCGCATATATTTTTTTAAGGTGTTTTTTTTTTAAATAACAATTTTATGATATTAAATTTAGTACCAAAATAAAGTCTATGTATTTGTCTTCATTCCTCAAGGATTACATTTTAAATGTTTTATACATTTTTTCTCGTAAAACAATAATTACAGAACCATCTCTCCATTTCATTAAATATTTACGACAAAATTTTTATTTCAAAATATAATCTGGTTTGTTTACTTTTATTATTTTCAACGATCTTAATATTAAGGTTTCCTTATCGAAGTACCTATATAAATTATGTAAGTGTTGTACACAAATAATGCTACCTAAAATGTAAGTTTTGTTTCTTTTATGATCTGATGGGGTCTCTAGACGATCAAGCATGCTTGTCAAGCTTCGCGTCGTGGGCTGGGAGGAGATCGTAAACCGCAGGAAATGAGCAAATAATTTTTTTTAAAGATTTACCAAAAATACCTCATTTTGTAGTTTTATACCAGGAAGTCAGGTTAATTAACATGACTCCCGTCTAATTATACGTAATTGATTGATGAATGACGTGATTCCCTGGTATAAACTACAAAATTAGGCATTTTTGGAAAATAATAAAAAAATATATTTGCATTTTTCCTGCGGTTTACAATCCCCTCCCAGTCTGCGACGCGAAGCTTGACAAACATGCTTGATCGTCTTGAGAGTCCCTCACTGCTAAGGACTGTGCGAGATCGCTGCTAAGGTCGAGGTTCAGGTTGAAGGGCAATTACCTAGATTACTGTTACTGCATGCCTATGCTTGATTACCTTTTCCGCGCCTCGTCTCATAATTAGATTATTCTGCCATGGATTGCCTCATGCTTTGCTAATCTATGCTTGTTGGCATTGGCGCCAATTGCCAACCGGAAGATGTGTCAGAATTGATTGCAATAATTAGGTACCTATAATAGGAAGGCTGAAAAGCTGTTAACTCACTTCCTATGGCAAGCGGTTTGCGGTCAGACGATTCCGGTAGAAATAAAGTTTGGTTTAATTGGCGAATGCTGATCTTAATGACACATCGGTAAAAGTTGTACCAGTTTGTATCTAATGTATATAGTTATCAGTATTTATTTCGCTTATTTTATAGATACTTAAAAGTGCATTCATAACGTCATATAGCTACCATTGATTTTTCTTATTCACTTCTTAGCATAGTTTTCCTTCGCTGTATAATTTTATGTACATTCGGTTAAACTCCGAAATAAAAAAAATCTTTCGAGTTTATGATACGATTAATGATACATTTTGACAAGAGCTTTATAGGTTGAGTTTAACTTAACCTATTTATTGAAATGGGTGTATCAGATAGAGCAAAAAAATACTTAGATAAAAACATTGTAAAAAAAAAATAAACAAAATAAAATGTATTTTTATTTAAAAAAAATAAAAATCTAACTTGAAAAGGTTTGAGTAGCTTTGAGCGCGCTGCACCATCTAGTGGCAGTTTAAAAAATCGGTAACAAACAATATTATATAAACAATTTACAATAACCTACCGCTAGAAGGCGCAGAGCGCTTAACGGTTTAAGTATTTTCTTTCAAGAATATAAAGTTTTCGGACATATATTTTTTTTATATTTTCCAAATTTTTATATGTACTTATCTACTGATTTACCTTTTTTAAGGGTGTCGGTTAATTTAAACTCATCCCTGTATAAATAATAAAAAAAATACCATATTTAATAAAATTGAGATAAAAATAGGCGGTATTTATTGCCGTTCCGACTATCTATGGAACTCAAAAGTTCATAAAAGGACATTGTACCATTCCATATAAATCAAAAGCCGTTCTGGATAGTTTAGTAATTTAGGCTGCATCAAATAGAATGAACTATCGCCAAGTCTCGTCATATAAATAGGATGAAATCGCGTCGTTTAATCTTTATTTTGCGTCATACAAGCAAATATGCAATAAGCAGCAGTATTTCGTCGCCCATATTTTTCGTCTACTCACTACTTGGGAACGACAAACTCGATCCGATCCAACCCAATAGCCTCAACAGGACAATCGGACGCAAAGTCGGACGTCTATTCCCAGCCTATATAGGTACATACATACATACATACATACGTATTTCTCGGTACTCTCCGCCTACCCCTACCACCACTATTTGGTATTCTTCCAAAATCGTCATCAACAAACATCTATGTCGAAGGTCAGACTGACTCATCGCGCAAAATGCGTCGCGAAAATTTCCTACCCTCCGGAAGAAATTTCCATCTAAGTTAGAGCCATTATTTTGCACATCGATCGCAAAATGACTCAGCCTACTAGGCTATATTATATTTGTTGGCATAACTTTGTCTACCGGAAAAACCCAACCCAGACAAAGGCGTTTAGTTACTATTACGTACATAAAAAGAAAAGCCTGTGAGATCGATTCCCAAGCTGTTATTGAGACTGGCCCTTAATTGATCGCTCTGTCGGAAGTGCGTGTCAATTATAATTAGACGAGAGTTTATACTGTATGGAGGGGTGACTCATCGTAAGAGGTCACTTTATTACCCAGGTGTCGTGAGCTTGAGCTTTTATAGATCAATTAATTCGTAGGATTGTGATATGCGATTATTTATACGAGTAATTGGGGATGCTACGATTATTGATTTTCTCGATTATGATTCCGTTTACGATTACTTAGAAAGGAATCGCCGATTACGATTCCGATTCCGATTATTGCCACAGTTTTGGTATGTTAGATTCATTCAGGCTGATTTAAATTGAGTCAACTACTGACAAAATTTATAATACGTACAAATTTTAACAAAAAAAACGACTCCATTTTTAAAAATAAGTGCAGCAGCCATGTCATGGTGAAACTTAGAACGGGCTATCATAATTGAATGCGTATACAAAATTTCGTATCCGTGCTGATGACCGTTGAGGGGTTCCCTCGTCGGGAGCCAACCCTGGGTGTAGAATCAGGTCATGCTTACCATAAAAAATGCATTGTCATCGGAACTGAACCAACATGTAAATTTTCAACTTCATATTATGATTATATTTGAGGAGTTCACTAAATTCCTCATGGATCCTATCAAAAATGGTATCAATCTGGAAGTATATCCTTTCAATTAAAATATAGAAAAAAAGAAACCAAAACGGTTCATAAATGACGAAGTACTGAGGCAACAAACATTAAAAAAAACAACCGAATTGATAACCTTTTTTTGAAGTCGGTTAAAAACAAGTCAGTACTGCCATCGTGTAAATTGATTGCAACAGCGCTGTCGCGTCAGTGCTGACCGATATGCCGTAATTTTGAAATATAATGTTATTTTATCCCGTCGCGACCTTGAGATCTCGTTTCTAACATGACAGCATGAAGTAGTATACGTACGGTTATAGTCGGACACATGAATCATTTTGAAACTACAGTGTACTGTTATTTCCGTATTAACCGTACTGAAAATATTGATACATATAATCAAGTAATGGAGTTTCAACAAAATTCCTTGTAATGCAACAAAATTACGATTAAATCATCGTTATTCTGTATAAAACCGTAATAAAAAATAGTAATTAATGTAAGAAGCAATTCATTTCTCGGTGTATTTATTAATGCACCAATTATGTCATGGGTCTGAGATTCGCAGAACATTTTTAATACCCCGTTGGCAATCGCTAAATAGTCGAAGCAACAATCGACAATTCCTATTAATCGGAAAAACACTAATAATCGTGAATTAGTCGTATCGTAATCGGTTGAACCCCTACTTATACAATACGGCCCAAAAGTCGTTAGAAATTTGAATATCGAGTTGGGCGAATGGGGTGCGCCGGAAGGGTGCAAGCTGGTTATGGAAAGAGACCTATTCTTGGAATTTTAATTGCTGTATTATAGAGCGTTTCAAGTGAGACGATTGTGTCTTTTGTGTACATGAGATTATCCAATGTAATATTGTAAGGCATAAATAATGTTTTTGGTCCTAATCAGTGCAGGATTTACGTATAAGCTACACAAGCTATAGCTGAGGGCCCCCACTTTCTTGGGGCCCCCGAAAAATTGTCCGAGTGAGCAATTGTCATATTATGCAATATGTAAATATGCAAATGCAAATATTTTTTAAAAATATTTACTAAAAATGCCTAGTTTTGTAGTTTTATACTTAAATATACTGCAGCTATAGCTCAAATAGCTTACGACTTTATCAAGTCTAAATCCGGTACTAGTCCTAAGGGGCTCTCTAGATGATCAAGCATGCTTGTCAAGCACGTTAATTGGATGTAATTGATTGATGAATGACGTGACGGTATTACACTACAAAACAAGGCATTTTTAGTATTTACTAAAAATGCCTTGTTTTGTAGTGTATTTACAAGTCTGTCTTGTTTTGTAGTGTATTTGTAGTCTATTAAAAAAAAAATATAAAAAAAAAATATTTGCATATTTCCTGCGGTTTACGATCCCTGCCCAGCCCGCGACAGAATGCTTGACAAGCATGCTTTATCGTCTAGAGAGCCCTTAATAAATGCATCGTGATATTCACGGACGAACAATGATCCACATTTCTCTGAAATATCTATTTTTATTCAACAAACTATAAGAGACCAATTCTGCCATTATTAGCATCTAGTACCGATCACCGATCGAATATATTCCATTAGTGTCGTTTTACCAAACAGGAAGCGTCCCCATTGAGTTGCCATTTTTACAAAGGACGCTATTGTTTACCCGGAACGTGGCATGGATGAGAATATGAACGATAATGGATATTGAAAGGAAGTGACATAGTGCCATTTTTTGACACGGGCAAACTAAACAATAGGCCAAAATATATACCACAACACGTATAGACGCAAGAGAATTTCACTAATCCAGCGCTCCAATAATGATACCTACACATGTAGGAATCACGCAATATGAACGAAAAGAGCCATGACAAACTGTAAAGAAGAGAACATAACAGATGTACCACAATCAAAGAGATAAGGGACCTCTGTAGAGTGTAGGTCCCTTATCTCGTCTTATCGCTAATATAAGATGTTAACGCGATAATATGCGCAAGCATCTTAAAATAAAAATCGAGGATATTACTAAAAGCTTTGGAAGAGAAACATATTTATTACGTGTTTTGCTATTGCTTTTACAACACTTTATGTTGATCTAAGATGGAAACAGGCACAGCTTGGAAAGTGAAAATAGTTAAAATTAATGTGATTTGCGCCATTGTTTTTACGAAAACTTTATTTTTTGGTTGCTTACGGTTACAGCTGTGGCAAAGAACACGGTCAAAGGGGTCGCGTAAAAGTTAAATTTCTTTTTACCAAAAAGGGATTCGCGATCTAAAAATAGTAAGCTTTAGAGAACACACACGCATACACCACTCCAAGGGTGGTTGGTCAAAAGCATAATAAATAGTCATAATTACGATTGCACAATCTTGATTGAAAAATGGCAATATACGTTTATAAATGAAAATGGAAGTCATGGCTTAATTGAGTGTTTCCTTTTGTTTCTTGTTATAAGTCGGTGTTGTGTGGCCACTTGTCATGTACCTCACTTTTTTGGAGTTAGTGATTTAAGTATACCACGCCAGTTTCCGTATGATCTAACTCTAAACTCCACATTTCAAACTTGATAACTCCCGTACTAATGCGCCAAGCGATTTTAAACGTTATTCCTTAACAATAATATATTTTTGTCTTTACACAAAGAAATACCGCATTCGATATACAATTTTTTGAAAGTACGCACAGCACGTATTTTTGTACGCACAAGCGCAAAAAAAATATAAAAAGAGAAATATGTATAAATAATAGAAAAACTTAAAAATTAAAAAGGAGTCAAACATAAAATACAAAAAATACATTCGTAATAAATAGTACAATCATCATAATTAAAGTTAATATTATAAAAATAAACAGTCTAGCTATAATAAGTCATACAGGAATAAAATGGTTAAAATAATTAAACTAATTGAGAATACACTCAAAACAATAAAAATACACGGATCATCGTTTAAAACGTGAAATCATCATAATATAAAAACGTCAAACTATCAAAATAATCGAAATAATCATAACAAAGGTAACATTATAGACAATGTATAATCATTAAAAAAGGTCACACTAATTATTATTAAAATTAATCACAATTTTTGAGCATTTTTTGACGAAACTTGGAGGATTTAAAGGACAATGGGTAATTTCATACCCATTTGAGAACACTTTGCCAAATATATATTGCACGTGTCACACGTGTTATTCACGTGTATTGTTACACGTGTTATTACACGTGCATAGTGACAAGGTATCGAATAGAAAGTAGTATCAACACAAAAGAATCGATACCCCAAAGTACCGATACCCCCAAAGTATCCGGCCTTGGATAGGTAAAAAAAAATTACAAAGATGTTACTAATAAAAACCTGTACACATAATTTCGGATTTGTATAATTTTAATACTACATGGATTAATGAGTTAAACCTTGATATTATTACAGTTTTATGTAAGCACAATTAATTGCTCTAGTCCCTAGTCGTTAGTACAACCATTGATTTTATAGTGTAATGTAATTACACTATAAAATCAATGGTACAACTTTCATACAAAAATGCCCATTGTCCTTTGAGTATTAAATGCCATTGCCAGTCAAACGTCTAACGCGCTATGAGAGCCGTTTTTATCTTAATTTAAAGTATGACACATCTTTTTATGACACATCTTCTGGACTTCTATACACATAAACGTGCTCATGGCTCAACAGAGACTGACAATGCGTTACTTTTGTAGGACAAGGACTGTTACCTGCACAATAGCCGGCGGCTAGAACAACGCAGAGAGACGTGTGAATGCAAACAGCCGCTCGTAATGCATATAGTTGCCGGTTTCTCTTGAAAGCTCTGTGACCTACTTGTTTGTTAAACTACGGTAACTGTAAATGAGCCGAGCGACGTTTTCAAAGTTACCGATGCAGTATGAAAACGGTCTATTAGAGAAAGAGATAAGGAGGAAGATGTATACGTGGGAGATGACGATTAAAGTGTTTCTATTTAGCAAGATGATATAGATAGCAAGATGAGCCTTTAACGTGCGTTAGCTGTTTTTGAACAACAATACTTTAAAATATGTTTAAAACATATGGCGATACAAGGCTAACTACAGGTGCTAGACACTTCTAAAGCTGGCTTTCTTTAATAAATTCAATATAAAAAATACAATTGATACAAAACCGGTTTGTCGAGACATAATCGAAAAATTATGTAAAAAAGGTGCTGTTACAAAATTCTGAAACTTAGGGTTATAGCTAACGTGACCATTTATTTTTTTCGTCAAAGCGGGACGGACGCCTGCAGAATTTTGTAGAATAAAAACTTGTTGGACTTTTACTACTTTTTATTCAAATATGAAAAACATGATAACTTGTTTACTAACAATAAGTAGATATCTACGGAGTTGTTTTATATTTGTCGGAGTAGCAAATTTGTTTCAAAATTTCTAGTTTTTTGAAAGGAGCTGATTACATGAAAAAAAGGAGCTGATTACATGATTTATTAATGTTAGTCTTGGTAATCAAAATGGATTTCAAAACTGCGACACTTAACTGTGTTTTTTCGCTTGTCCATATGTTATTCATTAGAGGAAAAATTCTTTCGACAGGTGCGTTACTTCCAGGCAGATATAAAACGTACTCAATATGTATACGAAAGTTAGTACAGTTGAGATTGTTATCACGGAAGTGTTTGGACAATTCCACCCAACGGTCTTCAGCAGCAACATTCTCAGAGTTCCAGCTTGTGATTTTTACATCTTTTGAGCTTAAATTATCTTTTGGTGTGTTTGCGAAAGCGGGACATTTTTGCTCTCGCTGGGGATAGCGGGACAGACAGCCTGAAAGCGGGACTGTCCCACCCAAAGCGGGACTTATGGTCACGTTAGTTATAGCGTATAAGGTATCGTTGTATCAAACACGTACGTACTGCGATTTATGTGTCTTTTTATCAAATAGAGATTATTAGAAGGGGTAGGAAATGTTTCCATGATAAGGGTATAAGGCTAAAACGAGAATGAATGTGGAGATTTTTAAAGTTAGGCTTTGAGCGGACACATTATCAAAAGGAGGCAGCACTGAAAGAAGGGGGGATTTTTTAGTCTTTTTTTAGTGTAGATTTGAATAAGCCTATTGTCAAATGATTTATAAATGCGCAGCAGTGTTTAAAAAAAAACAGAACTACGGAACCCTAACAATACGGAATCCTTGGAGGCGTCGACTACAACGTGCGAACCCGTCACCTCAGCAATTAATTGTTAACGATAATGATTGTTCTGTCTCCCGTGGAGTGAGCGTAGAGGTCTTGGGAACAATACAAATCTGCCGTCCAGCAAAGCCACGAACCCGCTAGAGTCAACGCCTTACGGCGATATCTTCGTCTGGAATTAACCTTCAAGATACCTCCATCCTCCCAACTGGTTAAGGGACCGAAGTCGCATTACAGCGGTAATTGAATATGAATTTATCGCAGACCTGGGCGTCCTTTGCCTGTAATGCCACTCGGGATCGGGTGGTCGATAGGTCGTTTTAAAAGTGGCATGACAACAGGTCAACATCAACCCCCGCTGCTTAGGAGAACTGTTTTGAGACGCGGCCTGAGACGCGAGACTGTGCCGGGGTAGTCCCTCACACGGTGAGGGTTCTGAATAACAGCTGAATCGTGAGTTGGGCCGACCCATGCGATACAGACAAAATTACAAGATACCGTCAATTCTGCAGCGGTAGAAACATTTGCAATTCAATAACTCAAAAATAGTTTTTTTTTACTATTACAAAAAATATTTTTATCTTTCAAATGTTAATCAAACTGGCTTGCCCCTTAAATGAGGAGACGTTTTGAAAAAACAATGCAATCATACAGCTTGCATTGAACGGCGGGTAAGGTTTCAATCTATTGTGAGTCAAAAATTCTAGGAAATGATTTAAGGGGCTCTCTAGAAGATCAAGCATGCTTGTCAAGCATCACGTCGCGGGTTGGGAAGGGATGGTAAACCGCAGGATATAAGCAAATATTTTTTTTATATTTACCAAAAATGCCTAATTTTGTAGTTTTTGTACCAGGGAATCACGTCATTCAGTAATCAGTTACGTCTAATTAACCTGACTCCCTGGTATACATCTACAAAATTAGGCATTTTTGGTAAATATTAAAAAATATATTTCCATATATCCTGCGGTTTACGATCCCCTCCCAGCCCGCCATACGATGCTTGACAAGCATGCTTGATACTCTAGAGAGGCCCTAACAATACACTGCAACTATCAGGGTTGCAACATTTCATTGTAAAACAGTTTTTACGAGTATCATTGTATCATATTTTCTAAAGCAACGCAAAATTTAAACAACACTGTAATAAGATACATCCTTATGGGGAGAATCAATTAAGCTATATTTCCACGAATTGTAGTGTTTTGTTATATTAGGACAGTGCAATATTGATAACATAGACAGGAAATTAGGTTTTCTTTAGTACAAAAGTTGGCTCGATGACTATTATTAGACATAACATATTACGAACTAATTTGCGCTAAAACTGGATAGGTTGCTTTTTTGCCACTCAGCCTCATAAATGACGTCATATTATTCGAATTTAAAAATTTAACAGATGTTACTATGTGAATATCTCGCCGGCAGAGCCATGTTTTATAGACGTTTCGATAAACGAGTTGTGGAAATATTTACATAGAAAATTCCATTCTTTTTCCAATTCTATTTTGGGGAGCATTTCGCTTTTCGCGCTGCCCGTTTTAATTTGTTTTATAGAAATTTCAATATCTTTTGGCATGTTAGATCGTGAGGTAGTGTGTATTTTTAGTTTTTTTTTAAATATTTTTACTATGTAATAGCAGTTTTACGCTCTGGCATTGATCTACATACATTTTATTTGCACCGGATCGCAGTCAATGATGTGTTGATCGATCCACGCATGCTCACCTTCGGTGGGAGGTTAGTCGGGCCGTCAAGATCGTTAATGTTTCCGGACAAAAATATCCTACAGTATACTAGAATAGACCACGGGACCAGCCTGAGAAATCGATAGAGGAATAGAAAGATGTAGCTGCATATGACCCCCTCTATTCTTGTTTAGTCGTGCATGCGCGGGACATGATTCGGATTTAATTATTACTAGCTGAAACCCGTCGAATTCGACGACCACTTTATTGATTAAATCGAATACTGGGCCCGAATACGTTTCATTGTAAACTAAAACTAAAATTAGTCCAAGCGAACGAGACAGAGCAATACGTTAGAGCGGAATATGAAACGAACGATCGTCGATAAATACTACCTACCGAACTTATACTCGTCCGAATAAATTCGAGCATATTTCGTGCGGTGTAAGATTTGACCTTGGCGGGCAGTTTTAATGCGAAAAGTGACAATAGGTCATCTCACACTCCGCTCTAGCGTATTGCCCTGTCTCGTTCACACGGACTAATTTACGATTTTAGTTCATGAAGAAACGCAATCGAGCCCAATGAGTGTTCTACTATAATACGATTCTGGGTACGGACTATGTCAATGCAGTTCAGCTGTAGCCCGTTAAAGGGCCACCTGTCGATAGTACAAAAAGGTCGCGCTGTAATCCAGCAGATGGCGCTATATTTTTTTTCTCATTTGATGACTTTTTTATTTTTCTCTTCTTATGACACATACAGACCGAGAGCTTTTTTTTAAACACCACAACCAAATTTTTACACCTAGCCGTTCTCCCAATTTGGCGGTTACAGGAAAAACACGTTTAAAATTAATATATTTTTATTTTTCTCTTTTGATGACTTCTTCTACTTTTCTCTTTTAGTGACACATCTACAGACTGAGAGCTTTTTTTTAGATACCTCAATCAAATTTTTACACCTCGCCGTTCCCTCAATATGGCGGTTACAGGAAAAAAAACACGTTTCAAATTAATATATACTCAATTAAAGAATGATAAACGCGCATACGCGACTAGACGATATAGGGGGGGGGGAGGGGAATATGCAGCTATCTCTTTCTATTCCGCTATCGCATTCACTCACAGTACACTTGCGTAGGTACTGTGAGTGAATGCGATACGAGTCACAGTCTATTCTAGTATGTCTATGAGACTATGAGATATCACTTATCTATTAACGAGGCCCCGCACGCCATTTTAGGACAAAACGCCATTTTACGCGGCAAAAAACTGTACGTTTTCGAATACTAGAGCAACGCTGTTAGGATATTGAGGGATCATATGACACATGATTGCCGAATTTCGAAGAGCTGAATTTCGGCAACTTAGGCACTTGGTTCAGGTTTAAATGGTAGTAAATTTAATCTACCTATTTTTTAAAGTCGTAAATAAAAAAGTTATTCGTTTCTAAAAAGAAACGTTTTTTTCTTTTTATTCGTTTCTAAAAAGAAACGAGTAGCTTTTTTCGTTCTTAAAAAGAAACGAATAACTTTTTGTGTTTGACGGGGTTTTTCAAGTGCCAGACACGTTTGCCATACCAATAGATCAGCCAGATTATTTTTTTCTAATCAATGCTGCGTTCGACTTGACAGTAAAATGATTTTCATCAATGCTAAAATATGTAAGTGCAGCACATTTGTATAAAGAAAAGAGTTATTCTTTTCTAAAAAGAAACGATTTTTTCTTTCTATTCGTTTCTACAAAGAAACGAGTAACTTTTTTCGTTTTTAAAAAGAAACAAATAACTTTTTGTGTCTGACTGCATACTTCCAAGTCTGGCGAGGAGTATGCGATAAGGTTTTTCAAGTGCCAGATACATTTGCCATACCAATAGATCAGCCAAATTATTTTTTTCTGCATTCGACTTGACAGTAAAATGATTTTCATCAGTGCTAATATAAGTGCAGCACATTTGTATATTCAAAAGCATTTTCCAGTTCAACGCACCGGACCCCCCCCCCCCTAAAATATACATGTCCGCTACTTAGAATTAGTCACTGAATAATCCTATCGATGTTTGGTGACTGGGAAAATAATTACCGAAAAAATCACTAGATCCTCAACTATATAAACTACGTAGTGCTCTTTTTTAGAGAAAAAGAACTCTATTTGAATTTGGAGCCATTCCCCAAAACATTACGCCATACGTTATCAGGGGATGGAAGTATTGTGAACGCGCAAAGAAAAATTTCGAGATGAAGACGGATATACATTTTGATACCCCCCAAAACGATTAAAACCATTTTCAGATTAAAGTCTGTCTGTGTGTCTGAGTGTGTGTATTCCTCCACGATGGCGGTCAAACGCTTCATCCGATTGAGCTGAAAGTCATGCAGGTATCATTTGGTCATTGCAAGAGTTGAAAAGATTGTAGTCGGCCCACCAGAGGGCGCGCTAGTCATACTTCAATCTCGAAATATCGAACTTGCAGACACCTGAATTGAGACTTGAAATTCGGTACAAGATGCCCTGTTGTGCCGAAATCACATTGTGAAATTTTGATTGGAATATCTCGTACACAAGCGAAACAAATAATATTTAAAGTCCGCCATATTTAGGAAAATGTTATTACCACGAGAAATACAACAAATATACTACGAATTATCGCACGAGGGAAGCGAGGGTCGGGGGGGGGGGGGGGGGGAATCGAAGGGCAGGGGGTTGTCTACTTGCCGGGAAAATATTGGGGTGACACAACCGATTTTTTAATTCATTTAGCGAGTTAGCTATCTTAATTTCTTCAAATTTCTCTATTAATATCAATGAATTCGTCAAGCAAACTTATGGCTGTGTGACGCATCGATATATGATCCCCTAGATGGATCTTTCGCGCTCGAAAATTACCCCTTCAAAACCACTACTGAAGGCCGGGCAGTAGTAGCTTGGTCGCAGTCCGCTGGCGGACAGCCGACCGTTTCTGGTGTGAGAGCTGCCGCGAAGAATATTGGCGCGCTATCCTCTCGCTTACTGTTCAATTTATTGCTCTCTCTGTCGCATGATTTACGAGGGTAAGTGGAGCCAACTTATTTGTATCTGAGGGCTAATATATCGATACTGTGACGTCTTGTATTTGGCCTGCTTATATTTATGGACTTTGAGCTGAAGTGCCTTATTAAAAAGTTTTGCAATCTATGCTTCTACCGTTATTAAAACACTATTATATATCGAAAAATATGGTTTTAAAAGTCAAACAACTGTAATTTTTAGTAATAATATATAACACGTCAATAAAAGTTAATAAAATATGTTTATTTTAGTACGTAATATGAAGTTCTATTTCGCAGGTCTATTTTGACAGCAACATAAAAGGTCTGATTTGAGTCGTCTGACATAATAAAAGTCTAGACCATAAAAATGATATATCCGGGATAATAAAACTTTAATCTTTTTACTTTAATACATAATTTTCACTATCCGTATTGGTAAAAACTTAAAAAGTGACTTTGACAAGCACCTTTTATTAATGGGCCCCTATAGTGCGACGACGCGACGCCCTTATCCAGACAGAAAAAGAAAATTATGAGCTCTTTGCAAAATTAAAAGGCTTGGCGTGACTTGTTTGTATTATCAGAATAATTAATCAAGCATATGGATGCTTTTCATTTCTATGAGAGAGCCTATGAAAGAGCACCGAAGAAAACTGATAATATCATCAATAAAGCTACTACTACGGGTCATGGATTTATCGACAATCTTTCATGTGTCTAGATCGTTGATGATAATCTAAAAGCTTTACAAAACATGCAGGCGAGTTTAAAATTAGTGACATTCTTTAGTGAGTGAATCAGTACGACAAGACAAACTAAGCAACTTTTAATTAAAAAAACAAAAAAAATGTTTTTTTTTAATATTAAAAAAAGTTCTGAGCACGATGCGCTATATTGTTTAATAGCAATAATGGTAAAATATCGCTAATATTGTTTATTAGCGATATGTTACGTACCTCTAGATGGCGCAGAGAGTTCAACGCTTCTCAAACTTTTCTTTAATAGACGAGGTTTACAAATTTGACAAAACAAAAAAAAATGTTTTCCGTTTTTTTTTTTAAATCAAAACTTGCTTATCTTATCGTAAAGATTCACCCACTACAAGGATGTAACTAATTAAAAACTCATCCTGTCTACATATGAAGGGTTACTAGGAAGAACGATCAATGTCAATTTGACTTTACGATAGTACTCTTTTCTAAGGGGTATAAATTTATGTTAAATGTATTTTTGTTTTAGAACTCAATTAAATTTGGTTTTAGAGACAAAATATATTTTGTTATCCTCCAAACAAACCCTGGCTAAAATGTCATATCTTTTTGAGATGAAACCGTACATATGTCTTTACCGTACTCAATTTTTGTTCCTATTGGTTTCGCGCAGCTTGGGTTGTTTAGTCATTTTTTGGGTTACCTTGGTGTGCCCAACTCACGGTTCAACTTCTGATGCGGGCTCTGCCTGCGTCTGTTACCTGCAGTCGGAGGTGGTTGGGATCAGACGTGCGGATTCGGGAGAACACCCCGGGCGGAGCTGGGCGGTTGATGCTCTGTCCGGTTTGCTGCTAGCCAAGCTTAAATTTAACCTGAATTGCTGCTTACGTCAGATAGAGGCCGCGCAAGCGACATCTAACTCTGTGATCCGCAATCCGTGACCAGGCTGGAGGACGAAGAAATACGGCCAAATCGGTAGTGAGGATGTGAGGTCGGCCCGCTGGTTTCACTTCCCAGTGCCTCGCGGTAAGGCGTTGGACTCACCGGCTTGTTGGCGTAGTTAATAACAAAACGGAGTGGCATATTTAATCGGATCAGTATTTTTTACTGGATCCGGAATACTGTCGTGTGTGTGAACTCGCTCATACAATTCAATGCGTAATGAACGAAAAATCGTATTAAATAAAGCAGATCGTTGTGTGAACGGGCGGTTAGACGGTGGACAGTTTTGTTTTGTGCGGAATGTGGAATGATCTTACATCGTTATACCTCTTCCTGGAGTGGATAGTTCGCCTGTAGTAATTGGTAACTCTCAAGTGTAGTCAATTTGTAGCGCTTTTAAGTTCTTTACCTATTATAATGTTTTTCCTCTGCATGGCCTCAGCTTTACTGAATAAGTATGTGTTTGCTCTTTATTCAATTTGTAGCAGCTTTAAGTTATTTAACTATTACTCGTACAATGCTATACTTTTGTCTGTCTTTTAACGTATTTTACAACAGATTCATCTTATTTCTTTGTTAGGCTATATATCTTTGCTAGTGTGTGTATCCTTTGATTGTTTTAGTAAGGAATGACCAATCCTTTATTTAGTTTTACTTTTCATACTTACGGTCTTATTGCATCGTACTTTATACTTGTTACAGGCTTGAATGTTAGCGATGTTTTCTGCAAATTCTGTTCGATCTCCTTTGAATTCGTAATTTTATATTTTTTCATATCATCTGATATTGAACTTGAATGTCTGACCTTGAATTGCGTCAGCGAGTTCATCGAATAAAATTCCACTGTTATTGAGTCATATTTGTTTACCCGCGATTCTGCTATATTTAGAGCGGTGATCCGGGTATTTTCCATCTTCTACGTCTTTCAACCCCTTTGTCGTATCCGGGGCGTTTGCGACAATCGATAGTAGAGAATTTTCATAAAATTTTCCGCGCTATCTGTCGGCACGGCTGGCAACAAACGATGAAAAGCGTCGTTTTGGTCGTCGTCGGTTGACGCAACTACTGCAGCGTTGAGCTCGTCGTTCAGCGTATTTACGATAGGTGGCGTTTCGCTTCAATCATTTTCTTTTTGGCAACCGCCTGTTTGGTATAATTCTATGAAACGTGGTTCAATCGGCATTTCAAGTGTTTGAGATTTCGCCATCTTTGATCTTGGGGAAGACTCGAAAATTTAAAGTAGAAAGCCCGAGTGGCCCAAACCACAATAAGCCATATATAATCAATGCCAATAACAACACGCGAAACCAGTTTGAACTACATTTCGTAATGAGATGTATGTTTTGCAATGCAGAGGTGATGTGGCGGGAGAGACCGCAGAATATGGTTTTATAATATCGTCAAGAGTCCCCTGTCGTTCATATCGTTCTCAGGCGGCGGTTAGATTAGGTATAAATATGTGACTCCTTATCATTTTGCACATGTTATTGATGATAAATTTCTTATTTTCGGAGTTTTTTTTGTCATCGATAAACCAAAGCTGTTTTCAAGGTAATAACTATATAATAACGTCTGTTTTTCTTTTCTTCGACAGATTAAATCATGCTTCGATTCGTAGTGCTAGCTGTTTTCGTAGCCACAGCCGCTGCCAGCGACTTCGTAAGTAGTAGTTATTATGATGAACCAATTCCATACTTTTATTCCAATCCTCAAGTAACATATTACAATCCCTCCCTCTATTACGGACCTCAGGATCAGTTTCAGTATCAGTTTCATCAATCGGAATCATTACAGCAGCAGGTATCATTCCTATTACTTGTATACTAATCATCACTATTTTGTATTACACACACGCCTACTAATCAATCGTATTTCGATTGCTTACTTGGACCACGAGAATTTTTATTTTTTTTAATTCCAGAAACCCTTGTCGGGGATTGTCCGCATAACCAGTGGCAACATCCCATCCAACGTACAAGGCAACATCACCTTCAGACAAATCAACCCTAATGAAGTCCAGGTCGAAGGTACGATCATAGGAATGTCTCCAGGTCAATACGGATTCCATATCCACGAGAAGGGAGACCTGACAAACGGCTGCCTCTCCGCTGGAGCTCACTTCAATCCTTATAAAGTGAGTACCGCAGACATTACAGACAAACACCGCCAGTTCCGTTCTACAAAAAAAAAACTAAAAATATATCCTGTAAATATGAAATAACACCAAGTTGGCAGTTTATTTGCGTTCCTTATCAATTTACAGATTTGTTTCTATGTCGTTGTACCTCTGTCTCCTGTACCTCTGTCTGCTGTTTTGTTGTTAAATCAGTTTCTTCCCTTTTTCTCTCGTTTACATAGGCAGGCAAACACACACTTCGGCTAAAAATTATATATGGATAGGTAGCTAAAAAAACCCAAGGCCAGATGTAAATAAACAATATGCCGCAATATGTTTTTATCTAGCGAGAAAATTGCTCAAAAAGCCTTTTCCTGTGAGGATCGTAATAATCGTTAGTATCAGAATCACAGAGTCGAATAACATCTAATCTAAATAAATTGAAAACCTTTCGAAGTTTACTAGCTTTCTACAAAAAGTCGGCAAAAAAAGTCGCTCGGTTAATGTTGTTGCGGATTCCATAATTTAGTTGAAATTTTTTCATAAATTTTACTGGAAAATTGTTGATTATATTTTACCATTAAAATAATTACCAAAAATTCTTTAATTTTGTAGTTATAATTTGTTTTGCCAATGAATTTTACTTATTTTGACTAGGTATTATTATATTTCATTTTGTATTACTTATTATATTAAATATTAATGACTTTTTTAATATTTTCTTTTGACTTTTTCTGCCTTTTCTTTCTTGTGTCTTTATTTTTCTGTTTATTTTAGATTTAAGTCTATTATATTTGTCACACTCTATTTAACGGAATGTAATGTTCCATTTAATGCCGATTTTATAATGGAATTGCTTTTTTTTGAGTACCGAATTTTAAAGCAATATAGTTTTATGAGCATTTTACTAAAACTTTTAAATAATTTATTGTAATATCAATGTCCTGTCCACCCTAGATCGGGCTATGCCCAGTTAGGTGACGGAATTAAATAAGCATGAGGTTACGGTTTTGCCATTCGGTTCCTGTCATTTTAGTAAACAAAACCAATATTTTATAGTAATTAATTCTTAAATAAAGTAAATAAATATACTAATTAAGTTTTACCGATTTCCATCCCCTTTAGATGTATCATGTATCATTTAAAAACCGGAATCTGAAAAACATTAGGTTTGCGAGTTTCGCATAAGATAAAGAAGATATTTAAAAAATATTAGTCACTTGAAACTTTAGACCTTTATCTAACTTTAGACCTTTATCTATCTTGAAACTATTCATACATATAACATTTGTGGTTAAAACATTTGTAATTATACATTTTGTTTTGTTTATGCGATGTGATGCTACACAGACATAATACCTACATCAATATATTGCTAGTCAGTGCACCCTTTGATACAAAAGCTCGAACCCATGCGGGCGTCAGTCATGAACCATCGCTCGGATTCCAAGTTTTTGGTAATGCCTTTGATAGTGTCTCAACTTCTTACCATGGGCATTGGTGATGTCTTGTCTCTTCTGTAGAATATATCCTCTCTCTTTCTCTCTGCTACAATTATGATTAATTATATTGCGTGTGCGATCGAACTCAAGGTGAACGCGCTGCTAGCCAGCTCACTGACCTTCTTAAATTTCCAGAAAACCCACGGAGCCCCCGACGCGGCCGCCAGACACGTCGGCGATCTCGGAAACGTCGAGTTCGGGAGCGACCTGATCGCCAGGATCAACTTCGTCGACCGCCAGATATCCCTGCAGGGAGAACGCAGCATCCTCGGAAGAGCAGTCGTCCTCCACTCGGGCAAGGATGACCTGGGACTTACCAACCACCCTGACTCCCTCACCACCGGAAACGCTGGAGGACGCGCCGCTTGCGGGGTCATCGGAATCCTGTAATTAAATCTTATAAACCCTAAAATAAACTCCATGTGCTATACGATTATATTATATACATTGTTTGTTTTCTAATTTAAAAAAACAGAAGCGAACTTATATATGTATTGAATCCATCGTTTTTCCTTTTCCTCATGTGTGTTTGGTAAATCGACGGAAACTTAATTGAATCATTAAAAATTTGATTTAAAAAAAGATTATTTTATTGGTCCTATCGAAAATATAAAAAGTATCGAATAAATGTTTTTTTTCTGTGAATTAAACTTTCGTAGAAAAGGTTGTACACTCAATTTTTTAATGGGTAATATTCGAACAGCAAACCGCAAAATAATACAATCGCATATTTACTACCAATAATTGATTAATTAGATCCTACATGATCTATACAAAGTACCCATCGATTTACCGAACGTTTATAACCGTACATAATCATAGAAAAACTACAAAATAGGTTTTTTTTTTAAATTTATTAACCATTTTTTAAAATACAGCTTTGTATAAAATCCAGCCAAGCCTAAGGCTTACCTGCTGGAGATTATGATAGGGTGACTTTCAGTGCAACTTTAGTGGCCATTTCACCATATTATGATATATCTGCTGCATTATCTGCTACATTAGTAAGGATTAGTCGGCACAGAAAGCCACCCCCTTGATAATATTTACTATGCTCAGCATATATCGGAAACACGCTTGCATAATACTATCGTGTTATGAGAAAACACTGCAAATTGAAAAAGGTTTCGAGTAAATGGGATTCTTAACAATTTATTCATTTTTTTCTTTATGTTATATAAGATAGCTGGTAAAGTTTCTGTCGGAAATTTTGAAGCAGATATATGAAACAGACAATCGCAGATTCCTTTAAACTCTAACACCAAATAACACTTTATTTTAATTTGGGAGCTAATGGGCCCTGTTGGAGATGGCCACGAAGACCCATTCGTTCAGGGTCGTTCATACTTACGGGTCAACGGATCCGGCGGCCTCACGCAGAAGAGAGAGCCAGGGTAGGACGTTGGCCTGCGGGCCAGTCTCCCCTAGGAGTCAACCTTCGGGCGCACCTGGACGGTTTGCGCACCGTGTGGTCAGCCAATCGATTGTGCACTCCGACTAACAGCCGGGGGAGTCTGGGAACAGTAATGTTTTCTATAAAGCGGGGGTGGCTTTTAACCTTATGGCAACTGCTCTTAAAACGACCATTCGGCCACCCGATCCCGGGTGAATAAGCCTGGCAAAGGATGCCGTGATCCGCGATATATTCGGTTGACACCGAATCACCGCTTCATAAGGGAGAGGACCGCGCAAGCGACCTCGATCCTGTCAGGAGGTAGAAGGTATTCTGAAGGTTAATTCCAGACAGAGATATCCTTCCAAATTGGTAGTCAGGGGGCGAGGCTGCCCGCTGGGCGCCTTTCCCGGTGCCTCGCCATAAGGCGTCTTCTGGGCCCACCTCACGGAAGACTTCTTGAGGTGACGGGTTTGCCTGTTGTAGTTGACAGCTCTAGTATTTCAATTTACAGTGTTTAGTCATAGCACGGCATATTACGTATATGATGTCAATGCCAAAATGACGAAAGTTGATGAGTTTATACTCCAACATTTATTTTGATGAAAGTGAAAGAGCCCAAAATTAGGATCAAATCTCAACGACTCGATTTCATACTCAAGAAGTTGATTAATTAATTGAATTGCAATATTATTCCTGTCTTAACCACAAATATACAGTAATTCATATTTTGGCATTAACATAGCAGTTATTAAATACAAAAACATTACTAAACGAATTAATTTCGGAATGTAATTTAAATTAAGTAGAGCGTGAAAAACATTACATAAATTTCGAATGTGTCAGCCGCTTCTACTGAGCGGTTTCTTTGTAATTATGATAGTTACATATTTAGTGCACCGAATCATACCTATGTATATACCATATATACGTTTTTACTTTCAGGGATCCAGTCGCGTGGAACTCGGCTACTTCTCGAGCAGTTTCAGTCATGGCCATCGTTTCTTCAGCCGTGCTCGCACTCGCGGTTGCCTATTAAATAGTATATTTTAGTTAATTGTAGTTTAGTAAGTAGCCTTCTACGCTCTTTTACCTGATTTTTAAATACATAATTATTATTGGCTAGTACTTTTTTAATTTCTTAAATAGCGTCGCTATTTCGCTATATTAGAGAGTAAATGTTTAGTTTTTTTAAATATTTTTTTGTGATCTGTGTAATATTAAAATACGGAAAATATTACTAGAGTTTTATTTAAAATCGTGTTGCGATATAAAATTTATGGCGCACGATTTTTTCAGTCATTCTGATGTCGATCAGTTTTCTTTTGCATTCTCTTTCAAAATGCTGAGTTGCGTTATTTTTACTGTTCTTATTTACGGGGCAACTGAAGCAATAGTGGAAAATGTAAGTAGTCTTTTTCAAAATAATCGTTGTATAATAAAATAATGGATCGGTTTAATTGGTATGTTAACTTCTTCTTAATGTGTTCCGTTATTTCTAAACAAGAGGCGAATTTTCTGAGAACTGCTAGACACATATTCTCCGTTATCGCTATTTCTTCTCGGACATTTTGTCTTAATTGAACCAGAGAGGAAGAATCGTTATAAGTATCAATTACTCAGGGAAAAATTCACGAACAGCTTGGTAATGGACATGTTAGAGGTCTGATGCCTCCTCTATACGTTGGCCAATGCTTGGCCGCATCGCTAAGTGTAGGTTTACATTGGGCTCGATTGCGTTTCTCTTGACCTAAAACCGGAAATTAGTTCATGTGAACGAGACAGAGCAGTATGTCAGAGCGGAATGTCAAGTGAACAGTTATCTCTTTTCCGCATTAAAACTACCTACCAAAGATAAACCAGCTAAATGTAACACCGCATGAAATGCGTTCAAACTTTTTGGTGGTCTATAATTTCGGCTGGTTGTTTTGGTGCGGGAATCGACGATAGTTCAATTCATATTCTGTTCTAACATATTGCTCTGTTTCGTTCGGTTGAATTAAGTGTCTATTTTAGTTCACGAAGAAACGCAATTGGGCCCATTGAGTCATTTACAGGCGTCAGTGCTAGCGCCGAAAACTGACTCATTATACAGTTAATCAGCCATAGTTATTTTTTTAGGGTACGCACGTTATTAAAGTCAGTCAGGAAAAAGGAGTCATTTTCGCTGGTTACAATTTTCCTCACGACGCGACAACGCAGTGCCAGCGACTGACCAACTACTGACTTCGGCGTGTACACTTAGCAAAGGTATACTGTGCACGTGGTCAGTACCACTGGCGCGTGTGGTGGGGGGAATTAAAGTCAGCACAGCACTGACGGGACAGCGCTGTACTGCCTTGAAATCAATTTACACGTTGTCAGTACCGGTTCAGCAGCGCTCACTTTTTTTGAATTTGAAATCAGTAGCTGACTCAATGTAAATCATCACTACAGGCACAGTATACCAACCAGTAGCGTTACTCTTGAGCTACAGGGCAATGCGGGAAGAGGGTGCGAGGAATATGGTCAGAGGGGTATGCCCCGATTAACGCGAATGGTTAGCATTACGCGCAGGTAAAGTTTGGCGACTCATTCGAGCGTTCGGGTATCTGCGTTGGCCGAATAGCGGAACATCTGGCAACCATATCCGAGCCCTTACGACTCGTGACGTATTCGCTTTGATTTCATTTTTTTTCTAAAGAAGCTACTGTCTGGGGTATACTGTGCTACAGGGAAAGCGAGTCGGCACCATTCGTCACGTGTGAAAACTGTATGGGACAGAACGAGAGTGATAGGCAATGCGGCCAAGCATTGGCCAAGGGGGCATCTGATGTTGCTCCAACCCGCGGTAAGAGGGTGCGAGGAATGTGGGCAGAGGGGTACGTCCCGACGAACGCCTTTGGTTAGCTGTGACCACAGTGTTTCGATTGAAACCACTAAACTGCTGCAATGCTGGTGTGCTGCAATAGTTATTATTAATGATTTTCACATATCGATCTCAATTAACGACATTACTGTGCGACTTCTTCTTGATCTTCGGAAAGTAAAGCCGGTTATTCCTGACGCCGCGCCGATATTGCAGCCCAAACTGTAAACTTTTGGCAAATGGAGCGGCCTCTGCATGTTTATGTTAAGACTCGTAAGACTCTTAATATCTACAGTTTTACTTATTTACGAGGAATACGTGCCAAACACCTGAGAATTTTGCCTTTCACTTCACATTGAGTGCCAGAGATGTTACGGAACAGATTTAGAAGACATTATTATCAAGAAATATATCCTAGTGTCAATTTTATTTATAAATCAATGAGTTGTTAAATTATTTAAAGGAATTGTAAATGTTTAGAAATTTATCAGTAAAATTTAGAAATGTTATTTTATTGAATAAAATAAAAAGAAATCGCAGAAATCAAGCAAGTTATTTTTGACAGGATTTTCGTAAAAAACTAGTAAAATTCGAAAACTCTGCAATTTGTTTAGAGTTTAGAGTGTTCTTCAAGACTTGAGATAATTGCAATATTTTTAATTGTATATCTCTATGTTATTAATACGAAAAACAGGAAACCTATTTTGAGCATTTTTACCGAATTTCGTCCATGAATATCTCGCTCCATAGAACGTATTGCGGTTTAAAGGTTCCTTTACATCTTGCCTTGTGGGTCTTTTGCAATCCATGTACACCGCGCTTCTGTAAAGACTGCCTTCAATACAGGAAATGATTCATCAGATTAAGAAAAATCGTTTTTCTTGTTTAATTTTCATTATTTTCCTGAAAAAATGTTCTTGGATATTAATGAAATTTTAGAGATACTACATAAAAGTCGAGTTGAAAATCGTCTACAACTTTTTTTTGGTTTATGCTTTAGTTATCGAGAAAAAAAATCTGAATGTCCGAAAGTTTATCATAAACAATGCTTTCCTCAGTTACAAATGCCTAAACATAAAATAAGCAGTAGATTATTTTCAACTTTGTTCTTCATGTAAAATCATTTCCCGTAATTTAAAAACTCTCATTTTTTAAAAAAAACATTCTAATATTCTAAAAAAATAATATTCTATATTTTCGTCTTTATTTGACCTAAGGAACTATTTCCCAAACTCAAAACACTCTTTGTGTAAAGTACGCTGTATATAAGAATTCTAATAACACCCTTACGGTAAAAGCTTTTTGTAATAAACATTTTTGAATAAACCTAACCATTTTTTTTATAATACAGTTTATATCAAAAAAAATACTTGGAACAATTCACATATCCAGCGATAATAATTTGGTTTTTTCTATGATGTAAATTCTGCAGGGACCTCCGGAAGGAATAGCGGTTTTTAACGACGATGATATAAAAGGAAATGTGACGTTTAGGCAAATCGATTGGTATGAGGTGAACGTCCAAGGAACGATCGAGGGTATGCCTGCGGGGCAATATGGATTCCACGTTCATGAAAAGGGAGACCTCTCGAGTGGGTGCGCTTCCGTGGGAGGGCATTTCAATCCTTATCATGTAAGTTTTCAGTGGTCAAAGTCACTATTTTTTTTATGCAACCTCTGTCCAGAAAGTTTGGTGAATATGAATATAGTCACAATGGATTGTTGTCTTACGTGAAACAGCTATTACTGTCCTTCTAAGTAACCCCCCATTGGTGGTAAAGTAGAGGCTCACTTATCCGAGGTAATGTGGGCCGAGGATACCTCGGATAATCGAAAACTCGGATAACACGGACTCTGAAGTAAATCGAGGAGAAAACATACGGCAAAGTTTTAAATGAATGAAAACGTAGTCAATAAAGTAAAAGAATACATCTATTACATATTTAAATGTAGTCAATTAAAAATTCAATAGAATACATGCATACATACATATATTATAAAATTCAGTACTGTATAGTAAAATTGGAGCAGAAGGGTGACGTGGGGGGGGGGGTAAAAACATGGCCTGGCGGGGCCTTTTCTTGTCGATTAACCCGGAATTCGGTTAATCGGGGCTTGGATTACCGCAGCCGTACTGTAATGCACTTCTGGCAACGGCTGTACAAGTCCTGGAGACTCCTGGCGTAGTCGTCTATAGTGATGGCCGTCATCTGGGTAAAAGCCTCTGGTCCTTAAGGGCTGATTTAAATTTGGGGAACAAGAAACAGTCCGCGCGAGGCAAGTCTTGCAACTAGGATGGGTGATTCAGGGACACAATTCCCCATTGCCTGGGAGCTGCTGAACGGCTCGGGATGCGCCAGTTGTACACTCTAACGAAAGTGAGCATTATGACGTCACTTTCTGGACAAAGGTTGTACCTGGGCTGGGCCCCACTTCTCGCAAGTCACGATACACATATTCACTAGTTGCTTTTCAGCGACATGTACAAGTCTTTCTCGAAAATAATGTCACAAATCTTGAACAACTATACTAACTATATCTTTCCAGCGAGTCCATGATACGCTATGATGTGCTTTCTTTTTCGATTAGTTCGGCTGAAAAGAGAGAGATTATTGCATTGGCCTGGGAGTGGAGGAGGGATAACTATAAAAAATAACACACCCATTACTTTTTTTTTTAAGTTCCGATCAAAACAAATATTAGTGTTTAAAAATGCCACAATGCAATCATTGGGTCTTCCGCTGACATACGAAAATCAGATTTTTCGTATTTACTGCAAAACCAAAAGACAATTACATAACTCCTCTAGAGTCGACAATTATCTAGATAATTGTCGCTAAAAAAGTCATACATAATTTTGTCGCGCTTCTTACCGGCGATGCTAGTTTTAAACTATTTAATAAATGATTTTTTTGGTCGATTTTACTGCAAGTTTTTTTGCAAAACCTGGACACCTTTTGTTTTTTTTCACAACCTGCGTGCAAACGACGTCCGCTCTTGTGAATTGCCACTGCGACCACTGCGACAATAAAAGCATTTGTCGTGTCTGTGTTGATTTACTTACGACTTGCGTTATCAAAATGATCCCTTCGATTTACAACTCAATATATCATCGATTTGCTGCATAGACTATAGTAAATTACATCAATTCAAATGTGATATTTTGACAGATTCACTCTTGTCATTTTTCAAATTACAAGTCAACAAGTTACAAGTCTTCAAAAGTTAAAATGACCTGAAATTTTCACCCAACTCTTCCTCGGACGATTAGTTACTAAAACAGCCTCACTTTTATCATACGTAGAACATATAGCCTATGAGGGTTTCATTTTATTTTTTGTCGGTACGAGTTTAATACATTCGGGTTACAACATATTTAATAACCAAAATAAACCTTAATTTGTCGGAAACTAAAAATGGGCGTGGTTACATAATTAACACATTAATAATAAATAATGAACACCAGGAACGCTTCTTATTTTTTTGTGACAGAATAGAAACAAAAGCGAAAACAAATGCATGAAACTCGTTCGATTTTCAAAAAATTTATCATTTTGTTTTTAGCCTGGTGGTATTTTTTTTTACATCAACCATGAAGTTTTAATAATTTTATTTGAATAGTATTGAATAGTCCATAAAAAAGTTCCCTTTTTGAATATACTAGCGCTCTTAGTTTCTGAGATATAAGAGGTTTATATTGGTGACCCCGATTGATTGCTTAATGGAATAAACTCATTAAGACTTACTGTATACTCTTGATGTACCAAAGATTTTTAAATCACGCAGACTATTTGCTTTTGTGAATATTTTTGACACTTGTAACTTGTTTCACTAGTGTAAAAAACTTGTCAATTTCAAACTACAGGCGCTTGCAACTTGTAACTTGGCGACAATACTTTCGAGAAATAGAACTCTATTAATATTTTTCAACCTTTTTAGCAACGCCACGGAGGCCGAGAAGATTTCGAGCGACATGTAGGCGACCTCGGAAATGTCGTATTTAACAATGATTCAATTGCTCACATCGACTTTTCCGATCGAATTATCGCCCTGTATGGCGATCGTAACATCATAGGAAGAGCTGTAGTACTACACCACATGCGGGATGATATGGGTCGCTCGGATAATCCTAATTCACATATAAATGGAAATTCTGGAGGTCGTGCCGCATGCGCCATCATCGGAGTCTTATAATCATCGTAAATGTTACAATAAAAAGTTTGATTTCGTGCGATAATGGTTTCGTGATTACGTCTAGTTACCTGTCGTCCGTTTCCTTGAATGCACGACAAGTTCGTATACGGTTTTTGACCCTTCACAATACGGATTATTTTCCACGGTATAATTTGAATGGAAATACCTATAATATATCAGTAGTAGCGGTAGTAACGACCTAGCATAAAATGCCACGTATACAAGGTTAGTTTTCTTTAGCTAGCACGTTTCTGTACGTTTGTGATTCTGTACATGAAACTAGTCAAGTAAATTACAAAAAAATATGTTTTTAAGAGATGTATTTTACGAGATTTTTTCTACATACGATTATTGTACACCAAAAACTGAGATACAAACATTGCTTTTTTTGAATTGAGACTTTGTTACTGAGGAAAACATCATTTATATAAAATTTATTTTCCTAATAACGAAGGCCTAAATCGAATAAACTTTTCGACTCAGTTATTTATGTAGAATAATATTATACAGGGTGAGTTTTTAATTAGTGACATCCTTGTAGTAGGTGAAACAGTTCGACGAAATAAGCAATTTTTAATAAAAACTTTCGGGATTTATTTTTTGTCAATCTGTTGATGAAAAGTTTAGGAAGCGTTGAGCGCACTGCTCCATCTGGCGGTAGGTAATATATTGCTAATAAACGATAAAAGCGATATTTTACCTACTGCTAGATAGCGCACTGTGCTCATAGCTTTTTATACCACTTTTCAAAACATAACAAATCCAATTTAAAAAAAATGTTGTTTTTCAAACAATACATGTTTATTTTGTTTTTTCAAATATTTTTTAAAAATGTTGTTTAGTTCGTCGTACTGATTCACCCACTACAAGGATGTTACTAATTAAAAACTCATCCTGTATAAACAAAATCTACACAATATCCAAAGAAACCGTTTTTTAAGGGGGGAGCCTGGTTTAGACGGCCAAAAAAAACATATTTTTCACGTTTTTTTAGGCATTCATGAATCTTTTACCTCTAGAATCGATCATAGTTGCAGATTGCTGTAAGTGTAAAAAAACTTTCTACTGATCTTTTAATAATACATTAAACGCGTTTTTATCTAAACCATATTTTTCTGTTTTGCGCCTGTTTTAGAAAAAACTACTTAACGGATCGAGTTGTTCCAAAAAAAAAAAAATGTTTAATTATCTTCTATATGAAATTAAAAAAAAAACAGACAAAATGTTATAATATATTTTTTTTACTTTTTAAACACAACATTTTGGGGCAAAAATCGATTTTATTTCTTTAAATCCTTGAAAAAATATGACAATAACAAGGTTTTGTTTATTTTTTTAGTTTATCTAGAAAACACACATGTAAAAATTAATATCCTAGTTTACTTTTTTTTAATGCAAAATTACCCTCGTTATTGCCGGCGCAAACAGATGCCGCCATTTTTGAAGCAGAAGAAACGTTTGCAAACCTCAAAAGTAGTTTTAGTTTTTAAATGTTAGTCAAACTGATATAAAAGATTCATCAGAATTAAACTTTAGGTTAAAAAAACATGAAAAACATGTTTTTTGGCTTTCTAAACCAGGCTTCCCCTTTAGAAGAATGAGTAGGTAATAAAAAAAAATATGCTTTTTTGGTTTAGTTTTATGCCTAAAATCACCCACTTGTCTGTCTGGTGATCAACAAAAAAAACAAGCATTCAAGAAATTTGGAGCTGGGTGTAAGGGTTTATATGCAAAGAAAACAATCACGAAAAGCATGTGTATTCATTGCTAATTTAATCACATTAAAATTATATATCCATATAAATAAAAAGCAACGAAACAGTCTACGACAATATTAAGAATTACCACTAACATTTACTAATAATAATGCATTTATGAGATCTTATTTTCATCACACAAAACGACAAAAAATAATTAAAATACTTTCATTTAATATCACAATCAATCATGTGTTAATATGGCTTTAGTTTAACATTTCATTTCATCCTCCTTATCATTTTTTCTAAAGGTGTTTTAAACTACTAAAGAATATACGTTATAAAGAAGATTACCGATTTATCGTACTGTTATAGTTAGGTACTCTATATTACTCTAGTACTTTATAATATTGAACTTAGAAGACTGTAATTTTCAACGCGCTGATGCTCGTCCTCCTTCTGCGTCGGTTTTTCCTCCTCTGTTAATAGCATGCGCCAACCAAAGCGCCAAAACGATTCCAGCAATCTGCAGAAGAAAAATAAATAAGGGGATCATTCTTAACCGCTCGGAAGCCAGCGTTCGCGCGCAAAAAATGCGCCGCAACTTTTTGGACGATTTTGTGAATAAATACTAACAATGTCGTTTTTTCATGAATTACCTCTTGTTACCTAGTAATTAATCTTGTTAGTCATGTATATTATATATTTATATAATATATATATATATATATATATATATATATATATATATATATATATATATATATATATATATATATATATATATATATATATATATATATATATATATATATATATATATATATATATATATATATATATATATATATATATATATATATATATATATATATATATATATATATATATATATATATATATATATATATATATATATATATATATATATATATATATATATATATATATATATATATATATATATATATATATATATATATATATATATATATATATATATATATATATATATATATATATATATATATATATATATATATATATATATATATATATATATATATATATATATATATATATATATATATATATATATATATATATATATATATATATATATATATATATATATATATAGGGTCTGGCCGAAACGGTTACGCGCGGATCGGTCGAACCACGCAAAATGCCAATATGCCTATATGTCGGCTTCCGACGGGTTAAATAATGTACGCATTTTTCTGTTTCAGTTCAATATATTTTTTAACAGTACCTCTTAACACTTATTCATTATTGTTTTTTTGTTTCTCAATGAATTAATATTAACTTTAGGGAAGCTTTACCATATCATCCATGATACGGTGTTCTGTCCAAGATACCATCTCTGCTCATCTGCAGTGAAATGGTGGCACCATATATAGTGTTATTTATTTATTCTAGTGTTATTTATTTATTCTGATATATTATTATAGTGTGATATATTCTTATAGTGTTATTTATTTATTCTGATATATTATTCAATCTTAATTAAGTACATTCATTGAATATAAAAATAAAAAGTTTTTTTTACTTTAATTAGGCTAATTGTTACGTAAGTTGTTTTACTTATTTCAATTCTTGTGTTTGTTTTATTTATTTCAATTATTGTCAATGTTTTACTTATGTCAATGTCAATTGTCAATGTTTTACTTTTTTCAATTATTTACTCTGAGCCGCCTAGATACGGGACATTTAAGTCCTAGCTCGGTGGGCACTAAGCATTAGCTGCATTTCGGTGTTCAATTTTTCCGAGTTACTTATAACATTGATAACAATGGGGCTAAATGTACAAACAAATAAATGAAATTTATAATAATAATATATCGGGATTTGGCCATTTTTCTCTTATATGTTTTTTTATGCGTCACGACGATAAACGCTTTGGCAATTGTCCCAAAGCGTTTATCGTCGTTGTAGTTGTATGATGTTTTTTGGTGATTATAAGCACAGTATATTAACCAGTAGCTTTACTCTCGAGCTACAGGGCATTGCAGGAAGAGGGTGCGAGGAATGTGGGCAGAGGGGTACGTGCCGACGAACGCCTTTGGTTAGAATTACGCGCAGGTAAAGGGTGGCGACGTTTCCGAACGTTTGGATTTATGCGTGGGCCGAGTACCGGGACATCTGGCGGCCATATCGGAGCTCACACGACTCGTGACATATTCGCTTTGATTTCAATTTTGTTCTAAGAGAAGCTACTCTAAAGCTACTCTTGTTCTAAGGTCTGGTATACGGTGCTATAAGCAAATGTCATCAATCGTCTGAGCTTACTGCCGCTCTGGTACACGAGCCATTTGTTGTATGACCAGAGATTGCGTCTTGGATGGAACAGTAAACAGCTTCCCAGGAGTTGAATCGATCATTTAGAAGCAATACGACTATATTGAAATGTTTTAAAGAAAACTGTAGAAAATTAAACATGTATGTAAGCAAAAATGTGCATAATATACAATAGAAATACAGACCAACAACAAACTGATAGTTTAAAAAACTTTTTGCACACACGCTTTGTGGCAATATCTTACGACCATATCGTCAGGGTTATAGTAACTATATGGTAATGTAAGCAAATTAATATACAGGGTGAGTTTTAAATTAGTGACATCCTTGAAGTGGCTGAACAACTCATTGGCAACTTTTATTAAAAAAAAAGTATTTTATTTTGGAAAAATTGAAAAATTTGACTGGTAAATAAAAGTTTAACAAGCGTTCATCGCGCCTCGCCATCTAGAAATAGGTAAAATATCGAGAATAAACAATTTTCGCGATATTTCACTTACCGCCAGATGGCGCAACGCGCTGAATTCTTTTTATACTATTTATCAAAACATGATTTTTTTCACATTTTCAAAAAAAATATAAAAATTGCGTTTTTCCCAAAAAAAAACTAAAGTTTCTTTTTTGCTCCTACTGATTCAACCACTTCAAGGATGTCATTAATTAACTGTTATACTGATCCTGTATAACAAGAGGGATTTCGTATATTAGTATTCATAATAAATGAGTACAGTTATATAATAAACATAATATTGAATATAAGACTGAGTAAATGCCTCTTAATAGATTTTTAAACCCCTATCAAGTTTTCGAGTATCTTACAGTATCTTAAGATAAATCCTGAAAAGAAAAGACAATGACTATGAAGTACCTCAAGGAAGCAAAAAACTATTCCGGTGACAATAATGGTCATGCCGGCGCCGTGGATGGTGCTCAGGATCTTCTGCTCGCAGCCGTCTTTGTAGTAGGTCTGTTGGACGACGCACTTGGATCGTTGTTGGTTGGTGTCTTCTTCAGTTGTGGCGTCGATGGATGCGCAGCATGATGCTGGAGGAACGGAAGCACCATTGCTCGGCTGAGCATACTCTTCGGGACCAATCACACCGCAGCATTCAAACTGGAAACAATAAAATACATTTTAGCCTATTTGAATGAAACCTGTGAATGAGTCGTTACATTTTCTTTCCTAATTCACCAACCGACCAGGAGTGAAAGTATTGTGAACGCCCAAAACATTTTTTTTCCAGACGAAGACGGAAATGTCGATTATGCCCCCCCCCCCTTTACCCCTGAGATGCTTAAGACCATTTCCAGATTGAAGTCTGTCTGTGTGTATTCCTCCACGATAGCGCCCAAACCGTTAAGGGGTTACACGGCCAAAAAACAACATGTTTTTCATGTTAATTTTTAAAACCTTAAGTTGACATCTATTCATGAATCTTGTACCTCTGGAATAGCTGATAGTCTCAGATTGCTGTAAGTTTCAAAAAACTTACCTACTACTTTTCTTTAAACAAAACTTGAAACGCGTTTTATTCAAACCATATTTTTCAGCTCTACGCCTGTGGAAAAAAAACTACTAGACGGATCGAATTGTTCCAAAAAAAAATGAAAGATTAATTAATTCTCTTCTATATGAACGAAAAAATGAGAAGAAACTGTTTCCATATATATTTTGGGTCGAAAATCGATGTTATTTCTTTAAATCCTTGAAAAATTATAAATATGATAACTTTTATTTTTTATTTTTTGTTCATCTACAAAATACAAATGTAAAAATTATTATCTTAGTTTATTTTTTGTTTCAGGCAAAATTACACTCGCTATTAGATATTACGGCGCAAGCAGATACCGTCATTTCTGCAGCGGTAGAAACATTTGCAATGCAATATCTCAAAAATAGTTCTTTTTACTATTACAAAAAATATTTTTATCTTTCAAATGTTAATCAAACTGATTAGATTTCAACTTCAGGTTAAAAGAAAAACATATTTTTTGGCCTTCTAAACCAGGCTCTCCCCTTAATCCGATTGAGCTGAAATGTAGTACGCAGTAATCATTTGGTCATAAGATTGTAGTTGAAAAATTTAGTGCGCAGAGGACTTGTTGGGCTGAAATCATATTTTAAAATTTTGGTTGGAATATCTCATATACAAGATACACTAGTAATATTTAAATTCCGTCATACATTGTAATCAAATATTACCGCCGCTCTTGACACTTAGCCTATAAACGAACTGCGTCGTGCGCTCCGCCACCGCCAGGTGTTGCTCAACCGGGTTCATCGGCCGGCCGAGAGAGAGAGCGGTCATTGATTGTATTAATTAAATACATATTTAGATGTATCAGTCCTTCGCTACTTGCCGGGAAAGTCCTGGTGTGACACAAACGATGTTTTAAATATTCAAGGTAAAGCTAGAAATATTCGCAGCGGTGACACTTCCATTTGCTGAAAATTTTTAGATTAAGTAATTTTCTTAACGCGGCCTCGGCACGCGATTCTTCTCATTAACAAAAGTAGAATATATTATAGGTTTAATATTTGTGTTCGTGTTTCTAGCTAGTTATACAGATCTTTAGCAGGTGGCTTTACTTTAATTAATTTCCAAGAAAACGTGGGGACATATTTCACCAAAGAAGAAAATGTAAGCATTAACTTATAGTACGTCGGGTATATGGCAAGAATAGAAAAAAACTGCACCTTTTATTGGAATATGCCACTTTTTGTGGTAATAGTTGATGCCAAAAGGCAATAATCAGATAGAGAGGCAATTGAAATCTGCGCAGGACCATATTGGCAGCCGTTACATACAACCGACATTAGCCGAATTTTATTTTGTAACTCAGCTTCTAATGGTTCGATTTTAATTTCATTTTTTTTGTTTAAAAGCTCTTGTGAAAAAGACATCTCTTGTCCTGTTTGTTTAGTGAAAGCTAACAATTATAACACGAACATTTAAAATGATGCCTACAGTAATATTCGTTACGATTCCAATGCCTGAATTCTTCGCGACGAAAACCTTTATGATGATTACATTACATTACATTTACGTAGTGTCCAATTGACGGCTAAAAACCGCTCTTGGACGTGTCAAAATATTTGTGTTAGGTGGTAAGTCTCATTACCACTCTAATCTTTATTTAACATGCATAGGTTATAAATAGGATAGAAACGAATTTACTGCGTTAAATTTGTAGCACCCGACGTTTCGGTGACGTTGCAGCCGCCGTTGTCCAGGGTAGACTGTTTCTGGGTATATATATATAAATAGGATAGAAATTCGTTTCTATCCTATTTATAATGTCAAACAACCGGGATAGTCTTCGATTGTATGCATAGGTTGTCAAGAAGATGTTTAGATATTAGTTGTTTAGCTATTAGTTTTTTTTAAATAGTATCTAAGAAACTTTGCAACCTATTAAGTCATCGTAAAATCTTATCACAAAACCAATTAAAGGCTTATTAATTAAAATCATTAATAATTCTAATGGGTAGGTACCTACGAAAAGCCAACCACTAAAATTGTCACTACAACGTTGAATAATCAAAGCAGAAGCTTGATTATTCAAAATGGAGTCGGTTCTTATTTTTTTATTTTGTATTCGGTCTTTGAGTGCTAGGTGTTTATGTGATCGTGGCGATTGTGCAACAATTGCGATTGTGCGAACGGTTATGCAACAAGAATTACAAACGGTGACAAGTTGTAGCGAAACAATCATGGTATCATCAACATGACAATCTGGTAAAGATGCCGATCGCAAAATCTTCGAAACTCTTTATTCCTATTTCTATTAAACGCCAATTCCTTTGACCTATAATACATTTCGCTGATGTAGGTTATCTGGATCCAAACGAGGAAAGTCTAGACACATTTGAAAGAATTCAAAACTTGCAAACGATTCATATTCTTATATCTCCACCTTTCGCAAACAAATAGAATGGCTTCTCGTCTCAGACAATAAAAATCTTTATATTGTTATCCTGCTATTCCGTGCCATTCGCAGAAATCCACCCCCTATCTTTATGATCTTTTAGTATTGCGGCGAGACTATTTTATCAAGGGAAAGTAACGAGGAGTTTTACTTATTTAAACTGTCATCACAGAATTAACAAGGTGAAGTTTAGGATGTCGGATTTATAGAAAAAGGGAGAAAAGTGGCTTCAGGTATTTTTTATCCTCGGAATCATATTTTGGTCCGATTTGTGCAACACGTTCCATATATGATGGGTTAAATGGGTTAAATGAGAGTGTTCATTAGAAGAATTCTAATGTAAGTATCAGTATTCTATTATCAATACAGATATTTCCAGCGAGAGATGTTTGCGTTTCACGTGGAACTCGACAACAAACTGCTCATCAATGTGCAGGCCAGGATTACAGGCGACATCTACTCGATGGTTTTCTACTTGATCACTAGTAATGTCTGGATAACTAAATGATGTGAATTGTTCCAGATTGTGTGGGGATCCTATTACCAGATAAAACGATTTAGAAAGGTTGAGCCCTGGACTCTTTGACCAATATTTTAGAGAGGTCTTCATTTATTTTACTAATTACAGAGTTAGCATGGTGGATATGGAAAAATAGGAATACTTGACCATTATCTGCATACATGTAATGTTCAAAGTGATCACAGATATCATTCATAGGTATATAGAGAGTGCAAGTATCGTGCCTTGAGGAACGGCTTTGATGATGGGAGCTAGCATTAGACCGAGGTTGCCATTAGAAATCCTCAATTTAACTATTGACATGCGATCTAGAAGGTAGCGCCACATACATTAATAAACGAGGAGTGACAAACCCAAATGTGATAGTTTTGTGAGGAGCAGGTTTCAATCGTACTTCTTCTAACGACAGAGCGATAAGTGTTGCTCAAAACTGTATTTGGGCAACCTCCTGCACCATTGCGGTATTATCGCTTGTCAGTAAGTATTGTATGCTTTTTATCCACATATCTCTAAAAGGTTTTTAAAGTATAGATAGAATTTCCGATTTAGTGAACATGAAGTTTGCGTTTGTGAAGGGTTCCCATATTATTTTTTCCATATATGTATGTTGATAGCCCTTATTTCATTCGCTGATTTTTTGTACGACTTCTGTAGATGCATTTTCAAGATCTATCTTAATATCATCGAGAATAATAAAACTTCACTATCGAATATTTCTTTAAAATTAGTCGGCAAATCCAAATACAGGCAGGCTTAGTATTTAGATTTTTGTTTATCTGATAAATTATTCACAAAGAAGAGGAGAAAGACAATTTTTAAAAACGTGACGTCAGGCTTTAAATTGGTATTTAGAATATGTATTTGGCGGATTGAGACGTCTCTGCTTTATTTTATTTAGCCATTCTGGAAAAAACAAAATTGATCTTCGAGGCGGTGACGGATTCGGGGGATGGGGCTCAGAGGTCATGACCCATGGACCCAAGAGCAATGGTCGCCGAGACAGCGGAGGCAACTGTCCGCCCTAAAATCCAGCAGGGCTGAGTTTGCCCCCTTATCCCCTAAAAAGCTATATTTTTAGTTTTTACAATATTTAATACCAAATCGGTCTATTTAATGTCGATTCAATTAAGCGCATAATAAGAGCTTAGTGAAACCTTCAGAATATCTAAATTGGACCTTAATTTGGAGAGACAACAGCTCAGTTGGTACTCCAATTGACATTTAGAGGTGTCAACTACAACAGGCGAACCCGTTACCTCAGAAACTTTTAACTATAGTGATCGTTCCATGTATATCCCGTGAGGTGAGCGTAGAAGACTTTAGGACGAAACAGTCCTCTGTCTAGTTATGCCACTCGCCCGAAGCACCGGGTAAGGTAACCAGCGGGCAGCCACGCTCTGTGTCTACCAGTTTTGGATGGATATCTTCATCTGGAAATAACCATCAGGATACCTCCAACCTCCCGACTGGTTACGAATCCGAAATCGCTTGCGCGACCTCTACCTTCCGTATATTCAGCTGTGATTCAGTTAGAATCTATCGCGGACCAATGGCATTTTTTGCCCGGCTCTGAATTCGGGATCAGGTAGCCATTTGATGCTTTTAAGTGGTTGTCGACAGGTCAACATCCACCCCGCTGCTCAGGAGACATTATATTTCCATAGTATCCTGACTCCTTAAGCAATAAGTCAGAGTGCACTAGATTGCAGATTGCAGATTGGCGTCGCTGAACGGTGCGCAAACCATCCAGTAGCGCCGGCAGGCTATCCCACAGGAGAAACCGATCTACCAGCCGTGAGACCTGAGACACGAGAGTCCTACCCGGGGTAGCCTTCCATATAAGGAGGCTTCTGAATAGGAGTTGAATCGTTATTTGGACCGGTCCGAGAACCCCATGGATCTTATGGCTCAAGCTGTACGAAACTATTCGCTACCAAACCCCCCGGTTATGTCGGAATGCACAATCGATTGGCTGTCACCGCGGGGTGCGCAAACCGGGAGCGCCCAAAAGACGATTCCCAGAACCGTCCTACCCGTACTCGCATTTCTGCGTGGAGGCTACCGGATGGGTCTAATGGCCCAACTGCACTGGGCCCATTAGCTCCCGATTGGATAGTTCTTGATGGGAGTAAGCAGACAGTGGCAAATATAGCGATGGTCTCGAATTCACCGCCCTCTACCATGAGGGAAATACTGGACCAAGTTTAACGACCGGTGGCATTGCCAAGGACGGTTCCACCCTCTGCAGAGACGGCGGAGAAAACATTTAGCGGGTTGCGACATAGCAAGACTTATATCTACGTCCAGTTATGATGCAAAACGGCTTACACAATTTCTTCTCCTTCACGTTCACGAAGAGCGCGCAGCACAGATTCGTCTTCAAAGGATAATGATGGACTTTATATCCAGGACGTCTGAAGAAAAGCGATCTTCGGCGTGTTGTGATGAATTTTATCGAATTAGACGGATAATCTAGTAAAAATAGTCTTGTAGCCGAAGTCATAGAAAATATAGCAAAATTTTGAATATAGCAATCTTTGAATGCTTCCAGCATCCCTGCCAAGGTAGGAGGGACTATCAGCGCCCCTTCCCTTTCCCATATAGTACTCCAAAATAAAAGTCTGAATACACCTCTGCTTAGGAGGCGAATGGAATCGATATCTCATCACCTTCGTCTTGTATCTAAGGAGACCAGCACTTATATCCGGTACAGTAGAAAAGCTGGCAGTTCTACGATCACGACAACCGATGACACAGCGTGGAAGGGCCGACTTAGAATGACAACACCGGATGGAGAATGTAATCGAATGGACATTTGTTTTGTTTCTATAATTTGAATTTTGTTTAGTGACCGCGTTTTTGGACAATTTTTGGACGTTTTTGGACAACAAAAACATAATAGTCTGGGATTTAAAGATCCTAGTTACCTATAAGTAAAATACATAAATGACACATAAATGCGCTATGTTCGGCAGCGTCAGACCTGGACATTTTTACAGCGAGCCCACATCTCTTCAAGGTATGGGCATTGCGGTACCTATTTGTCCTAGAATAAGATCGATTGTTTTTATTTTTTTATTTAGTCTCTTACTCTTACTATTTGTAATGCTCCTGCTTGCATATTTAATGCATTTATGTATATTACATATCAACGAATTGGTGTGTACTGTAATGTATAAGAATAAGAATAAGAATAAATTTACTTTCGTAAGTAATTTTCATAAATCATTATTGAGAAAGTCTACCTAACTAGGCCGAAGCCCGTACCAAGGTAAACTCGACTAGGTCACTTGTACCTACGTTTTATATTGTGCGCACACTTATTAAAGTATTATTACTGAGAAAAAGAAAAAAGTAAAAAAAAAAATATTAAGTAAATCTAATAACTCTAATAAATACGTAGTATAAGCTTCAAGAGTTATTTTAATGATATCTAATGATATCTAATGTTAATTTGTTGTTGTCTAATGTTAATTTGAATGTTGATATCTATCGAATGTTGATTTGTTAAATAAATAAATAAATAAATAACTAAATAAATTTATTAATCACAACAAATTAAGTACCACAAACGGACGACGTATTTCTTACATAATACAGTTACTTTTATAGCCAGCTCGACGTTTTAATTAAAGTAGGAAGAAGAAATAATAAGTTGGCTTATTGATATAGTATTATCATAACTTGATCTTTGACTTCATAAGAAAGAGTGAAAGGCAGAGTCCTGTTGATGACGGACGGAGTGAAGAAGTGATTTGGTGAAAAGGTTATAATATATATAATATATAAAATATAATATATAAATGTAAAATATATAAAATAAACTCGTTGAGATATACATAATTCCTATGACAGTATTAAGTATCGAGCAACTATTTTTATTGTAACTAATTACATGGAAAATATATTATCATAATGGAGGCATAGTGACGATAAAATTTAACGACGCAGACGCCGTAAATATACGTATGTCTACCCCGCGTGTCCACATGTACATACATATAGGCGAAGGCCGCGCACCAAATCAATTACTGTCAGTTACTACCATTGTGTAAACAGGGCCTTCATTTTCACGTCGACCAAGAAGAATTATTGATTTTACGGAAATGCAATTTAATTTCCAGCCCCCGTTGAAAACGGCTACAAAGCATGTCACGGCGTTTGATATATCGTCTCGTTGACGATAACATCAAAGTGACAGCAGCCATGGACTGCATGTATACACAGACAGCGCTTACACTCATTTGGGTCTTGTCCCAGAACTCCTTGTGGACAACGGAGTTGGCCTTGTTCTTGATGAAGGACTCCCTCAACTGTTTCTTCATTGCGGATTCCACCTGGGGTCTCATGGCAGCTGCCGCGATCGCCACTGACAGCTCTAGCAGGATTACCAGCAGCAGGCATCCGGCAAACTAAAACCACAAAATAAACTTCTTTAGGAGACGAGAAGACGCAGACCAAGAAGAATACCTAATTACGATCAAATCAATATTATAATAAAATAAAAAATGGATAATCATCATTTTTTAAAGCAAATCTAAATTTATCAAAATTATAATTACGTTCTATTATAATAATCTATTCTATTCTATTTTACATACAAATGATAGCAATAAGCTAAAATAAAAATGAGCGATAAACATAACAAAACTCATAATAATTAAATTCAGATTTAAGAAATTAAAGAAAGGAACCACTTCATAATGGCATTTAACTCATAGGGATTTTATTTTACAATGTGTAACTGGATGGTTCTAACATCTAACGTTATATTTTTTTAACGTTGATTGTCATTTATATTTAGATAATTACCGTTAGAGAAGGTTATATTTTGATAGTTTCGTGCAAAGGGGCTCGTTTACGCGTAATAACGAATTGAAAATATCACAAAACGCTTGCTTTACGCATTTTTATAGAGGAAATAAACCCCAATCGCCACTATTCTGTAAGTTAGAAAAATAAGCTATTTTTTTTCTAATAACGCTGATGTCCATAAACGTTTATACAAACAAGACTACTTTAAATCGTATTAAGTAAAGTATAGTTATAAATTTACAAGTGTCTTATATGTGCCTTGATTTGGACAGCACCGAAATACAAAAAAAAATGCTTTGTATGTGGCACGTAGAAGACAAGAAATCAACACAGACAAAAACAATTTGCCTCATATAAAACAAGAAATCGACTATTTTTCGACCTACAGGTTAAATACGCCCAAAAAAAGAACACTTAACCTACTCGAACGTGACACATTGATTACGTACCTATTACCCAACACGTACCAAGTAACTCTATCACTAACTAACTCTCCAACAATCACTATCAGCGATGATCAACGATCAAATAGCATTAGCTAAACTACAACGGCTAATGTACGAAAAACACACATCTAACAACCAAAGTATTTTTCTGCGTAATTATAGTACAGTAACCTATTACAAGTTTGCGTTGAAAGTTCTTAATGGGATATAGTTTTTTGAAAATATCGTTAATGATATCAGAGTACAGTAATAGTAGCTATAATTAGGCAGTAATACGTATGTTATATTTAGTTCGGGTGTGCTCTAGTATTCCCGTAAAGATGAGTCGCAAATTTGGACCTCGATAAGGCTATTATCTTGCAATCTGTCATCTACACAAGCAATTATTAAGTCAAAAAAAATGTTTTTCTGACTCGTCGTCGTAAGTCGTTTTTGAGCTATATGCAAAATGTAATAGAAGGTAATAGGAGCTATATGCAAAAGGAAATGAGCTATATATCAAATTTTGCTATCAGTGGTGATATATTTGCACTACATAAAAACATTCTCTTCTATTTCGTTAGAACGAAATCAACATTAGGTTGTAGATTTGCAACATTCTCGTTTTTTGTCGATTTGCAATATTAAAATTCAACAGATTTTTTGTATTTTTTGATATGTTGATTTTGAAGTAACCCGTTTCTAAACTTTAATTTCAATGACTTTATTTATTTATTTATATAAGCAATGCAAATATAAAAAAAAGGAGTAAACAATTTCAGCGTAGGAATTATGCATAGAAATACTTACAAAATTGAGTCAAAGGCAGAAAAAAGAATACATCGCATAGTCTAGTGGCAACGTCACCTAACTAGGCCGGGACCTGTTCTAAGGTAAACGTTTATTTTTGAATGTGCTTGCAACAATACCGTGTTTATATTAAAGGATATAATCTATGTACCTACTTATTTCTTTTTTTATGGCATTTTTTATTTTCATTGTAAATACCGCCCGTTATAACAACCAAGACCACAACATTTTACGGTTTTAGATAAGGCCATAAACTGCTCTCTAGATTGATGTATTTTGAAAATGTTAAACTAAAATAGATAAGTTTTATAATATAATATGGCAGATTAATATGAAATACATAGTATTCATATTATATATGTCAGTAAGTAGTCGTATTATATATGTACCTAAATATAGTATTCATATAAAATATGTAAGTATGTATAAGTAAATTTTAAATCAGGTTTAATCAGGTTTTTATATTGTACGATTATATTTCATTTTTTAATTGGTTTGCTACTTTCTTACAAAACTGACTTCTACTGAGTTTAAGATATCGAACGCGTTAAATATATTGCTTTACGTTTCAGTAATTCTTACAGTTAAGTAGAAATACATAAAATATAGTATAGATAATTCAGATAATAAAATCAAGGCTGCCTGGAATATTATTAAAAAAGAATTTACACGTAACGCAGCATGTAACCATTCGTACGCCTCAATGACAATATCAGTAGTATAGATAATGCGACAACGATTGTAGACGTTTTTTATTACTATTTCAGCTCTATACCCTTATATATCAGCAGCCAAAACACGGAAAACACTCAGCTTTAGGCCTAATTATTATTCTCCCCTACCCATTCTTTCAAAATAATCAAGGTTGCTAAATAGCTTAAAACGAAAATTCAACAGACCTATGGAATATATCTACCAAGATCCTACTCTTCCACATAGCGCCCAAACGCTTTACCGTCTGAGCTGAAATTTGGTATGCAGGCATCATTTGGTCATAGGAAGAGTCGAAAAGATTGTGGTTGAAGTCAGTCCAGCAGGAGACGCACTAATTATACATCATTCTTGAAATATTGAACTTAAAGACTTGAAAATTGGTACACAGATGTTGGGCCGTTGGGCAGAAATGATTGTGAAATTTCGGTTGGATTATCTCATATATAAGCTACATAAATAATATTTCAATTCGTCCATACATATTAATGAAATATTATCGCCACCCGAGGCTAGCCGAGAAACGAACCGCGCCGCTTGAGGCGTTGTAAAACTGAACCCAAACGTGTTTATCCGCCGGCCGAGAAAGAGCGCTCATCGATGTTATTTATAAAATTAATATTCAGATTAAATCAGTCCTAGCCTACTTGACGGCAAACCCTTGGGGTGAAACAAAAACCCATTTTTTCTGATTCTAAATTGCGAGCTATGAAGTTGACTGTACAGATTTAAAATTATTTTTATGACCTCATTATTTGCGCAGTTACTTCGCTAAAGTGATGACCTAACATGACGTCATAGGTCAATAATTAAATTTGGCTGAATCGCCTGAATTCAATAAGCATAAAAGCCAACATTTACACACGAACGTTTTCGGGGCAAAACGAAAGAACTGGGGCAGTTGCGTCCGTTTCGACATAAATTATGACCAACAAAAGTGTGTCATTAAGAACCTGATTCGTGGAACTAGCCCCATTAATCCTCCTCACGCCCAGTGCTAAACCAAGGTGCGGAGCTAGATTAGGGGATAGGGGCTAGCCTATTTAGCTCCCGTTGTCGGGCTCCGTGACCTACGAAATTAACCCAAAGATTCATATCGTGCGGCGGACTTTATGGAGGTGTCGCTGCCCGAAACGTTTCCCTTGGGCGTGCTGAAATGAGTTACTTGATGCAACCTCGGAATATAAATTAATATAGTTATGACGATATCAGAGCGTTAAAGACCCCTGAATGATACTCAGAGAGACTTAATCGTCATAACATGGACTCACTCGAGGATAGGCGCCTCCAATATGATTTACGTTTTCTTTCCAATATTTTTAATAACAGAATAGATAGTCTTTATTCTGTTGGCAGAATCTGTTACCGAGTCCCAAATAATAAAACCAGGTCTAGAGACATATTTCATCTACTGATGGTCAATACTAATTATGATCAAAATATGTACTTTTGTAGATCTTAGATCGTAAAATCTATATTGTCAAGGTTTGGATATATGTTGATGTATCATTAAATACCTAAATACAATACAATACTTAAATACATTAAATACTTAAATATCATTAAATACAATTAAATATATTCCAAAGAATAAAAAACACAACTGCCGTTACAGAAAGTAAACTTTTGTATTTATATAAAATTTTAATTATATAATAAAATATGACACCCCTATGACACTCAGTGTGTCATAACGATTTTAAGAATACCATCAAAATTCGTCCAAGCGTTTAAAAGTTATGGTGGATTAAAGAAACGGAAAACATACATAAACGAACCCTGAGCAAATTACAATCCTTTTTTGCCGGGTAGTCATATAAAAACACGACTGCCGTTACAAAAAGAGAAATACTGTATTTATAATTATTTTGTTTACGGTTTTCTAATAAAATATTTTTGTTTTATGTATTTATATACATATTTATATAATATACATATAGATACATATATTTTTTAGGAATGTAGTCAATCACACATTTTATTTGATACTAAACACAATATATTTATGTTAATTTATTGATATTTGGACATTTAGACAACTATGTACTTAATATTTGGACAGATAAGTTACCCCATGAAACTCGCGATGACATAATGATTATAACAATACCACATACTTCTAAATCGGTTCGCGAGTTTAGAAGTTACGGTGGAATAAAGAAACGGAAAACATACATATGTAGATGAATCCTGAACAGTCTTTTGTTGGGCATTCGTCTAATAATAGATAGTCCTTATTCTGTTCGCAGAATAATATATTAATCCCAAATCATAAGACTAGGAATTGAGACATATTTCATCTACCAAGGGGCAAAACTACTTATTGTCAATATATGTATGTACTTTGTAGAGATTAGATCGTACGTACAATTTCAATTTTCAAGGTTTGGATATATTTCATGTATTATCAAATACTTTTTTCAAAGAGATTAAAAACAAGAGCTTTCGCCTTCACAACGTTCGGCTTGACAAAATCTCATAGTTTTCAGGATATACTAGATAATCAAAAACAAAAAACGCTTCTTTGCGTCATGATTTTGACTCTCTTGAGAAAGAAAAAATCTTTTATTGGTAATTTTTTCATAAAAATGTTCTTAAATAGCTACAATATCCATAATTGCTTAAAACATGGTAATATATATATATATATATATATATATATATATATATATATATATATATATATATATATATATATATATATATATATATATATATATATATATATATATATATATATATATATATATATATATATATATATATATATATATATATATATATATATATATATATATATATATATATATATATATATATATATATATTTCTGCATAACTTTACTATTATACTATATAATATGATATAAGATATTAAACAAAATGTACTATATTGTAATATAATGCAATAGAATAATACTATAATATATTTAGATCGTTATATTTATATATTTGTGTATGTATGTATATGTATGTGTGTATGTGTATATGTATCTATATGAGTACCGACGTCAGTTAGGCTTCTCCACCTAAGTCAGAAAATAAGTTGTATGCCCAGATACAGGCTATATTTGGCCTAGTTGGGTATGCGCTGAGCATGGTCATGTGAATGTGGGCCGTTGTTTCTTCGCACCATTACTTGGTATGACCATTTGTATGTGTTTTATAATTATGTTTGATACAAATAAATAAATAAATAAATAAATAATTACTTTAAATTTCCAAAAAAATGTCTCTTGTAAAAAAGATACTGTTTTTTAAATTGATAAACTTTAAACAGTGGGGAAAAAATGTTTTTACTTGTTTTGCTGAGCTCATGTTTTTTTTATTTGGGTAGATCTCACCTGAAGTTTCTTGACCCAGTTATGGGACTTCCTGTATAAAATGGATGATAATACAAATACTAGTGAAGAGGAATATATCAAGTCAAACAAAGGCGAGACAACAATATCTAGAATATAATAATTATTATGGTCGAGGGAAGCTTCTCAACCTTAAAGATGTGCCTTTGGTGGACTCGGTTTACCGTCTCAGGAGCGCTCCTGGCTGGGAGGACACAATTCATTTATTTATTCATTGGCATTCATCCAGTGGCACTCAGTTTCTTCGTGTATATATAAATAATATAACTTAACTCACCAGATACAGTAATTTAGTACTCTCTTTAACAGCGCCGAGACATCCGATTCCTGCTACAATAAGAATGACCACTCCAACAAATATGAGGACGGCATCCATGTCGATACCAGCTCCACCTGTCCTTGTCCCATCGGTATCTGTTACTTCGGCATATTCTTTCAGTGTAACGATGTCCACGACTGCCGCTGCTATTATCACTATTCCAAGAATCTGTAGAATTAAATATAATATGAAGGGCTTTCAAAAAAATTATTACGAGTTACAAACTCTTTGGTACCAAATAAAAATAAACACTGACAGGCACTGCAATACATCTCTTATTACTTTCTGAAAAAGAAAAACTGATTTTCATTTATATTTTTTTATTAACAGTCATTTGTTTGCATCTTGTCGAAGCATATTTGCGAAAATGGATAAAAACGAAATTTCGCATGATAATTTAATACCTTTGTTTATAAAAAAAAGGTAGAGAGGACAAGTAAAGTAAAGTATACTAAATGGGCAGTTAAATTTAAAATTTAAAATCAGTCTTATTTTGTTGTTATGTTCAATAGAAATCAAAGTATAGTATATTTAATTATTCACCTTTTCATACTGATATTTTTTGATTATCTTCTTTATATTTGATACATTGATGCAACGCATCTTTCATTATCTTAATGACATTTGATTGAAACCTCAAATAATTATATAAAATTTAACGCCCTCTATACTCATTTGTATGTACTCTTTCGAACTATCTTTTTACATTAGTACCATTTCTTGTCGCTTGATGTAATTTAGTGTTTATTAGTGTAAACAAAATTGATGAGAGCGATTTGACCCCCTTCCCATGTATTGAGCGATTTTTGCCCATAATCAACCGTTATCCTGAAGGTCTAAGCTATTCAAAAATATATATTTCATTGAGGTACCCGATTTTCCGTTAGCTTCTGGAATCATTTGTAGTACTTTACTTGTAAAAAAGTGGTACGGAGAGAGTATTTCAAGACTTACGAGATACATTAGAGGTTGATGCCCCCAATATTCTACGGTTGTACGTAGGTGTGCTGAGTTTAGGCCTATAGGAACTTTAACTAACGATGACCCTCGCTCAGATCGCCCTACGTTGGAAGTCACTGAAGAAATATGTAGTTAAAAACGTGGAAAGAAGGTTTAACGGATAGTCGTGTCACGGTTCGTTTTATTGCTGAACAAGTGAGGAGTTAGATAGGTAGTGCGCATAGTATTTTACATTATCGCCTTATGATGCAAAAAAGGGTATCTGCACGCTGGGAACCAAGAGTGCTTACTGACGCACAGAAAAAACTAGACTAAAGATTTCGCAACGTTCTTTGCATTTGTTATAACAGGATCCCGTCCATGTTTTGACTCTATTCACAACTATAGATGAAACATGGATTTACCATTACGATCCTGAAACAATGCAACAGTTCATGACCTGGAAAGGACCATCATCTCTAACTCCTAAGAAATTCAAGGCCATTCTATCTGCCGATAATATCATGGGCTCTATTCTGGGACAGTCAAGGGATCGTTGTGATTGAATACTTGTAGCTACTATAACGGGGCTGTTTACGATGAACGAATTTAAAAAAATACGAAACGAAATACGAGGTAACCTCGCTAAAATTGTTTCTTTTTTCCAAGATAACCAGCACACGTTTGAAGTACTGGAACATCCTCCGTAGTCACGGCTCCTTGCCTCTCGTGATTTCTATCTATTTACGATAGGAACATCTGAAGGGTCGAAAATTTGAAAATGATGACGCCGTGAGCCCCGCAGTGCAGGAATTTTTAGGTAGTCGGGTTGAAGAGTTTCTCAAGAAGGGTATTTTATGTATAGAAAAAAGATGTATTAAGTGTATAAACCTGAAAGGTGAGGAATAAATTTCGGTTTTCACCCGGTCAGTTTTTAAACTTTACTACAAATATTTTCTTCGGGATTTACTTTTACCCATTTTACTATATTGATATGGGCGTATCCACAAAAATAAAAACTGTATCTTTACTTTTTAACGTAATAAACTATGTAATACATTATTACGTATACAGTCTTTGATGATACCTATCTCTCGAGATTAATTATCAAATTAAAACAAATATCCTATACTTGATTGATGGCCATGGACGACTGTTAAATGAATTTACGCAGACTGGCTACACATACAAATATATGCAGAAGACCTGATAACCATAATAAGAAGCAAGAAAGATGAAGTCATGTCTGACAAGTAGCGCTGGTATTATTATAAAGGTCTTAATGTGAACGAGAAAGATAATCACACAACCAAAACATCTTAACCTGTTACTGACCTGGCTCGATTAATTGGACAACCATTAAATTTCCGATTTTTTTTTATCTAAGATTAATCCTGGATAATAAGCTCTCGTGGAAGCTCCTGGATAATATTAGTAAGTTTCCCAATTTTTTATTTTAAATTACGGACGACATATGAAGTTTATGCGGCAGTTTATTTTGAGTATAGTGGCAGCACTTGCATTCAATTTGGTGACCTTCAAACGCTCTCGTCTCATTTGATAGCTGAACGCCATGCTTTTCCCGCCAGCTGTGAAATACGCAGTATGATTCGATTTTTGATGGCAAAAAAAGGAATCTGCTGCGGACATTCATCGTCAGTTATGCGATGTTCATGGTGAAGTTTTGCGCATTCACAACAACGCTCGCCCTCACGTTGCTCGAACAATGACGGAGCTTTTGCAGAAATTTATGTGGGATATTTTCGAGTGCCCTTCTTACTCTCCAGATCTTGCTCCAAATGACTACCATCTGTTTCCTGAACTTAAAAATCATCTCCGCGGTCGTCGTTTCACCAAAGACAATGAAGTGCAAGAAGAAGTCCAAAACTGGTTTAAGAATTTCGCGGCAGATTGGTATGAAGACGGAATTAAAAAGCTGTTGCCAAGGTACCGGAAATACTTGGAAAGGGACGGAGATTATGTAAAAAAAATACTGAAATTGTGTACAGAGGTAAATAAATATTTTTTGTAATTTTTTATTATAATTTTAAATCTTCCTTGATAAGGGAAACTTACTTTTCAAATACCCCTCGTATATAATGGATATATAAAAACATGCGCGTATTCTAATGCAATGTTGTGTCAAAATTACAAAGGTATCTAAAAGGGCTACAGCGGCTTATGGGCTTATATCAGACGGTTTAGACCTTGGATGACTAAAGCCAAGATGATCCACCGCAGGCATATACCTACTTATTATGACTACTTTGATGACCCTAAACGGAGCAGAAGTGTTCCCTAGGCCCTAGGCTATAAAGCACAATGAGCACATGCTTATCAAGGGCGAAGTGCTGGATTGTTGGGTTAATAGCTTAAACTAGGAGATATGGTAGATAGGTCGTTTAAAATATCAGAGGGGAGGAACATTCAGAGGGGAGGAATATTGAGGACTTCTACAACCCAGTCACCATCCTCAAGAGATACTCACCTTTATAATAATCCCCTCTGCAGATTTATTTATTTATTTCTCAAGAAAACATACAGCGTTGCTTTAAGCAATATTAGGTACATACGCGATGGTAAGGCCGTTTACTTGTTTTCAACGTATACAATAAATAATAAGCAATTTTAATTGAATTCTACAAAAAATGGAAGATCGGTAGGAGTAGGGATTGAAGGGAAATGGTCTGTATTTTATACATACATATATACAAAAACACATACGCGTTCATACTTAAATTTACATACATAAATACATATATCAATAATATACATACCTAAATATCTTGAAATCTGTGCTCATTTTCTAAAGGTCTATATAATTCTGTTATATAAGCAGATTGATTAAATGAATTAAAGTCTATATGTTGGAATTAAAGAGTCGTCAAATTCAATACTTGGGACGCCAGGGGAATTCGAGGATAGAAAAGGTTTGCTTCGCGCGGCTGTTTTCTTAGGCGATCACATCATATCTGCCGCAAAAATTATTTTGCGCGTAGCGTAAAACTGTCCTAAACTTTGCAATTATTAATAATGACATATTTTGGGGCTACGACGCTGTCTGAGGTATGCTTATGCGTTTGCCGGTTGGCCAATTGCGTGCGCAAATCGAGTTTCAGTTTGTTGAAAGGCTTGGTGCTGTCATGGTAGTGACGTGCGGCCTGTTATGTCGGTTGCGTGTTTGACGTGAGTTTTCCTTTTATATGTTTAAGTTGTAAAATAATGAAATACTGGGGTGTCAATAACAACGGGCGAACCCGTCACCCTGGGAGTCATAACGGCATCGGGTCGGTCTGTGTCCCACGGAGTGAACGTGAATGACTTAGGGGACAAAAACAATCGACTGTCTTACAGTGTAGATCCCGTAAGAGTCCAAAGCCTTACCGCAAAGTACTGTACCCAGTGGACCAGATCCCTTACTACCAGATTTGGACTGATCTCTCCATCTTCCTGTCTGGCCCCAGATTCGAAGTCGCTTGCGCGGCCCCTGCCTGATGTTAGCGATAATTAAAATCGATTTTATCAGACCGCGGCACCCTTTGACCGTCAATATCAGGTCAACAACAACCCCTGCTGCTTAGGAAACGTACATTTGCACTCCCCCGGTTATTCGTCGGAGTGCACAGTCGATTGCCTAACAACGCACGGTGCGCAAACCGCCCAGTAGCACCCGAGGTGTTCCCCATATTGTAACCGCCGATCCCACCTGACAACGACTGTAGTTCCTCTTCGAGGAGGCTACCGGATGGGAGCTGAACTGTGAGTTGAGCCGACCTAAGATAATAAAGAGGTCAAGCTACACGGAACCGTTAGGTATAAAATAATGGAATTTAGGAATGTTTATATACATGGTTTCAGCATTGATTTTATAGTGTAATGGTTTCAGGTTGGATTGGTAGGCAACACTGAGAGAGGCCTTTGTGCAACACCGTATTTAAAACCCGGGTAGCCAAACGGCACAAGTCGTTTAAACTACTCCGGTGGTGGATGTGGTATCTATATTCGTCCATCACATTGAAACAAATGAAATAAGGTCCACTAGCGATGTGCGTCACAGAGATACCGATTATTGGCTGGATAGGACATTTTCAAAGGCAAAGGATGCAGTGGTCCGCGATAGATTCGGTAGACACCGTATCACCGCTACGCAAGATAGAGGACCGCGCAAGCGAGTTCAATCCTGTAACCAGTCAGTAGGCAGGAGGTATCCTGAAGGTTAGTTCCAGACAGAGATATCCTTCCAAACTGGTAGTCAGGGGACGAGGCTGCCCGCGGGGTACCTTTCCCGGTACCTCGCCGTGAGGCGTTGGCCTCTGACGGCCAGGCGCTGTAACTAGACAGTGGATTTTTTTCGTCTCAAGTCTTCCGCGCTCACCTTACGGAAGACAGAACGATATAATATCGTTAAAACTTCCTGATGTGACGGGTTTGCCTGTTGTAGTTGACAGCTTTAGTTGCTGAAAGGTGGATTAGACAGATGGAAGTCAATGCATGGCTCAGCTCCCATCCGGTAGCCTCCACGAATAGATATTAGCTTAAAAAGTCTCAGAGAACTCTGCCTGCAATTGCAACCTCCAGTTGTAGGCAGTTGTGATCTGCAGTGCGCCGGGGAGCGGCAACGGGCGGCCTTTGGACGGTTGTGCATTTTGTCAATCAGCAAATGGCCGGGGGAGTCTAAAAATGTATATTGACTTGATGTCACAAGTCAACATTACAACTAAAAGTTACAACTGCAGGCAGAGCTCTCTGTTGCTTCCCAGGCTAGAATCTCTTCGAGAAGGTTACGGATGGGAGCTGAATTGGCGTCTATCGAGTCGTATTCAACGAGTCGTTGCTATGGATAAGGTGATAGATAGGTAGTCGTTGCTATGGATAGTCGTTGCTATATATATGCTATGGATAGGTGGACAAATAGTCATTGTTATACATAGCAACGACTCGTTGGCTATAATACCTGATCCCGCGTTAAAGGGAACAAAGGGTGTCCACGACAAATTTTCTGCTTACATCAGGTAGATGTCAGGACTGCGTGTACTAGTGTCTCGAAAGCGACATTGAATGTAGAACCAGTCCCCGGATCCTGAAGCAATGACACGATATACGTTTCTATTACTCGAAGCAGGAGATCCAAACGTTTATCGTAAGTTGACAGACTGTTAATTATCGCACTGCGTTTAGGTGGCTGGTCGAAATTAATCGATAAATAAAGCGAGACATCTTTCCGCGTCTTCATCAAACTTGTTCGGACGATTTTTGAAGAGTTACTGCGAATCATTTTCTTACAAATCGTGTAAAAACGATGCAACAGAATTTGCTTATAAACTCACCTCGCACGTACGATAAACTAAGAAGCTAAGCGCTCACTCAGACTTATCGTGTTTGCGGCGATTTGTCAGACGGCATCTCCCGTGCTGTCGTCTATCCTAACCTTACTGTTGACGATTCAAGGACTATTCAAAACTAGGCTCTTCGACTTAGACAGTCAACAAACGATAAAAAAAATCTGCCCCCGCTTCGAGTGACGACAATCTTATATCGTGTCGTCGCTTCAGCATCCCAGTTCAGACTAAAAGGCGGAGAAATCCGTCCAAATCTGGAGTGAAGTCGTTTGAAAAATCTTCTATAGTGCTGCTGTGTGGAACTGGTTGGTAGATTTTCTTCTAATGAAGTATTTACGATACGTTCCAGGATGTTAAGACGACAAGCTCGTTATAATATCCTAGGATGGCGGGCATGCCCGCAGCATTTAACAATGTCCAACTGCTGAAAGAGGGAAAGTCAGGGCCGTTTTGTTGTAAGCGTTTTTGCATTAGTTTGTTTGTTTCTACTCTTCATTGTGAAATTTCACAATGAGCAGGTTTAATATAATGCGACAATCTCTTACAACCGACCGTACAATGAGGTGTGCATGTAATATGTGTGTGTGTGTCTAGTTATTGCATTCGATTGGCAGAGTTGATATGCAATTTCGTTAATTTTATTCCAACGGAAAATAGTTACCCAGCCGGGAATCGAATCTGGAACCTTACAATATAAGATCAGGCGACGTAACGAATATGCCACCTATAACACACTAACGTGTGTTATGTTAGTGTATAGTCATCTGTACAGGTCGCGTATAAGTGACCTGTAAAACTCACGCTTGCGGCTGGTTCGTGCTGGTTGGTGCGCTCGGCTCTTCTCCCGGGATCGGGTGACTGAATGGTCGATTCAAGAGCAGTTGCCGTAAGGTTAACAACTACCCCCGCTCTATAGGAAACATTGCTGTTTCCAGACTCCCCCGATTGTTATTCGGAATGCACAATCGATGGGCTGACGGCGCACGGTGCGCAAACCTTCCAGGAGCGCACGAAGGACTCCTAGGGGAGACTGTCCCGCAGGGGAAGCGTCCTACCCTTGTTCGTACTTCTACGTGGAGGCCGCCGGGTGGGTGTTGACCCACCCTGCCAAAGTGCTGCAGGGCCAATTAGCTCCCCCAACTTTCAGCATGATTAGTATTACGCTCTTCCTTTTTCTGTCATTGCTCTCTATTTTGTGATTGTACTTGGCTAGTGGTCGGCGGATAGTGATGCGCCGAACTCAGAAAGAGGGTAGCATCCAGTCAGTCGTCGCACGCGCCACACACACGCAACCGACCAACCGGCGAACTCTGAAACAGGCCTAAGACGCAGTTGTATGCGTGACACAAATATATCAAGGAAGGTTAAAAAACGAGGGAAAGGCCAAACCCATCAACATTGACATATCTCTGTCCGCTGGAAAAATCCTCGTGACGGCAAGTTTTCTGGGACCCAGGTCCCAGGCATTTTCTCGGACGTCAATCAATCAATGCCTCTACACCACTACTAGTTTATTATTGGAGAAACCTTGCTAGTTGGCAAAAAGACCGTGATCTACAAATTCGACACCCGCACTGTCTTCGATAAAGAATTTGAAAGTTTTCTATCTACGCTATAATAAAAACATATTTTTAAATCAGAAGGTTATTATATGTAGTGTAGACTAATAAAAAAATCGGTTAAGTCACCCTAAAACTTTCCCGGCAAGTAGCCAAGGAGTTATAGAAGTAGATTGAGGGTGATGTCTCTTCGGGAAGAAGGTTGGCCTTATTGAAAGGGATAGTCGGCGACGAGCGCGGATAGTGGAACGAAACGCATTAAACACGTGCTATTCAATTGTTTACGCAAATATACTGACCTGCAAATTCAATGCGATGGCGGCCCGACAAGGCATCTGCGTACCAAATGTCATGTCTATAAGTTTAATAATTTGAGTTTGAAATATTAGGTCCTTAAATATGAAATTGGCTCTTAAGATGAAAAAATTAAAACGAAAAATTATAATTTATAAAATATTGATTCAATGAAAGTATGTACCATTGTTATTTATGCAGTTTCGCCATTTTATAGGTAATTAAATCGATTCTTTGCTGAAAAATTTGTGGGAGAGAAAATCAATAAAATCTTCAAAGGCGGTTTGGACTGCCGCATCGGAATAGATTTTTTTTCATTGCAAGAAATTGTCCAAATTCCGGAAAATGCCGATGGATGTCAGAGACATTCCAATCACAGCTCCTTTAATTTAGCTAATGTCTTTTGTGCAGTGTGTGGTCTAGCATTGTCCTAAAGCAGCAGTAGGCTAGAACAATTGACCAGTCTCGGTTGTTTAACGGCTAGCTTTTCCATCATGGTTTGCAATTGTTGACAATACAGATCTGTCGTAATCGCCTGGCCAGAATTTAAGAAGCTGTAGTGGATGACATCAGCATTGATCCACCAGACACTCACCAGTACCCTTTTCCGAGTCAACTTTCGCTTGGGATAGGATTTGGTCGATTCTCCTGGCTTCAACCATTGTGATGAGCATTTCCGATTATTGCACAGGATCAATTTTTATCACTAGTAGCGATACGATTTAAAATTCCTTCGCTATTGTAACGGTTGAGTAATGTAACGCAGCACTCGACGCGTATCTGTTGGCGTGCTTCACTCAATTCATACGATACCCATTTTTTGAGCTTTCTCACTTTTTCAATTAGTTTTAAGTGAATTAAAATTGTTTTATGACTCACACCAAAGCCTGCCGCTAACTTTGACGTGGTTTGCGAAGGATTCGTTTCCACGATCACTTTTAATTCTTCATTGTGAACTAGGGTCTCCGGCCGCCCATGAGGTTTGTTCTGCAGCTCAAAATTTCCAGAACGAAAACGTTGGAAGCAAAAACGTACCGTGTTTTTTTTTACAGTAGCTTCCCTATACCCACCATTAATCCATCAAGCTGTTTCTGCAGCGCTGGTGCCGCGGTAAAACTCGTATTCGTAGATAACGCGATATTTTAAGTATTCTATATTGTGAACAAAACGATGTCAATGAAAAACCAAATAGCGTGAAAACAAATAAATCTCTAAATACGAAACACAAATAAATTTGAATTTGGAATTCCTAACCCAACGCCAGATATTTGAGATCAAAGAGGCCAGTTCGAGAAAACGCCAATTTATGTAAGGACCTAATATGACTGGTGGAACATTTTCAACCAAAACATTTTAAATCTTGCCATGATTAAATTACCCCTGCATGCCAAGTTTCTTCAGGGCGCTATCGTGGAGGTATACATACAGACACACAGTCAGACTGACAGTCACACAGACATACTTCTCTCTGAAAATTGTATTAATCATCTCAGAGGGGACTCAACATGAATATTTTCGACTTTGTGACTTCATCTCGAAAAGAAAATGCACATCACCACACTTTCCCTTGCCATTGGTTTTTTTGTAGACCGGGAAAGTAAAATAAACCAACATTTCGGTTTTTTAGAGTGGTTTTGCAGATGAACGGAGTAAGGAGTGGTTTTGTAGATGAACGGAGTAAAGAGTGGTTTTGTAGATGAGCGGAGTAAAGAGTGATATTGTAGATGACCGGAGTAAGGAGTGGTTTTGTAGATGACCGGAGTAAGGAGTGGTTTTGTAGATGAACGGAGTAAGGAGTGGTTTTGTAGATGAGCGGAGTAAAGAGCGGTTTTGTAGATGAAGTGAAATACGTAAATTTTTACCTTGGCAAATCTCAACTATAGCAGCTTATTACGGTATTCTATAACATGGTCAAAACTGCGTAAGTTGAGCACATCTGAAGTCAAGGAATTTTGGCGGTCGAGTCAGTCGATTTTGAAGTAGGAAAAGAAGAAGAAAGTATTGCGCAGTATTTGCATGAGTATTTGTATTTGCGCTTGATATTCGAGACGTCTTTCCAGTCAATCGTAAATTTGCAATAAATTTAATAAATTCTTACCACAAAAATAGCGTTGAAGAAGAATAAGAGGTACTTGATAAAGCTCATCCCGCAGCTCTCCATGGTGGCGCCTTCTTCTTAAGTCAAGCCCGGTTGAAAGTGAAAACAAAGGGCGCCGATTTTGCCATGCGAAGTGTCGACGTCCTTTCGCGCCAACGCTTCGTGACCTTCTGAAGGAAACTCGACGCGGAGGGTAAGCGTCGGCACCCCATTTGCCGCTTGACATGGCGGTAGAGGCCTGCCGAAGAACATTGTTATTGCTTAATTCAAATTTATCGATTTAGTTACTTATACGGTACTAGCTACACAGGGATTAATGGGAATGAAAAATTCGAGCTGTTGGCATAAAAGGAGACCTGTGACCAATCATTGCTTCAAAATCATTTCTTAGAGTATCAAAGGCCACAGCAACTCAAAGGTTAAAAGAACAGGAGAGACAACATACTCTACAATACTGGCCTGGTAGTGTAGAAGAATCTGGCAGACTGGCGACAAAACGTTGCTAAATACAATAACTAGTAGTTCTGTGAACAGTATATCTCGCGTGTATTAGAACCATTAAAACGGCCACAATTATAAAATAAAATCATAATACGAGTATATAAATTTGAATAGTTACGAATAAGTTTCATATTAATTAATTCTTCCCATCGACGAATAAAACATATTAGAGAGAAAGTTTTCCAAATCAGATAACGCAATCTTGAGTTATCATTGTAACTACAATGATAGGCCTCTTGAACCTATCACTGTAACCGGAACACATACTTCCATTTGATTTTTTCTTCTGAAACCGGTTTCTCTTTTTAATTCGGAGAACCGATAAAAGTTGGTCACCGTGGCTGAAAGTATGATTTTTCAGTCGTCAGTTTGTATGGTAGCTCGGACCCCAACATCTAACCATCTCTTCCAATGATAAAAAAACAGATTTGCGAAAGGATTTTCAAAATCGGTCAACGCGGACAATCCAGAAATCCAGACGGACGAAGAGAAAGATTTTTTTTGTTTTTCTGATTCTAAATATTCCAAAACGTCGAGAATTGGTTTTTGAGTACTAAAATATCCTTTTTTGGGCGAATTCAAGACGCATCGCGACTACATTAGTTTGTCAGAAGGGCGCTGCTAGTTTGTCAGATTTGACTTACTACATATTTCTAATGGATGCGGTACAGAAAATTGTATAAAAATCAAATATCCATTAGTATAATAGTGTATTGATAGGGATAGACAACTACAACGGCCGAACCCATCACCTTAGAACGTTTTATTGATGGTGATCGTTCAATCCCTCGTGAGGTGAGTGTAGATGACTTAGAGACAGTACAAATCCACCGTCTAGCTAAGCCAACATGCCCATCAGAGGCCAACGCCTTACAACGAGGCAACGGGAAAGGTAACCAGCATGCAGCCTCGCCCCCTGACTATCAGTTTTGGAAGGATATCTCCGTCTGGAATTAACCATCAGGATACCTACAACCTCCCGACTGGTTACGGGTCCGAAGTCACTTACGCGACATCTACTTGCCGTATTTTCAATATTGATTCATTTAGTTCAGTGATTCCCAAAGTGGTCTATATCGACCCCCAGGGGTCTATGACAACCTGCAAAGGGTCCATGAAATGAAATTGGGGGTCCATGAAATGAAAATATGGGTCCACGATAGTGGATCTCAACATACACTGATAGTACCTATTTACTTACATTGTACTATCTTATACTATAAAGACATATACATTATTTATAAAAGTACCTATGAAGTAAAAAAAATATTATATATGTTTATACAATTGTGTAAGTTGTGTAAGTTGTAGGATGTACCAGTATCATCTTGTTACAAGCATACGAGCAGTAAAAATTCTTGTCAATTTTTGTCTCAGAGCTTTGCGAACTTGCACTGACTTGTTCAATTCGTCACGCTATAAATACGAATGTGAGACAAATACGTTTATTCGTTTCCTGAATCTTGAAAAGGAAAGTGCTAAGAAAATTTGAGTAGTTTGAATTTAAATTCAATTAATAAATGTATAAAACTTAACATGTGTTTTTACTTTAAGTTTTTAACACTAAACTTCACTACAGTTAGAAACTTACAAAAAAACAATATCAGGTAAGTAGGGGGTCTACCCAAAACCGAAAAACATAGCAAGGGGTCTACGACACAAAAAAGTTTGGGAACCTCTGATTTAGTTAGATTTGATCGCCGACCAATGGCATCTTTTGCCCGGCTATTTATTCAGGATCAGGCAGCCATTTGGTCATTTCAAGAATGGTTGACAACAGGTCAACATCCACCCCCGCTACTTAGGAGACAGTATACTTCCATAGTCTCCAGACTCCTTCAGCGGTGTCAAATTAGAAACCGTCCAGTAGCGCCGGGAGGTAACCCCCCAAGAGAAACCGATCCACCAGCCGTGAGGCCTGAGACGCGAGAGTTACCTGGGGTAACCTTCCACACGAGGCTTCTGAATAGGAGCTGAATCGTGAGTTGGACCGATCCTTGAACACGATGGACCTTATGGCCCACGCTGCACGAAACTATTCGCTAACCGATAGGGATAGATAGACAAAGATACCTACTTGTCGAAGGTACAAACCGAGGGAGGGTCATCAATGGAGTCTCAGCTTACTATGCATATTCTGAGATACGCCATTACTTAATAATGCACAACTTATCTAAAAGCTGACCCTGATGACTATCTGATATATTTTTGTCTGTTATATATTATCTACAAAGCTATAATTATAGATAGTATCTACAAAAAAAATCTAATGTCTGGTGGGTACAGAAAACGATTGAAACTTTTTTCACTTGAATTTATCTGGAATTTAGATTTAATTTATCTATGCTATTAAATTTGCATAATGTCTGGTTTCGAGACATTCCCACAGGTCAGCTTATGAATTCCAAAAAAACAAAACAGTGTGTTTAAAAATATACATGCAGCAAACAAACACCTATATTGAAATCAAAGAATATCGTGGCTGTTTAATATTATAAAATAATTAAAAACGGATTTTTCCGCGCGAATTTAGTGGCACCTGACCTTTTGGCCTTGGTGCCAAAACCGTTTTCCAGGGTGGTCTGGATAACGGTGGATGCAACAACGCCGAAACGTTGGGTGCCATCAATTTCACACGGCAAAATCCACTTTTAAATATTTTACAAATGCCAGGATTAAAAATCTCCAAATTATGGCATTTTGCAAGAAGTGACCATAACAGTATCAAATTATTAATTTAGAATATACTACGAAAGCATGTCGTAATAATCACTTATATCTAGTTGTCGTATGTTAGAATTCGTCAGTTGTCAATAATATATTGACTTAAAATGAATAGAATCGAATATTAATTTGATTTTAACTATATTAATATTAAACAACATTAAAATTGATTTCCAGTAGATCAGAGCGATAGTGGCGTTAACTAAAGTCGGCTTTACAGGGTACATAAAAAATAAAAGTATTTCCATGTAGGTACGTACAAAACAAATAATTATCACGAAATAAAAAATAGTCAAAAAGATACTTTATACAAAAAATACTCGAATAATACAATAAAAGTATAAAAAAACAACGTATGTAGATGGTGAGGTATGTTAGGTTAAACATTGTAATCTACATATTAAATACTAAATTCGTAATAATATTATTTTTTTTCCGAAAAAATATTTTTTTTAATATAAAACCAATATAATATTGGTAGTAGTAACTGGCGGTGAATAAATGTTTTCAAAGGTAAGTACTATCTCCGATAACAAAAAATACATTTCGGTCGGACTCTACCTTGTTGAAGACAACTAAATAAAATTATGGGGTGTATAATGCTAGGTAGATACGATGTTTTGTCCTAATCTTAGGGCAGTTTCACACAATTATGAAAGGCCCATGTGTGGATATATTTCCCATGCTTGTATAAAATAATTTTCAATAATGTGACATATTGAAAAATACAAATCCGAATATTCCATTTTGCCGGTAGTAATTCATAGGCAGTATGTAGCTTTCCATCAGTCAAAATACAAATACATAAAGGATCGCCACTTCGGAAACAATAGCACATGTGATTTAGATATTAGTCATCAGTGTTTTTTAATATTTAAAATTGCATTAAGTCCTATGGTGTAATGTTTCATTCATCAACGTTAGATTCAAAATGGTTATAGTGATATTTTGGCAGTAGACTAAAAAAAATACGGATATTACGAGTTTTTATAGCAGTAGCCCTTTTATGTTAAGGTCCCTATAATTTTGGCACCACCTACTTCTGACGCTTGAAACAAGGTCTGACTTGTGCTGTCGGATGACGCAATATCTGCCCTTATTGTGTGTCACTAATTATTTTTCAGCACCTTCGTGTTAACCTTGATTCGAAGAAGACGTGCGACAAGTTTTTGAAAATGTTTTCAACCAAATATCCACTGTGATAAAAGGTTTCACTAAGAAGGACTTTCTCCTGCGCAAATTAAACACCGTTTGGGTGGAGTGTAAAAGGAATCTTCTCTTTTATATTCTACTGTAAATGAATAGGCGAAGCTATTCTAACTGGACAGAGAAACTCTGGAAAACGATCCTCGCTCCGGTCGGCCTTCAAAACTGTCACTACAGAAATGATTAATCTTGTGGATCTTGAACTGCTTAAAGACCGGGTCTGAAAACAAAGAAAATCGCAGCAAGACTAACAACATTAACTAAAACTACCGTTATCAGACTTATTGAAGACCATATTCACATGACGTGCGTGTCAAGAGTTTTTAGAAGATTATAGCCTCGATCTAGGAATGTATTTGAAATCAATTATTACTGGATATGAGACTATGATCCTATACTTCGAACCCTTGTCCAAAAAGGAGTCAATGGAATGAAGGAAACCAGAGAAAGTATCCTCTCGTAAGGCTAGGCTCACGCAGTCAAGAAAAAAAAATACGGCCATATTTTTTTGGGACTACTAATAGATTTTGTTCATTGATGTTAAGAAAAGGAATACCGGATTTACAAAGCATATATATATGTATATCATTAATATTCATATCAATTTATGATTATTTGCATTATTCATTGTAATAAAAAAACGGAATACGACCTATATGAGCACTAGCATATGAGTATGCCGCCCAACTAAGTGCCAGGACTTGTTCCAAGGCAGCGCGCTCTCTATTATTGTATGTACTTATATTCGGCAAATAAAAACAACATTTCTAATACCATAACCATTACAAATTAGTTATAACTATTTAATAAACATATTGCGACAAACTATTTTATTTTTGTTTTTGTTGTTATTTTGAAACTACATGTTTTTAATTAATTCTGCATTCATGATCGTAATCTTTATTGGCATCATATTATCTGTTCCCACCACCTTGCTCGGCTGTGAGACATTTGAATTTAAATTTTCAATTTATTTTTCTAAAATATTTACAGATTGTTGAATCTTACTCTATATATGAAAATATTTCGAAGTTTAAAAAGTACACATATACCTAATAAACAATCGAGGGATAAACAACAATAATAATAATTTTATAGCAAAATTATAGGATTCGGTTTTACAGATTTACATTTTCCTACTTCACGCCAGTTTCAGTTTCCTACTTCACGATAGACAATAAGTAAGCCAATTTTCATCTTAAAATAATTTGAGATAATCAATTCTGATGTTTCATTCATTCATTCATATTAAAGACTAATCAATCGACCTTAAACACTGTAGAAAGTAAAACTGTCAAAAATAATGACGAAAAAGTTTTTGTCTCGAAATTCCGCAAAGAGTGTTAGTCTATTAACAGAATGAAAGCAGAGCGCATCTCATTCGATTAGTCAGGTTTCTGTAGTCTATGATTTGAGTAGCGAATGAAAAGCGAGAACAATGTTTATATATCATTACATTACGATAGCGATATCGGGAGTATTCCACAGTGCCGTTTAACACGATTTTCAATCTCGACTCGCTAAAAGCGATTGTGACAGTGTCCAAAAGAGGGCTGCAGGAACTCCACCTCCACGGCCTATTTACTATGTCAAGGTACCTACGTTAACGTTTGATTGCATTGATTAGCATACCTATATTATAAGTCACATTTAATTTTATTGATCGATATTCATGCATGCCTTAGTATGGTGGCGGATTGGCACTGAAGCTTGGAAAAATTGTTGACCATGATTGCCCGGTCATGCAACTGCTTTTATTAAATATTTAAATGCTTGCGTGTTACATGCCAGCAAAGGTTGAACGTGTTATGAAACGGGAATTGACGATTTAGAGAATCTCCTGCATTCGTTAACCTTTTGGGGATATCTCATTAGCAACATTTAATCAAATAACTATCATTCGATCAATTTATTAACAAAATGCACAGTTTGTATAAAAATGATTTCCATGCATGAATTGTGTGACTTTCATGTATTTCTTTCTTTAAATAGGTTTTTCTTAAATGTTTTTTAAAAACACATACAGCTAACATAATAATAAGACAATATAATCAGCATATGATGACATCAAAGCCAAATGATGATTGCATTGTGTGTTTATATATTTATACATGGGCTTCGAGTAACACCAGAATATACAATAATATTTTATTTCGTAATGCCTCTACAGAATTTGGCTGCTCTTGTTAAATTAGCTTGCAAATTACAACTTAGTGTGGATATAGGTTTGCAAGCTAACGCAGTCACTTTTCTAATTGTTATGCTTCTTTTATAGGGAGCTAATGGGCTCAGTGCAGTTGGACCACTAAAACCCATGTGTTAGGTCGACCCAACTCATAGGTCAACCCACCCATTCGGTAGCCCCCAACCGGAGGTGCGAGCCCGGGTAGGACTCTGAGCCTGCGGGAAAAGTTCCCCTGGGACTCGTACTTCGGGCGTTCCTGGACGGTTAGTGCACAGTGCGGCGTCAGCCAATCGAATGTGTTTTCCGACTGATAACCGGGGGTATCTGGAAATGGCTTTGTTTCCTATGGAGCGGGGGTGGTTGTTAGTCTTGTAACAGCCGCTTTTGAACGACCATTCGGAAATCCGATAGCAGGTAAAAACAGCCGGCAAAGGACGCCGTGGTCCGCGGTAGATTCGGTAGACACCGAATCACCGCTACACAAGGGAGAGGACCGCGCAAGCGATCTCTAACCCGTAACCAGTCGGAGGCTTTCCTGATACGTCGCTTTCAGGCATTACAGACTCCGCGCAAGTTCCATTTCCGGTACATTTCACTGAGTTTCAGATCAAGCTCCTGTTTAAAGGTTTATCAATTTAATCGGGCTGTCGTTATTCTTCGATATCACGTCCAGTGCAGTGACCTTTTGGTATGCTTCTAGTCTAGTCTCCTCCTGGGCTGTGGATTGATGACTGTGTCGTTGTTGGGCGGATCTGTTTCAAACTGTTCATTTCCACCAGGCTATCTGTCGGTAGATAGACGTGTGTGAGTGTTATAATGACACCTAGTCACAATATGAATTATCGAACGAAATCAATATCGATAGTGACAATACTTATATTATCAGTTCTATAATCGAGGATCATAGACACAAACTTATTGGTACTATTTAGGACCTTTTATAAATTGGTATCTAATTATCTGAAATATTTACTGAAAAAAGAGATCAGCATTGCTGGCCAAGTCATTATATCTAGAACCATAATCAATACTTACAGTACCTAGGTAAATATTCATAGATATCTCTAAATATCCACAATTGAAAGGATATTAGCACCCGTAAATATTTTTTTGACTGTGTTATTTTGTTATGTATATTTTCGAACTGCGAAAAGTTGGAAAGTCAATATGTAGTTACATTTCAGGTTTAGGTACTAAATCACTACTATTCATTTGTTTCGGGTTGTGTTTGGTAGGCAGAATTGCTTTGTTTTATTGCGTTGGGGTCGATACAAATATTCGTGAAGTGGGTCAACGTTTTAATGTCCATCAACATGCCAATGGCGTTCCAAAATACGCCGAAAACGTAGTTCTAGGGCGTTGGTCTTGTATGGGTCTTAGTGGTTGTATATTGATAGAGGTTATATATGGCTACATAATATATGTAGATGTAAAATACGCAAGATATGAAATATCAATCGTTTCTTTTCTACTTGGAGAATATTTGCTCCAATGCTACCATTTCAACATGTTGTTTTGCATTTGTACCTACACTACTTTCAAATCTCAATTTGTATTTTTAGTCATGTCTTATTAAAAAGGCTTACAGGCCTTCTTCGTTTTCATTTGATGCACTCTGTGTACTGTGGCTCTGCTCTCTGTCTACTTCATCTACTTTGGAAAATTCCACTCCATTACGGTTAGGTGCTGTGATCTCGAATTATTTTAATGTATAATAATATATATTTTTTTTAAATCGTGTACAAATTAGTGAATATACATTAAGTGAAGACAAGAATATAGATTAAAAACTATCAGATGTTTATTTATTTATTTATTTATTTATTTATTTATTTATTTTCAGGAAAACCAACAGCTAATTATAATTTAACAATGCCGGAGTAACATAGCAGAGAGCCAATTAAAGGTTTTCACGTTTAAATAACGTTGTAGAAACATATGTGATCTTTCAATTAAAGCTATCGATTAAGAATGCATCAAAAATTATTCAACAATTAATGCTAAAAAATTCACTGTTCAGCCGCTGCCTAGCTGAGTTAACACTCGTACAGAATAGATCAACGTCAAAGCGTTTAATCATGTCATTGAAATTGTCACTTGTTCGCCACAGAAATGCATTTTGCCTATAGTTGGTACCAGCATGAGGAACATGAAGTTACAAATAAGTATTATGAAAAAGGCTAGCGCTGTGCTCCGATCGGTTTATAGGAGGGCTACACTGAATGTTGCCGGAATGAATAAGAAAAAAAAGTATAATGAATGTCCAAAATCAATTTATTGTTTGTCAAAATATTCTCCGTGAGCGTTAATATATTTTTTCATCCGTATAAACACAGCAAGGTTCAGGCCACAGCAAAGTTCAGGGCCGTATAATGTTCCCTTTGCTCCCGTCTTAGCAAGTTCATCGGCTTTTTCATTACCCTCGATTCTTGCATGGTCGGGAACCCATCTTAGAATTACACTGTTTTTTTCGCACAAGGAATTCAGTAGTGATATGCAGTTTTGCACTAGCTTTGAATTAATGGTATTCGAGGCTAGTGTCATAAGAGCTGCTTTCCTATCCGAGAGGATATAGATACGGTGGTTGGCGTAGTTCTTATGGAGGCTGATATCCGCACATTCAATGATGATGGCGTATACCTCCGCTTGGAATATGGAAGCGTAATTCCCCAAGTTTACACTTCTTTCGAAGTTTGGTCGCACTCCATATATACCGCAGCATACATCAGGTGCCGATTTGGACCCATCAGTATACCATTTAAGGCTACCGGACTCCCATTGCAGTTGGTTTTTTAGCCAGTCGTCTCTGGGCGGCAGTTACACTGTAAAAAGTATTCCAAAGTTTAGGAGTGGAAGCATGGTGTCTGATACCATGTTGAGGGTTGGAGTTTCACTGACTGACTCAAGAACTGATCTTAGTGCTTGCGAGATCCAGTTTACCTTCTTTCGGGCAGATAGCCTGTACATGCTGGCTTTTGCCACCTGTTGCAAGTGAATGTGTAGGGGCGGCAAGTTCAGCAGTGCATCTAGAGCTGCTCCAGGAGTGAAGGACATTGCGCCAGTTGTCATGAGGCACGCCGTCCTTTGGATATTGTTTAGTTTGGTAATCACAGTTTTCTGGTCGGCTTTGTTGCACCATACCACCGAGGCGTACGAGATTATCGGCCTCACAATGGCAGTGTAGCCAGTGGGAGATCTTGGGGTTAAGGCCCCAGTTTTTCCCCGCCAGTCTTCTGCTTATACCCAAAGCACTTTTAGCTTTTTGAATTGTTTTATCTAGGTGGCTGTTCCAGGTGAGTCTCTGGTCGAGCGTTACTCCCAGATACTTTACTTCCTTGGAGAAAGGAATCTGCCTGTGGTTTAGAATTGGCATTTTTAGTCCACCTAGTTGACGTTTGTTGGTAAATGGCACGAGGACGGTCTTATCGGCGTTGACAGATAATTCGTTCTCTCTGCACCAATTGCTAACGATTGTTAACGCTTTTTGCATCATGTGTGAAATCGTGTTTTGGCAGAAGCCCCGGACAATGACTACTAGGTCAACAGCATAGCCCTGTGTGTCTATCCTGGCCTCTGCCATCCTATGCAGGAGTTGATCCGGTGCAAGAGTCCGTAGTAGGGGCGAGAGTACGCCTCCCTGCGGGCAGCCTCTTGTAGTGGTGACTTCAAGGTTTGTTCCGTGAAGGCCGTGCGGTTTGAGAGCATCGCTTTCACCCATCTGGTTGTGGTGTTGTCAACTTGTTTTAACTCTAGCCCCTTCACCAGTGATTTAATTAGGGCCTTGTCGAAGGCGCCCTCAATGTCTAAAAATGCTCATACTGCGATTTGTTTGTCTTCCAACGCCTTTTCCACTCTGTCTACTAGGTAGAGCAGAGCGGTTTCCGTGGATTTGCCTCTGCGGTAGGTGTGTTGGTTACTGCTGATAGGGTTGACCGTTAAGATTTTTTCCTTGATATAGCTATCCAGTATCTTTTCCATCGCTTTCAATAGAAAGGATGTGAGGCTAATTGGCCTGAAGGACTTTGACAGTGCGTAGTCCTTCCTGCCAGCCTTAGGTATAAATAGCACTTTGACTTTGATCCATTCTTCTGGTATATGTCCCCAGGCATAGCTTGCTCTGAAGATTTTAACCAGATATGGGGTTAGAATGTCGATACACTGTTGCAAAAGCACGGGCATGATTCCATCATCCCCGCATGATTTGTAAGGTTTAAAGGATTTTACGGCCCATTTAACTTGATCGGGCCTTATGATTCTAGCAGCCCTACTCCAGTCCTCGTTTCGAGGTCTGTATGGAGCAGTGGCGGCGTTGCTAGTTGTCACAGCACCTGGGAAGTGGGTCGATATTAGTTCCTCCAAAGTTTCCTTTTCATTTGTTGTAAAGGTTCCCTTTTGTTTTATCAGAAGACCAATTTGTTATGTTTGTCCTTTGCGAGCAGTTTATGTACTCTGGCTCTTTGAGGCGTTTCCACTATATCCTCGCAGAAGCATTTCCATGTTGCCTGCATATTATACTAACTCCTATTATCGGAGCCTCTCCTAGTGAATTCATACTTCATTTTATCTTTATATCGCCTCTTCCATAATTTACATCGTTCATATTCTTTCCTATTTTGTCACATCTATCTGTGGAAACTTTTTAATAGCTGAATTTCATGTAACTTCGTAATCATTTTTTTTAAAGGTTCAACGGAATTTTAATAATTCAGCCCCTCCCTTTTAAACGAAACTTTAGCGTCGAACGCTCGGTTTTCCGCAGTAATATTTATTTGAACTTTACTTGTTAGATCACTTCTATTTTCGTCGGGTTTTCTCATTGTATTGGCGTTGTATGTACTTAAAGTATAATTTATCTATAGAAAAACAAATCTCTATTTTGAAAAGTTGTTTAGCTACTCCTTTTCTTTCAGCATTCCAAGGCAACTTCAGAGTGATTGTTAATTGCTATAATTCTGTATCTCATTGAGCTTAGTATAGATATATTAAGTATTTAAAATGAAATAAAGCGAATTCCATTTTTTTTAACGAAAACAAGCTATTTTCCATAATCAAAAATTTTAACATATTATTATTATATTATATTATTAGTCATATTAACGATCCTTAAGTAAAGTAGACCAAAATAATACAAAATAAGGTACAAAGATTGCAAAACCCTTGCGCCAGATTGTCTTTCCATATTAGACCAAGAAGTGACATTCTCCATTCCTATACAAAAAAACCATCAAAATTATATCCCACCGTAGACAACTTTACTTTGCTATTTACCTAAAAATAGTTAGAAACAAAACCCTATCTTGGTATGGGTACATAATGGTTCCGTGCAGCTTGGGCATGATGACCTGTCCGTTATCTTAGGTTGGCTCAATTCACGGTTCAGATCCCATCCGCTAGTCTCCTCGAAGAAGGACTAACCTGGAAAGAACTCTGTGAACTCTGCCTGTGGAAGTAATCTCAGTCGTGAACAGTTGGCATCGGAGGCTCCAATCTGAGGAACGCCTTGGACGGTGCTGGGCGGTTTGCGCATCGTTTGACGTTATCCAATCGACTGTGCCCTACGGCAAATAACCAGGGGAGTCTTGAATCATACGTTTCCTTAGCAGCGGGGATTGTTTTTGACCTGTCAGCCAACTTAGAAACGAACCGTTTGTTACCCGATACCGTGTGATATCGACGGTTAAAGGGCGCCACGGTTCGCGATAAATTTGAACTGAATTACCGCTATTATCAGGTAGTGGCCGCGCAAGCGACTTTGAATTTGTGACCTGACTGGAGGATGGAGAAATCCGTCCATATATGGTAGTAAGTGAGCTAGGTTTTCCGCTGGGTCCTCTTTCCAGCGCCTTGCCGTAAGGCCTTAAACACGTGCTAGTTGGCATAGTTAGACAGTATGAGTATGTTATAGTTGCATGGGTTGTATACTATACGGTACACGGTATGTATACTTGCATGTGTTGGTAAATAATTCCATCGATGCGAACGCGATTTTGTAGCGCATTGAATTTTATGTTCCTCCTCGCCCTGCTCGATCGCATTGACTATTTCATCTCCCTGTGGTGAAAACCATCGCATCTCAAAATGCTTTTCTATACAGAGCGTGTCATAGATATAATACAGACTTTTTAAAAGTGGACATATTACACCCATCAAAAACCTCTTATAAGAATTCAATTAAAAAAATCTAGTGTCAATCCAGATTATCACAAAACATTTATACATATTATATTTCATTTAATTTAAATCATGGACATAATTTTATCTCAAGTATATTTATTATATTACCTATATATCATACCTAAAATTAAATATAAATATATTTATATACATACATAATCATTTTTTTATCTATTTTGTCTCTTCCTTTCACCTCACTTCCCATCCTGATTCCCCCCATTCTCAAGCGGAAACAATTTAAAATTTATTTTGCGTTTATTTTGTATACCTTATATTCGGAATCACATTAATGGATTTTTCTCACTTTTAAATGGGTTTTTTATTGCATTGTATGTAGTTCTGTTTGGTTTCAGGATAAAATAAATAATATAATTTAATAATGAATGTTGTATAGGTATGTATTTTTTGTGTACCTCGAGGAGAAGAAATAAATATATTTTTTTCGGTTCCAAATCAGAATTCGGCAATATATAACTATAAATAAATAGGTTTTAAATTTGAATGAGGAGATGGAGAACAGATCCATTGCAAATGCTTCGGCCCGCACAAATAGTACGTCCAGCCCATTTTTTTATTCCGTGTAATAAACCGTAAAATTAAAAATAATGCTTAAATACGTCTATTTATTTATTTATTTATTATATTTTACATATCTCAACTAATATTACACAAGAATAAAATTATGACTATTATATTAAAATAAAGCGACAAATTGAATAATCCCAATCCCATGCAACCCGAGGAACGTCACACATCTAACTAAGCTTACGATTGTACCTAGATGTGCGATTTACGACTTATTTTAGATTGCGAGCTGACATATTAAAAAATAAATTTAATGATAAAATATTATTGATAAAGTAATTTTATATATAGATTAAAAGTGTCGTGGGCATTTAAAAGACAAGATTTTAAATGAAACGAGGAATGAGGGTGAATAATAATATGATATTCCAGCTTGAACTTAGTAACAATTATCTATACTAATATTATAAAGAAAGAAAGTTTGTGAGGTTGTAGGAAGTTATCTCTGGATCTACTGAACCGATTTTGAAAATTCTTTTACCAATAGAAAACCACGTTATTTGTGAGTGTCATAGGTTATATATTAATCCGAAAAATGAAAAGACTTTTCGTGGTAGTCGGATTTGCAAAGAAAGTCGGAGAAAAAACGGTCGAACGAAAACGTTTCTAACTAACGCTGCCTTAACGATGAGAGATATATGATTAAGTTTTAGAGAAAAGTGGTAGAGCTTGATAATGCCTACAAAAAAGTCAGCGATAGCATATGTCTAAATTTATATTGAATTCACAAAAAGAATTTAAAAAATAATTTAAATCGTTAGGTCATGTTTATTGGTTATATTATCAACAATTATGAATTCTTATCAAAAAAGGTAAATTTATCGTCTCAAGTGTTTAAAACAAAAGACTTTTCCCTTTTACTGCATAAATGGTTAAAGATAAAAAACACTCACAAATAAGACACTCACAATAAGACACTCACAAATAACGGTAATATAGTCAAATTGGCATGCAAATACATACATACATATGTAGTAAAAATACGACCCTTCTTTTGGCAGTCAGGAAATAAATCATAGCACTCATTACTAACCGAACCACACGCATAATTTCATCACAAGTAAAAAGTTTTACCGCCCAACGAAGTGGGCACGGGTCAGCTAGTAATTATTAAAGAGACAGGTGCGGAGTTATCGCGCTGTGTAACTTAATTTGGCATGCGGAGGAAATTGTTAGGCCGACTTACTAGTCGGCAGTAAAACAACATGAACATCGCGTGACGAGGAAATGAAGAATCGTCTCTAAAAAATCTGGACACATCCGCCACGCCTTTTCCACAAAGTTACTTTAATGTGGCTGTGAAATGGGGGCACGTAGAAAATAGCTTAACGACTAAGACAAAATAAACACAGAGTACGAACGATAAGCGACATGCTTCAATTTCCAATATTTTGTCCATAGTTTTTTTGCAAGACCACTGTTTGTCAATCTGTGTTGTACCGTCAATTATTTCGACCAACTATCGATATGAACAAGGATTAGCAAAATCCGAAATAAGCCCGTGGGCCTATTCTTGAAAAAAATAGCATGCAAATTATTATATATGGTATTATATATATGGTATTAAACTACTCAACTTCGTAATACGATTTGGCAATCCTTCTGAAACAGCGAAATACAGGTGGCGCTGATAGCATAGACGGCCAAACTAATAGCGATTTATTTTCCATTTATAATAACATTGATAATGAATGGTTTTTCATAAAGGATTGATTGATTCAAAAAACTCAATAATAATATTAACAATAATAACATTTAATTATTAGTGCATTTTTATTTAGGCTGTTTACCTACATCACAGAAATAATACAGAGATAGAATGCCATCTTTTAGTATATATGAACACAAAAGTGCGTAATTATTACGAATTGAAACCTATATACCAAACTAAAAATTTACATATTTATGTAAATAATATTAAAATAATATGACCTATGATTTTAAAAAATCGTGTGTTAATTCACAAAGCGCTGCCATACTGTCATACCAGGAAATTCTTCATAGATAATAATAGAAGACTAATTGTGGTTGCCTAATTGTGAGTGCCTTCTACATGTTGTTTTTCGTAGTAAAAGTACTAGTTGATACGTTGTAGTACGACAATGATCAATCAAATACGTTATATATTCAATGTCAGTACTGTCATATTGAAAATTTAAAAACAAGGTATTCATAAAACAGCTATCTGTTTGCCAACAAGCCGTCAAGACATTGAAACAGCGTCACATAAATCTAATATTCTGGAAACTGTATTCATGATAGCGATTTATATATAGAAATATATATCAAGAAATCAACATCAGAGCGAAATAAATGATTTTTATATAATAGAAAACACTTACAGAACTCTCGGAGCACAAATAAAACTGGAATCTGTCTGAGTAAAGTAAAGGGAATCTGTCTGAGTAAAGTAAGCATTAACCGTTTCAATTTTCATTTTCCATTTCTAAAAAAAATGCGATAGGGAATGAGTAACTAGTACCGTCTTCTAATGAAAGTTAGCCTGGTTAGCTATCATTACAGCATGGTTGAATATTCTCCATTGTAACTAGTAACTTCGTTTTTATGCCTGGTCATCATTCTTCTGTCAGGTTGTCGGTTATACTGTGAACCTACATTTAAAGTTCTTAGTTTTTCGTTCGACATTCTATCTGATAAAACAGCGTGTATAATTAAGCTACAGTGTAGTATTTCATATTGAAGAGAATACCATTTCATCCCCCCATATACCTTTGTAGCCCCATATACCATCATCATTATGAGCGCTACAAGTCATTGTGAGTCTTGGCTTCGACAATAATCCTCTTTCACTTCCCCTATCCTGGGATTTCGTTTTTAAATTGATCAACTTCATTCAGGTCTTTAACCACACAATCAAGTCATCGCAGTTTTGGTCATCCGACCTTACGATGCCCTTCAAGGTTCTCATAAATTATTCACAACGGTTCTTTATTTTCCATTCTTTCCACCTGCCATAACCATCTGAGCCTTCCGATTTTCAGGAATCTCACATCATGCCAATCATTTTATTTCACTTCATTTTATCGTGTCCAATTGGCGGATGTACCTCCTCTGTCTAGTGCATCTCAAAATAATGTTGACTATTAGCTGTCTTACATATTAATATAGTATATAATGAAGTAACACATTATTATTATTATTTCCATTTTAGCTTAATTTATTAATGACCTACTTTATATAAGTAAGTATCTGTTTTTATATATAAAAGTAAATTCAGACGAACCATCTATGTACCTAACCGACGTGAATATAAGCGATTATCAAATGCTCTCCATTTTTTTTTTTTATTTATTTTTTGTTTTTTTTACCCACAAGGCATATGTCTGTTTGTGGAACCCGCCTTGTTGCCTATTGGCACCGTCTTCTAGGTGGGCATTTGTAGCATCACGCAGTCAACTACTCAGGCGGTCTCACATCCCAATATTGACCGCGCCCGCCGCTGCTTAACTTCGGTAACAACGAGTAGAACCGGTGACAACGGGGCTACGGACGCTACTAAATTTATGATAACTAATGATAATTTATAATCGATGGCATGTAAATATTATACAATAATCATTATATTGAGAGATACTAAGTTATAAAACAATAGTAGGTAGGTAGATAAATATTTAAATTATAGAAATAGTCAATAATACATTAAAAGGATAATTGTCCGGGGACCGGGACCCGCCGCCCCGAGATAGGTACTCCAATTGCCCCCCTACATCCGAGGCTGTTTAGGCATAATGCTAAAAGGCTTCTTTGGCAGAGGTCTTCCCTGTGGAGAGCGTACAATGGTATCAATATCAGTTTTTTTCATCACTTTTTATTCAGCAGTCATAAATCTCTTTACATAATAATATTTTAAGATTAAGCTGCACGACGATTGCGCTACTAAAATCTGAAACCTATGTATGTGTGCTTCTACAATTACCAACTCATCATAACTGCTGTGTAAAATTAGCGTGACAAGATTTTTAAAAGTAACTTTCACAAATCAAAAAAAAAAACACTTCGATCAACTAATTGCTGGTTGACATGTTTCAATTTGATGGCTATCTTTCGGTGAATTCGATGACGACGAGTACGTACATTGACTCTGTTAAGGCCAATACATTGTCGCCACTGTTGTTGGTGCTGCCGTTGCTATAGTAACATAGCATATTGCCGCTATTAACGTGGATGTACACGAGTGCCGAGGAAAACCTCATCACTTTATTACATCGTTACGCTGTGTAGCGGACAATGACATCACAATAGGTTTGGAGTTTGCTAATTTTAACGAATGAATGAATGAAAGAATGAATTGAATCGCTCCTTGTTTAAAAGATCTAATTCACATGTTTGTCTGAGATGAAATATGAATACAATACGAGTTTTAAATACCAATTTCTTGAAGAGGCCATTTACTATTATGTATATATTATATTCGATTAAAAAGGTGCTAATTTAAAAGAAATGTAGTATTATGAAGTGCTATCAAGACTCTTAGCAAACTGCCACCATGATGGCTATATATACGTGGATTAGAATATATGATTTTACTTTATCAAATGTTTACTTGCCGAATGTTTAATTTACTTAAATAGTGTGTTGTTGTATGTCTTCACAAAAAAATTTATTACGTTTTAAAAGTATCAAATTCTGCCAAATTGAAAGAATCGGTGGTTTCACTCCAAGACTTTCCCGGCAAGTAACCGATGACTGATTTCATCTGAATATTAATTTCATAAATAAAATCAATGAGTGCCCTCTCTCTAAGTCCAATATTTCGAGATTGAAATATGACTAGTGCGCCTCTGGTGGACCGATTTCAACAAACAACCTTTTTAACTTTTGCCATAACCAAGTGATGCTTGCATGCCAAATTTCAGCTCAATCGGATTAAGCGTTTGGACGCTATAGTGGAGAAATACGCAACACACAGACACAGACACAGACACACAGACACAGAGACAGACAGACACATGGACATACATCTGGAAATAGTCTTAATCGTCTCAAGGGGGTTCAAAATCGATACTTCTGTCTTCATCTCGAAAAAAAAAAATGCGCGTACACAATACTTTCCCTCCTCGTCGGTTGGTGGGTAGGAAAACTAAAACGGTGAAAAGCAAAGGAAATAAAAGTCCTTCCTACGATACTCCATTGTAACAGCGAGGACCAAAATCCCACTTGCAGCAAAAGCCTCTCTGCAATATTATTCAGACAGTAGTCGACATTGACCTAGGTGATATTTATACAACCTAGTAGCTCTAAGAGTAGGTGTAAGTCAGGGGCCGGGGAACCGGTATAAATTATCCCAAATCGGGTAAAAGGCTTGGGGGTAAGGAAGCTAATAAGAAATCATAAGAATAAAATTGCACAACCTGAACCAAAACCTGACTCATGAACTATTAGTTGGGTTGTAAACCTTTTCCACAGTGACATTGCTGATTTGCCAGAAACACTGCAGAATTGTCAAAAACACCTCGAACTTCGCTTCAACAATAACGCTTTCCTGAAGAACTTTGATCACGTATCAACCTTTCGCAGGCAAATTGAGTGGCTTCTTATTATAGTCTAGTCAAAATATCGAAAAAGAGCTCTCCTTTTCACTTTTAGAAGCAAACCATGTAACTTCTGGGCAACAGGTCTTTTCTCCCTATTTCGACCCTGCTGACTCCGGTTGCCCAAGCGAAATACCGACCGGGAGTGGGATATCCAAGATGGCCTCCAATATGGCACTGAAATCAGAAACCGGCGCTGTAAAGCCCGCCTTTGATATAGGAACGCGTCCAAAATACCTAGATGTATGTTTTGGAGCACGGGGAATTTAAAAATACCAATAAAAAACAATACAAACAATGTAATTATCTATACAGGTTGATCATGGCGTTGTATGTGCAGATGACGCCCGCGGTATTTTATTCGGAACTCTGAGAAACTCCGAATCCCTCGCACCTACAACAGACGCGTTTCGGCTTTAAATCAAAAGGTGCCACTACAATGTAAGTTGTACCGTAAAAAGTTTTGTAACTCACAGAACTGCTGTTGCAGGAAGAAAACGTCCCTTACATAAAATTAGTTTCTGTAAGTTGTTGTTGCCAAAAAGTCGCTTGTTAGTTCCGTTTTCGAAAAGCTTTGAATCAGAGTTTAGCTCAATTTCGTTTTAAATGTTGAAATCCTCATGTTTAAAAACATATTTCGAGACGCGTCACGCTCGTTTGCATCACAAAATATGGTGCTGGCGCCATCTTGGCCGCCATCTTGAAATACTGGACTAATGTTTTTTTACAGTGTATTTTTAAATTCCCTTTCCACAAAAACATACATCTGGATCTAGATCTCGTATATTTCGGCCTTCTATTTTATACGCATATATTTACATCGCTACAGAAACAGACGTAGCGCAACCCACAAAATTTCAAGTTAAAGTCTTCAAAGGTGAATTCCCCTTCGAATATTCAACCGTCATTGGACAACAATAGGAGGCAGGCGGCACCAGGCCAGCCCCTCCAATCCGCCTGCCCCCCACCCTTTTAACCCGCCCGCCCTGGTTTGACCTGCCATCGATTATTGCTCACGAGGGCGGAAACGCCATCATAAATATACTCCTACATCGGTTTCATTTCCTTCGCATATGACTTCCGGTGCGGTGTAAGCGGTGGAATTTTATTACCGACCAAACCTGTCTTCGTTGAGCGATGAACCCTTCCGCTGACTGAAATAATAAAAGGATCGACACGACTCGGATCCAGATTCCAATCAGTATCGAAGTGGGGGAAGATTCCCACCCTTCTTGCACGGAGCAACTTCATAAATTAGGTTGTATTGAATACTTAAAATTATATTTTTTATATTACAAATATATTTTATAAGTTATAATTTTGGCAAAAAAAGAGTAATAATGATAATAATATCATCATCATTTTTTTTTGCAAAACAGACTTGATAATATTTGTGACTAATTCATCACCCCACCAGATTTTATATCTGTTCTGGAGTCATAGTGTTTAGAACTTTTTATTTTGAAACTTTTTTTACTCCCTACTTTTATTTATTTATTTTATCGTAATGTAAATATAATATAATAATATTGTCATTACCTCCAACCGATCAAACCTCGTATGGCCAAGCTCCAGGCGACTCGTTTCTACATAGGACTTAAACTTTTTTTTAAAAAATCTAATTAACTACACGCGGTTAAAACATTGACATTTTCGGGAATCTTTCCGGGTGGACCTTATAAAATTCAATATGTTTCTGCATAACAACATTTTGTATTGAGTTTTTATTGTTATATTATAGTTCTTGTTGTTAGATATTAAACTATACATTATTTTACTTATTTTAAAAGAGGAAAACAAATAAGGACACATTACAAGGACAATTGATTTATGTAGCTACCTTATGTCGTCGACAGACATCCTCAGTTTGACGGAAGAAAACACTGCTTTTGAAGACGCTCTGAGTGTTGATGCGAAGGTATAAGATTTGGCAGAACCAGAGTAAGTTAATCACAGTGTAAAAACAAGAGAGAAAGATATATGAGGGCCTTGATAAGCCCCGAGCTAAAAAATTGTTATCTAATTATGTCATATGCTTCTTGAATAGAATTGTGTGGATTGTTTTAATTTTTAGATATAATATATCTTTAATAATAATATAATTTTTAGATATAATATATCATGTTTTAATTTTTAGATATATTATATCTAAAAATTGAAACAATCCACACAAATCTATTTCTAAATATATTATATTATTTAATAATGGATATTTTCAGATTTTTTTTAAACGACTGCAAAACACAAAATGTGTAATGTGTTCAGGTTTCATCTATGTATGTTTTCCGTTTCTTTATTCCACTATAACTTCTATACGCTCGAACTGATTTAGAAGTGTGTAGTATTTTCTAGAACTGTTATGTCATCTCGAGTGCCAAAGAATAACTTAACTGTCAAAATATCAAGTAAATAGTTGTCTAAATTTCCAAATCTCTGAATGTCAATAAGTCTTGTTTAGTGTCAAATGAAAGGTCTGATTGAGTACATTCCAAAAATATGTGTATCTATCTATCTATAAGGATAAAAACATAAACCAAAAATATCTCTTAAAATACCGTATAAAAATAAATATATAATAAATTCAGTAGTTCACTTAGTAACAGAATTCGTGTTTTTATTCCTTTTAATATATTTACTTGTTCGTTTATTTATATTCTACTTACGCTCCTCTTCTAGGGCACATCAATACGTTTTCCTACTTTTGGGGAAAAAGATGTCGCAAATTAACCTTCACTTTTAATGATCTTCTAGCATGATTTTATTACAGCTAAATGTATTTTATATTAATCTGTTTTGCATTAAATTAGCATTCACCGAATTACACGATTAAAATACTAAAAACTGTACTTAGGGCCCCAATGTTCCCCTAATACATTTCTAATCAGTAAAATCTGTATATTTGCGTACTTTAAGAAAAGGCTATTGTTTTAAAAGTAATGACCCAAAAAGCAAATGCCACTGAAAGAAAGGAATTTACGAGCGTATTGTCAGCAGATTTAATAAATACGAGCAGATCTAATCGTTGTTATTCGGCAACTGAAAGTCGATCGGCAACACTTTCGAAGATGACTGGGGAAAACTCAGTTGTAGAGTCAAGTGATGTCAGAACGTGCGGAATTGGAAATTGCAAATGCCTAGAGGAAAAAACCGATATTGATCAAGCAGTCTATGAAAAGGAATATCCGTGGAAACGAACACCTACAAAAGTGCTGAAGATAACTTTGTGGCTATTGAATGTTTTAACTGTGGTAATATAAGATCAACACATTGAATTAGTGTCGCACGAAGTGGGATTCGACTCATATAGTTGGTGTTAATTACATATATTGAAATCCGCTTAATTAGCTGTTTTTAATATAGTTTGAATGAATGATATAAATTGAAGATATTTCAACAAAGGCTAACTTATCCATTTTATCACAAAGAGTTATTCATGTCACTTTGTAATTCATTATTGAATATTTATATTATGAGAAATATGCCACAGTGCTTTAATCGGAATTCGTCTAAACTTTTCTGTATATTTTCAGGTACTCTGCCTTTCAATAGTTTCTGCTGCCGCTGTCGACTTACAAATCCTATCCCGCTTCAGCACCGTATCTCGCGGCCGCAATTGGATCAGCGATGTTATCGTAATAATTACAGTCTTATTTGGTATACCGCTGGCTATTTGGGGAACCGTTTCGGCTGTGAGAAGAAAAATTCGGGGATTGCAAGTGGTTTGTATAGAACTGTATCGACAGTTAATAAATGAGGAACCCCAGAACAAAACTGGTTAAGTCCACTCTCTAACCAATTTTTTTTTATTCGAGTTTTTTTTTATATTGCGGACAACATAAGACAACAATTTATTATCAAAACCGTGCAGAATTATTTCTAAATTTGACAAAAAAGACACATTCCTTTAATCAAAAACGAATAAATCTCATACATTCTAAACATTATTTTTGTATCTAAACCGGATAAATCCTAATACTTACTTTGTTAGCATGGTAGTAATCGAAAGCGGATCGAATCAATATTTTTAATTAAAAACAGAAAGCTGGTAACACTAATAGAATAACATAATATCAGAATAACATCAGCAGAATATTATCAGTAAAATAACATCGGTAGAATGACATACCCTACTAAAGCTATCATGCGATATTTAAAAACGATTTGAACCGGGAGACCTTAATCCCTAAATCTAAGACCACTAAATCCTTAAACCTTAAACCTGAGACTACATTTTTCTGCAAAAGGGGACAAGTCCTTTTTGTTTTTCCAATAACTACAATATCTTAAGTACCTACTTATTTCTGAGCCTCTCAAATGCATACTGTAATAAGTTTTCCAGTTTTGCTTCTACTGCAAAATTTACTTCTTGTTTTGTTCTGTTGCTCCTCATTACACAAATAATAAAATATTTTAAAATTATTTAGGAATGTTGTGGTCTGCTGGTGATCGCTTTTGTTACCTTTGTCCTTGCGACTATTCTTATCGCTGATTTACCAAATGAGGAATCAATTCTTAAGGACCGGTTGGCCGAATCATTCGCTAAAACTCGTTCGTCTGCTGAACACAAAGAAGGCTGGGATGAAATTCATAAAACAGTAAGTTTAATGTTATGTTGATTATATATACGCATTTTAAAATCATTGTGATCATTAGTACGAAAAATTGAGTTACGTTGCATATTTCTTCGTACTTTAAAGTCGTTATGATCATTAGTAGGATAAATTGAGAGGTTCCGTTGTATCTCCGACAACGATGAGGAAGAGCGAAGAATCCAGCGTATGTAAAATGAAAGAGCCCAGCCCGACCTGTGTGAGATGCTCGACTAGAGTGAAACATAAACCTATAAGGTTAAACCTATAAGTTTTTCGCCTAAAAACGTCTTTAAAAAGGCTCCTATGCGTTTTGTCGCCCGCAAATATTTTCCTATATCGCGTGGTCCAAGATTGCGGAGCGAAGTGGCGTATATATTCTAAAAATAGGCAATCGTCCATTGCTCAGTGTCTTCCATCTGTGCTTACGTCATCGAACAGGTGAGGCATCGGATAGATTATTCGGAATTCACTCCTAGCCATAGCTCCGCAACGAAAAGGGTTACACGAGTGCTTCTTGCGTCGTCGTGTAGATCTTGTCGTATTCTAAAATATGAGCTGAGCAGAAAACTTGTGCTGAAAACCTGTCCACGAAAGACGTTTTCACGCAAAAAGATTGCAGTAGTGTGGCGATACTACACTGACTACACACGCAATCTTTTGCATTTGTTTGTTCGATTTAATTTTTGTATGCACTACCATTGATTTTATAGATAAAATCAATGGTTCTACTTTTACAAAACATTACATTTCAATTGTTCACATTTTAAATTGTTACGTTCAAAATTCAGCTACGACAACATTAAAAAAATATATTATTCCAAAAATTACAGAACTCAGTTTAAGAGAAGATGGAGTGTTACATATACTGGCAACATTTCAAATAATAAATTACTTTTAAGGTCGGCAAGGATTCACTCCTTCCCGCCCTCTCTCTATGGACTATCGAACTAAGCGGTTGCGTTTCATTTTGTCGACAAATACAATTCTGGACTACAATTACTACAAAACCGAATAAAACGATAAAATATTGATTTTATGCATTATAGTTCTCGTGCTGTGGCAATTTGGGGCCGATGGATTTCGGCCCTCCATCATCTCCGCTTCATATTCCACCGGAAGTGCCCATCTCGTGCTGTACCAATGCCCGTCAGAACCTCACCAGCGACGAAGAAGCGCGCACCAGGAACACGTGTGTTCATCAGAGACTGTACTACCAGCACGGATGTCAGTCAATCGTTGTCAACCATTTCGGCGTCGCCGCGCTTAACGTGATTGGCATCATGACGTTGGCAGCGTTTGTCATGGTAAGTGAGGAAATATAGTATGTCCAGAAGTTTCCGAGGTACCACTCCTCGAAAATTGGCATTGTTTAGCCCTTGGAGTAAATGGGTATTTTCATGGATGCATCTGTCTCTTTTGCAGGATTTTCGGCGACATCGACTTAAAGTACTATAACTACGAAACTACTACACCAATCATAAAAAGAACAACTGCACAATGATTGCATTGAAATTTCGAATATAGAATATTGAAATATCATTTTGTAAAACAATTAGATAATTATGAATAAATATGAGAACGTCAAAGAAGTGAAAAAAACGCGGAGCCAGATCTGGTCGTATCATACTCAACGGATAATTGCTTCAGAACCAGATTTGGTCGTATCATACTCAACGGGTTAGTAATATTATTGACGCGCCATCCCTCAGATCACCAAGTGGCTCAACAAACCTTTAAATAATTTCTCTTTTGCTTATTGTAAATTAGGAATGTATGCAGTTTAACAAACTCTTCTACATTAAAGATATTTTAATGTTATACCATTATATCCATCAGACTGATTTCGAATTTCTAAAAACCTTTGCTCTATCTCTATACTATACTGCAGTTTAGCTATCACTTCCATATTAAAAAAAACTAACTGAACCCGTTTATGACACTTTTTTTTAGCCATAGGTGTTCATGAATTGTTTAAAAAAACTGACAACCTACTGCCTGTATCTTGCTTATTTATATACAGTTTATATTATCTCGCTTATATTATCTCGCATATATTTTATCGCTTATTTATATAGAGCAAAGATTGTGTGATGATATTATATAGAGCAAAGATTCAAAATCAGTGTGATGAATATTGTGAGGTGAAAATAAAACATTATTAATGTAGACGAGCTGCTAAGCTGCATCAATGCCGTTTTTTTTTTTAATTTGTGAAATATAGCTAGTTTTCAAAAAGCCGGAGACCTCCTCGGTTAGGCTTAAATTGAAGTAAATTTAATTGAATTAAAAGAAAAAAACAAAACCTTTTTCTACAGGACGCATGCCTTAGAAACTATTAAGCAAAAACCGAAAAAGTACTAAAAAATCGCAGCTTTTTGAGCTTGCAGGTCCTTAATTAAACCTGCAAATTTGGTCTTCTGCTATTGGAACATGTGCTGACACAATAAATTAGAGCTACATGATCTTTTTCAAGTTCGGAGTCTTTTTATGTACAAACTGACTTGGCTACACATAACATCCGCCCTCGCTCGCCAGAGTAGTGAATGATCATAGATGTTGGGCAAAGATAGATGATCGTACAGAATCGACAAACGCGAATTTGTCGCATATTTGAGTGATTCACTACGTACTACCATTGATTTTAACACTATAAAATCAATGGTACTACTGATCAACTGTCGACCATGTCACCATAAATAATAAAACTCTATGTACTAACATGCTCAACACCCGATTTAACAGTAGTGCGGTTTTAACTACAACGGGCGAACCCGCCACCCCTACTTGGGTTGTCGACTACAACGGGCGAGCCCGTCACCACAGGAAGTTTTAACGATTAGTCGTTCTATCGACCTGCAGTGAGCGTAGAAGACTTTGGACAAAAACAATCCACCGTCTAACTAGGCCACAACCCGTTAGAGACCAACGCCTTACCGCGAGATAGCCAGTTATGCTACCTGGAGGGCCCGACTCTCGCGCCCTAACTTCCAATTGTGACCAGATTTCTCCGGTCTCTCGATTGGTTCCGAGTTCGAGGTCGCTTGCGCAGTCCTCTCCCTTACGAAGCGGTGAAACGGTGAATACCGAATCTATCGCGGACCATGGCGTCCTTTGCCCGCCTCTTACCCGGGATCGGATAGCCAATCGTCATTTCAAGAGCAGTCGCCGTAAGGTACGCAACCACCCCCGCTCTATAGGAAACAATACAGCTTCCAGACTCCCCCGACTGTTAGTCAGAGAGCACAATCGATTGGCTTGCGCCGCACGGTGTGCAGACCGTCCAGGAGCGCCAGAGGTTTGATTCCCAGGGGAAACTGACCAGGGCCAGAGTCCTACCCAGGTTCGCACCCCGTGCGTGGAGGCCGTCGGATGGGTGTTAACCCGTGAGTGTGACCGACCCTGAACACATGGGTCTTCGTGGCCAACCCATCATGGGCCCATTAGCTCCCGAACCCGCCACCCCAGGCTGGTATAACGATATGTGATCGTTCTTTCAGTCGTGGTATGCGTTTAGAAGACTTAGAGAAAAGACAATCTACTGTCTAGCTCGCCAACAGCCCGTTAGAGACCAACTCCTTAAGGCGAGGCACCGGGAAAGGTACTCAGCGGGGAGCCTCGCCCCCTAATTCCCAGTTTTGGTAGGATATCTCCATCTGAAGTTAACCTTCAGTATACTTCCATCCTCCCGACTGGTTACGGGTTCAAAGTCGCTTACGCTGCCTCTACCTGTTGTATTACAGCGGTATCTCAATTTGAATTTATCGCGTCCCTGTGCGTTTTTTGCCTGTAGTTCCACATTGTTACGATCACACATGTAAAATAGCTAACAACGCTGTATGTTTTCTTAATAAATAAAGAAATAAAGAAATCAATGTTGTTATAGATGGCAAAATAAATTGCTATCAGTTTCGCCGTCAATGCTATTGGCGCTACCTGCATTTCGCCAGCGCGAAAGGGATGCCAAATCGTACTACTAAGTTAAGCAATCTAATACCATGTATAATTAGATCATACAAATCGAAATTAGTTGACATTAGTCGTCTATCGAACACATTCAATATCGCAGTATCACAGGTAATAAATACTTGGATGAGTATTAATAGTATTACTGAAGTACTTGCTAAATATATACTTGAATATAAATTGGGTGTAAGTAATTTGCTAATTTGCTTACCAGTGATTAAATCCGATATAAAAATAGTGTGGAACCATTAACGTATCCAGGTAGTATGTATCTAAATACTTTAAAATTAATATCTAAAATTATATACCTATTTTTTTCAGGTCTTAACGAGTTCAGCAGCTGGAGGACTCACACTCTACATAAAACTCTCAAATAGAAATAAAATCAAAACGACAGAAACTGACAATACATTAGAAGCCCCATAGACAATCGTCATTGCGGACTATACTAAAATATATGATCATATCACCATATGGACATAATAATATGATCAAATAAAAATATAAATAAGGATTTCTGTGTTTTATTTTCTGAAGCGACGGCATCGTGCGGAATTTATAGGTATATTATTTATTTTATTATCTATAACATAAACTATAACTTAAAAGTGTACAAACAAACAACATTACATAATATTTGTTGATTTTCTGTCCGCGTTCAACCACTCTCGCAAGAATCTGGACAATTTTACTGCAAGCAGCAGTGAAATTATCTGAAATAAAGAAAAATATCGAATTATAATAATACATTCATTTACTATTTTAAAAAAACATTCATACTTCTACTGCTATGATCAAGCCGCTAATCGCCTGTAAAATCATCAGTGCATCAATCGGTCCCTGAAAATTATTTAATAAAAAATAAGTAGATCGATCTGTCGGAATTCAGATGAATTAATATTAGCAGAGTTTCGAACCGCTTGCAGTTTGTCAACACAGTTGTCGTCAGCGACGTATAAAATATCTGCCAGTTGGCACGTCGATGTATCGCTAGGTGGCCGTAGTGGGCAACACGACGCGGGCACCGCATCGAGCGAAGTTCCAAACCAATCTTCTATGCCGTTAGCACCGCAGCAACCAAACTGAAAACATGCAATGACTGATAGAAGCATCGGTGGTTCAGTGGTAGAATGCTCGCCTGCCACGCGGGCGGCCCGGGTTCGATTCCCGGCCGATGCATTCCTTTTAGTTTTTTTTTCGTATATTTTAGTTACTAGATTGATATAGTTACCAGATAGATTATGTAAAACAAAGTTATATTATTATTGAAGATTTTTAATTTATTTATTTATTTAAAGCAATGCACATAATAAGCGACAAGCGTAACAAATTATATTTAATATCTACACTGACCCACAGCAAGTTGTGTCACGCTTATAGTGAAGATCGGTCCATGTCGCCCAACTAAGTATGAACACTTGTTCTAGGGCAGACATATTAAACAAATACTAGTTTAAAAAGAAAACATAATCAAAAGAAAAAAAAGTAGTTTAAACAAAAAGAAAAAAAGCGAAAATGGAAAAAAAACATTGAATTAAATATAAATATGCATAAAAATAAAATATGTAAATATATAATTATAATAAAATAAAACATTGAAGTAAATAGATAATTAAATACACATATCCTTCAGTTAATAATAAACTATATAGTCATAATTTAAATTATAAATAAAATTTGTAATATTTGTAAGAAAAATAAAAAGTCACAATAAAATTATAATACCATACCATTAATAGTAAAGTTTCTAAAAAAATTAAATAGTCACAAAGAAAAATTAAAATAATAGAAATAGTCACAAAGTGCAGCCAAACAAAGCTAGATAGTTGAGAGTTCTTGGTGTATTCTGTACCTTCCTGGCCCAAGCATCCACGAGACCAGTTGTTTCTTAAAAATTGGAATGCTCGGGCTAATCTTTATACCTGCAGGTAGGATGTTATATATCCTAGGACCTAGATAAGTGAAATTTCTTTGGCCAAATGATGTGCTCCTTCGGGGAATTGCAACGTAGTCACTATTGGCACGTCTTGTGTGTTTAGTTTGCTGGGATTTAATTTTTTCCTTAAGAGCGATCCGACCTAAAATCATTTTCACATATAACATTCGCACTTCTAAAACATGCATTTCCTTAAATGTGAGATCTGATGCATACGTGAACGGTTTTCTTAATATTATTTTGATCAAACCTTTTTGCGCGACAAGGAGTGGTTGAAGAACCGTTTTCGCACATCCTCCCCAACCAATAATGCCGTAGTATAAAATGGACTCACATAGCGTATAATATGTCCATTTAATAGTACGTCACGTAGCCAAGTTGTCTAATTTTTGTGGATAAATAATCAATATGCCCAGACCACCGTAGGTTGTTGTCGATTATGATTCCAAGATATTTAATAGAGTTTACCCTTTCTACGTTCAAACATCGGCAGGTCAGCTTATTGTCACAGTCATGTATAACCAGATGAAGATTTTCTGGTGCTTGTCCAGCTTTTGTAGCACTAAATGCAACAAATTTGGTCTTGCCGATATTAAGTGTGAGCAAAGCCTCATCTAACCAATCTTTTACCAATTCCATCTCGTGATTTGCCATTTGAAATACTTCATGCCAATTACTGCCTTGAAAAATAATTACTGTGTCGTCAGCATATGTGATAGTTTTATTTGTCACTAGATCGCATAGACTATTAATATAAACTAGAAACAGGATCGGTCCCAGAACACTGCCTTGTGGTACGCCATAATTTAAGTTTCTCAGATTGCTATTAACATTTTCAATGCACACATATTGTTTTCTGTCAGTAATGTAACTTCTGAACCAGGCTAACGTCTTGTTTTTCGCTCCTATATCCTGTAGTCGCTGTATTAGACCGTCATGTGGGACAGTGTCGAACGCCTTTGCTAGATCTAAAAAGACAGCTAAACATTTTTCACCTCTGTCTATACAAGATGACACAGTTTTTGTTAGCTCGGCCAAAGCATCTGATGTACCTAGGTCCTTAAGGAACCCAAATTGGTTTTTAGAGAAAAAATCGTTCGAATTTAAATATTCTATTAGCCTTTTCTTTGTTACTTTTTCAAAAATTTTGGACAGTGTGTTAAGCAAGGAGATCGGTCGGTAGTTTTGAATGTTCGAATGATCACCGCCTTTGTAAATTGGAATTACTTTTGCACATTTCAGGCACTCTGGAAATATCCCTTGTTGGTAATAGCTAATATTGACTAGGTGACAAATGGGCCCGATTATATAATCAATGAAGTAGGTACCTATATAAAACAATTTAAATTTATAATAAGTAAATATTAAGTGAATATTATGCGAATAATTTATACCAAAGTATTTAGGAATAATATTTCTAAAAAAACCTGTATTGTTAAAAAATAAAATATAATATTTTAAAATACATATTAACTACGACTGAAAAAAACATATTTCCTTTTTTTAACCCAAAAAAGTCTTTTTTCCTAGTATGAAACTAGGCCATTCCGTTGAAGATTAGGTGGAACATTTAGTTGAACCTATAAAATCAATGGTTGAACCATAATTTATAATTTTTGATCGTGCAGCGTGATGTCCGCAGGATGTCCTTTACTTTACGGGATGTCCTTAGGCAGGCGGCAGGATGTCCTTTACTACCTATATTTTCTTTTTTTTTTGTTTTGTGAAACATACAGCATATATGTATAGAAAAAAAGAAAGTTTCCTGCGAAAGAAACATTTTAAACAGCTATTATAATATATGATAATTATAATTACATGATTACTTAAAAGACAGGGAATCACTGACTTATGCCCGCTTTACATGTTGGCCAATCCTTGGCCGCATCGCTAAGGCTCAGTTGGCGGCGCCAGTCGGCACCTTTGTGACGTATGAATGTGTAAGAGCGAGAGAGACATAGGCAATGACCAAGAGACATAGGCGTCTAAAACGGGCACAGTATACCGAGAGAGCCTTTTACACGCATGGAGCGGGTTTTATACGCATGGAAGTATCCTTCCCCAACCCCCACAGAGCCAGCCCTCTTATTAGCATTGTTAGGTTCGGCGCAAACGAGCTACCGGCCACAGCCACAAAGGGCCAGCGACAAGCAGATGACACACCTTTTGAAACATTTTGTAGGGACTCGCTGCAAAGGCGTGACCGGTGGTCCACACTCGCTACAGCAGTGGCCGCCACTCGCGACTTGTGGCTGACGCAGGCCACAAAACGCTGACACTCGCCACTGCGCGTCGCTCCACAGCCTCTCACTACTTACCTCTCATCCTCTACGTCGTCTGCGTATGCAGTAGCGCGACCAGACCTTCCGTCTCAAAGTCCATCGTGAGACTGCACCGCAGAGAGAGGATTTAAATTGAGGCGATCACCGACCACCTGCCGCGGCTACCGAACACCGGTTGCTTGCAGTGGCGCTGGCGCGCGACAGCCACCGGTGGCTGTGGCCGGTTCATCGATCCATCCATTATGCATTGACACTCGCAAGGCGCTTTTGTTTCTTCGCTGGTTGCATAGTCCATGATCCACTTTAAGATGCAATCGCCAATAAAATAATGTAATGGAACAAGTCACATGACGCACTCGCTACCAGGCATGTTTGGCGAAAAAGCATCCAACAACAAAACTTAACATATGGACACATCAGCGCGGGTGGCAACTCCCGACGCGTGGCAACTCCCGATGCGGGACAAATGAGACAAAGAGCGGGACGCGGGATTTAAAGTTGCGGGACTGTCTCACAGAATGCGGAAATATGGCAACCCTAACCTAAAGGCGGCTGTATCAGCGTTTTCATCTTTATTAATTAGATGTATAATTTTACATTTATACCTACATGTATTTACTATACAAATATTTTTGCAAAAAAAAATCCTGGGCTCTTCTCCATCTTGACTATTTCAATTTCCTCGCGTAACGGGCGACACGCCAAGTTTGTAGAATTCAGTTGCCTTTTATTTAAACACGACTGCCCAACAAAATAGGAGTGTGTGTTCAATGTTCATCTATGTATGTTTTCCATTTTTTATTCCACCATAATTTCTAAACACTCGAACTGATTTAGAAGTATAATATTGTTAGGATAAGTACTGTTAGAATCATTGTCATTCCTAGTATCATAGGGTACATTAACTGTCCAAATATCAAGTACCTAAATAGTTGTCTAAATATCCAAATCTCAAAATGTCAATAAATTAAAATAATTTCGTGTTTAGTGCCAAATGAAAGGTCTGATTCAGTAAATTCCGAATATATATATATATATATATATATATATATATATATATATATATATATATATATATATATATATATATATATATATATATATATATATATATATATATATATATATATATATATATATATATATATATATATATATATATATATATATATATATATATATATATATATATATATGCTTCCGCCAATTTGTCAATCGGAGCTCGGTTAATATTCGCCGTAATCCTAAGCACTTTTGGACGTACATAAAAAATATACGCAAAGGCGGTAAAATACCACAATCTATGGTCTGTGGAGATGTTTGCTTTAACGATGGCTCCAGCATTAGCGAAGGATTCTCTGCATATTTCGAATCAGTTTTCAGCTCTGCTGACCAATCCACGCCGTACCCGGCACTTCCGGACGTTCACCCGTACAACCCAACAAACTGTTCTATCGGTTCGATCGAATTTTCTACAGAGGTTATTTACAAGTATTTATCTAACTTGGATATCAATAAGGGCGCAGGCTGCGATGGAATTCCACCTATGTTTTTTAACAACTGCGCCGCTTCTCTATCTCCGCCTCTGACAATTATCTTTACGCGATCGCTACAAGAGGGAATATTCCCTGACGTGTGGAAACAGGCACTAATTATCCCGATACATAAAAATGGTCCCAGAAACAGTATCGAAAATTATCGCCCAATTTCAATTCTTCCAGTTCTGAGTAAGGTCTTCGAGAAGATTGTGTACGACCAACTTTATCCTGCAATTAAAAACTCGCTTTCTGAGTATCAACACGGTTTTTCAAAGAAGCGCTCTGTCATAACTAATCTTAGTCTATTTACCGATTTTATATCGGAAAACATGGATAAACGCCTACAGACGGACGCCGTGTACACTGACTTTTCGAAGGCCTTTGACAGGGTTAATCACCCCATACTAATTACCAAATTACTACAGTTCGGAATTCACGGGGATCTGTTGAGATGGTTTGCGTCTTATGTGGCCAATCGACATCAAGCTGTCACTGTTGGTGGTTATAGGTCCGAGTATGTTAGAGTACCTTCTGGAGTACCGCAAGGTTCGCATCTCGGGCCATTATTGTTTAATATTTATATTAATGACATCGCCTCTTGCTTTCACACATCTAAATTTATCGTTTATGCCGATGATCTAAAAATTTATTCCACCATTAAAGGTACGAAAGATTGCATAAACATGCAACGCGATCTAGACCGACTCTTGGTATACTGCCACAAAAACAAGCTCTGCCTCAATCCCTTAAAGTGCAATACCATCAGTTTTACCAGAAATACTCGGCCAATTGTATATAACTATCTTATCGATGGCGAAAACATTCCAAAAACATCTTTAATACGCGACCTCGGACTTTATTTAGATACGAAGCTTACATACAACGACCACATAGATTACATAGTTCTTAAGGCCAAGAAAATGTTAGGATTTTTGTTTAGAGTATGCAGACCGTTCAGTGACACCCTCGCCTTAAAAACACTGTATTACGCATATGTCAGAAGTGTCTTAGACTTCGGATCCACTATATGGTCACCGATGTATGCTGCATCTGTCAACAAGGTTGAGTGCGTCCAAAAGCGTTTCTTGCGATACCTAAATTGGCGCGAGCACTCGAACTTCGAGACATATGAGGAAAGAGCGGATTACTTTAAGGTTGCACTGCTCTATAATAGACGGACCATAACCGACATGTCTTTCCTATATGACATCCTTCATGGTTTAATAGACTGTCCAGCTTTAACTGAGCGAATTTCCTTGAGAGTGCCCCCCAGAAGTATCCGAGTTTCTCGTTTGTTTCATGTGCCCAGGTGCAATTCAAGCCACTTCAGCAACTCTACTATGATACGGTTACTCACCTCTTTTAATAACAGGTTTAATGACCTTGACATTTTTTCTCTGGACAGGAAGCCTTTTCTTCACGCAGTCGAAGAAAAGCTCAGGAACGATAATTAATTTAAATTTACTTATTACTTTATAATATACAATATATTTATGTGTGTATGTATGTCTATATGTATATATGTGTATATATATATATATATATATATATATATATATATATATATATATATATATATATATATATATATATATATATATATATATATATATATATATATATATATATATATATATATATATATATATATATATATATATATATATATATATATATATATATATATGTCAATAGTATACGTATGTATGTGTTATAATAATCCCTCCCTTCCATTTCCATTCCCCTATTGTAATTACACATTTATATTTAGAAATGCTTCTTTTTCCTTTTTTCTTAAAAAGAAGGTTATAAAATTATTATCTTTTAAATGGGTACTTTATATTTTTTGCTAATTTAAAATGTATTAATGGCTATATTGATGTTAATTTATAAAATGTTTTTTTTATATAAAGAATATGCTGTATACATTTAGTTAATAAAATAAAATAAAATATATATACTATATATATACCTATATGGATAAAAACATAAACCACAAATATTTAATTTAAAAACGTAATAAAAATAATTATAAATACAGTAGTTGACACTTTATAACGACAGTCGTGGTTTTTATCTCTTCTAATACATTTACTTGTTATTTTAGTGCAAGAAATCGTTTGTTTCAAGCCTTATGCGTGTCTCTTTAATTTTTATTTTTTTTTTTAAAAAACTCGTAATGTTTGTGGTATTTTGATTAGCTGTCATTGCGGCATATGTGGAATAAGATTTAATTATTAGAGTTTTTATTTAAAATTTGATTAACGAGATAAGTCCAACCATATGAGCCTATTAGATTTTTGCCGATATTTATGCTGCTACAAATAATATTGTGTTGATATACATACCTCTTTCTGTGTCACATCAATAATTTTGGCGGCTGCTCCATCTTCTTCATATATTTCCATTGCTCCTAAGAAACTTCTTATAATGTATTCTCGTCCTGGTGATTGTTTAATAAGCGATGCAATTATGATAAATATTTTGATTTGTATCATACACAGAAGGGCCAAACCGTACTGAAAATTAAGGGGAAGTAAGTTCATTATATCTCAGTAAGCAGTGTGTGCAGCAATGGGCCCAACAAATATTATTAAATAAACAACTCACCACTACAATAGCAACATAGCAATTCTTAACCGCTGCCAAAAATCCAATAAGTGCACAAATGCACATAGCAACGCCAATACTAGCAACCAACACCAGTGGAATTTCTGTATATCTGAGAAGCGCCTCGTATTTCATCCATTTGCAGTGAAAAAAAGCGGTGAGTGATATCAAGAACATCGCTAAGAACTGCAAAACATTTCGTGAACGTGAGAATCAAAACGATGCAGTATAGTATTATAAATAGGATATAAACGAATTTACCTCGTGAAATTTGTAGCACTCGGCGATTCGGTGACGTTGCAGCCGCCGTTGTCCAGGGTAGACAGTCTACCCTGGACAACGGCGGCTGCAACGTCAACGAAACGTCGGGTGCTACAAATTTCACGCGGTAAATTCGTTTATATACTATTTATAATGTCAAACAACCGCGATAGTCTTCGATGCAGTATAGTTTTTAAAATTTAAGTAGTTTAGCTAACTCTGTCAAACATTAAAAAAAAACACCGCCAATTAGGTGTTTATGATAGTTTGAAAACCTACCGCTATATATGTTTTTATGAATTGTTTTAAACCAAACTAATTCAACCTACGGAAATATAGGTTATATCTCGCTTATTTATAGAGATAGAGCAAAGTATTTACAGATTCGGAATCAGTAATGAGGTGACATTAAAAAAATCAATATATAAGAGTTTGCTAAACTGCATAAATACCTAGTTACACGATTGTCCAACAAAAAAGGAGTGTAGTATTTCATTTACAAAACCGTAATCAAAATAATTATAATTACAGTCGTTCACTTTCTGTAACAGCAGTCGTGTTTTTTATTCTTTTAAAAATATAATACTTACCAATATGGCGCAGTTACCAATGTAAAACAAAAATTTCCACTTTAATACACTTGCTTCAGACTTAATCTTTTTCTTCAACCGATTATATTTGAGGATTTCCTCCAAATTGTTGCATTTAAGAGTATCATCCATTAAGTTGACTGTCAAAACAGCCATTTTTCGTACTGGTTTTATAAAATTACTAAAAAAATATTTTAAAATCACCGGCAGTATTAACCATACGCTTTGATCGTAGTAGAACTTGTTGTGATTGTGTAGACTGAGTTATTCAGCGTTATCTTATCATTTTACAAGAGAATCACTCGTCTGGAAACACTTTCGCCATGTTTATTTTAGTTGATATTTTATGAGGCTATAAATCCCGACATACCTACCTACTTTCAAATGTTTGATCGTCTTCGGAAATATTAGTTTTAAGCTCGCTTGTGTGAAATATAAAACGTCAAAACAATGGCCTTAAACATATAGGCTAGGATTAATTAATCATTATCACAACTGAGCCATGTTGCTTATATGTTTTATCGTAACAATTTTGTGTTAAATCTGTGTATATTTAAAAAAAAGTTGTATATACATATTATAAAGCACGATATTCATCGCAGATAAATTGTAAAATCAAAACGAGCCAGTATAGTAGGTATATACTGGGCTCGATTGCGTTTCTTCGTGCACTAAAATCCAAAATTAGTTTATATTAACGAGACAGGGCAATACGCTAGAGCGAAATGTGAAATGAACGGTTGTCGCTTTTTCCCATTAAAACTACCCACAAAAGATAAAGCACCTGAATCTAAGACAGCAAGAAATGTTTTCATACTTATTTGGACGATTATTAGTTCGACATGTAGTTTTAAAGCGGATAAATCTACGATCGTTCGTTTTATATTCCGCTCTAACGTAATGCTCTATCTCGTTCACTTGAACTAATTTCAGTCTTAGTTCACAAAGAAACGAAATCAGGCCTCAATATATACCACATACGAAAACCAAGTGGCTTCCATGTACAAACTTTTTAAATAAAACAGCTTTAAACTAGCAATAAAATGCAATGATAGCACTAGCATTTACTTCATACTTATGCAGCTATCGAAGAGAGAATGGACCTGAACACTATCTAAACGTGTCGTTGCACTATACTATCTATACTTGCGCTATCTTTTGCATTTGCTTTAGCGATGTACGAGTGGACTTTTATTTAAAAAACACACTTGTATATTTTAATATAGGTAAAGGTGTCTCAATAAGAGTGCACTATTTTGTCTAAAAATAAACACGTATTTTTTCAGCACCTTGTTATATTTTTATTGCATTGTAAAGTAGGCATGTTCAGATTAATTATGGAGTGAAAAATCCAGCAAATGGCCTCCGTGGCTCTGATTACAGCCCATTGCTCCTTTCATGAAATTATCAATGTCTTTTTGACCAAGATGTGGCTGTATCTCACCAATGATGCGTTGGATCTCAGTCTTGAGCTCAGAAATTGTTTCTGGTTTATTCGCATGGACCCAAGATTTCACAAATCACCAAATAAAGAAACCGCACGGCGTTAAATCGCATGATCTTGGTGGCTAGTCAACATCCGAGTTTTGTTAGATGATTTCTGGAAATAGTTCCTGCAATAAATCGATTGTTCCATGCACGGTTTGGCAGATAGCGCCGTTCTGCTGAAACCACATGTCGCCCAGATCCATGCCGTCGAGTTGAGCTCACAAGAACTCCGTTATCATGCTCCTGTAACGAATGCCGTTCACCGTCACTGCAGCTCCGGCCTCGTTTTAAAAAAAGTACGGCTTATGATCACGCCGCCTGATCAATATCCGCGCCAGACAGTTGCTCGTTGTGGATGCATTTATTTCTCATAGATCGCGTGCGGATTTTCCGATCCTCAAATCCTACAATTTTGCTTATTCACGAAGCCATTCAGATGTAAATGCGCTTCATTGGTAAATATGTTTTTCTTACTAAAATTGGCATTCACTTAATTTTGCTCCATTACCCATTGAAGGAATTGCCGGCGCTTTGCATGGTCTGCTGGTTTGAGCTCCTGAGTAAGCTGAATCTAGTACGGGTGAAGGTAGAAGTTTTTCATCAAAATTCGCTGCGTAATGCTTCGTCAAAATTTGAAGTTGTTGGGAACGATGCCGAATTTATGTTTTCGGATGATTCATAATTTCCTAATCACCGGACATGCGCAGACTACTACTGATAGTGTAGACCGGGTGACTGAAAGACAGAGAAAAAAAGTATTAAAAAGTATCCTATTTACACTTCAACTCAGGTGGCAATGTTTTAAAGTCCTCTAAAAAAAGAAACTCCTACAAAGTAACCGAAATAAACACAGGGTAATTTTATGACATAAGAGGACTCTACATAGTATGGTAAATATTATTGATGAATAAGGTTTTACACTATTAATGAAGAAGGTATGAAAATAATTAGGTTGACTTCAAAACAGAAAAGAAAAGCCCTAGGAAATGGCATATCTAAGTTTTAAATGATCACTATACGAGAATTGTGAAAGTAATGAGAAGACAAAGAGGTAATAAGTTAAAAACTGCAGTTGGGTTACATTTCTCTGCGCCGCCTAATATTGTCTCTATGTTCTACAAATTTGATACCAATGTATCCTAATGCCTTTTTTGAGTTACTGAATGCAGTAGCCAAATAATTTCTAGAGACACCGATGAAGTACTGTAGACAGAGACGACACGGAAGACCGGATGGACGGCGGACAGATAGACAGACTCGTCACATAAAAAGTAAACAGTATAAAATGTGTAATGGGAATGTACGGGCAACTACAGTGAATGTGGCACCGGCGTCGATTGGTACAGGAATTTGTGAGCGAGATGGACGTAGGCAGTGGTCAAAGCATTGGCCAATGTGTAGAGCGTGCATAATATGGCATGGTCAGGGACTGTAGATGGAGATCCTAACTCCTGACAGCCATTGGACTACAGAGGTTCGGTCATTCATTTATTGAAAATTCAATAAAAAGCGAGGTGTCTGAAAAGTACTTGTCACTACATAGACAAATATGACACATTTTGTTACTAACAATGCGCTGTATGTAAATTTCGTACAAATAGAAAAAAAAACAGTTAGTACAGGTACATTTTTACAACATTAATTGAAATCGTTTACTAAAAAAAATATTATAATCTCCTTTTATTTATAGAAATTTTTGTTACTTTGACAATGTACTAATCTTACTAAATGTTCAGGGACTAATCGCCTCAACGCCCTCTAGCGTGACAAATAGCAGTAATCATCCCTATTTAGCATGTTTGTTGACTAATTTGAGAAAAGGCGTTATTATCGTGTAGAGATAATAATAATAATAATTCATATCGTTCGTTTTTTGGTCGTCCTTTCAGAATTTAAAATATAAATAAAATAATGACAGTTGGTTTTGTAACGTAATGTCAGTTACAGCCGCTAGATGGTAGCGCGTCCGTATCAAAATGGCGTCGGGCCGCACGAACAGCTGGTGAACGAGTCGCCCGCCGCCCGTCCGCCACCCACTACCACAGATTAGTAAGAACGTACACTATTGCATCAGATGCGTCATACCCTAATTAATGAAACGCCTAAAACATCTAGCATGATATTTAGCTTAGATGGACCAAATTTTAAGATATACCTGTATACGATTTTGGTTTTAAGAATGATATTGCTACCTAATTGATTGATAATTGAAGGGTTAAAAACCAAAATGACAATGTAGCTTGCCATATTAGCGTTGTGCTGACAACACATTATAGGACACATCATAGCATAGGATATCATTGGATTTCATATTTGAATTTGGCGAGATTAGCCGCAATACCGAGTAGCTAGGGTACTTACTGATCGGTGGAGGATTTGTTAATACGCCTATTTGGACTGTATAATGGAAGGTTACTCAGTTATCCCGGTTAGAACTAATTTAATCGATAATACTCGCTACTTTGCATAAGAATATCGAGAAACTATGTAAGACGTCTATGTTAGGTTCACTGAGATTAGTGAGGAAGCAGTGACAATGGCCTGTTCTGGCATTGCGGTTTGTGAGTCGTCAAAGCAATGTTGTGTGTACTATCAGGTATGTTCAAAGAATGATTTGAATTTCGGTTTAAATTCGGAAGACGATAATAGCTATCCATAGTTTCAGAACTGCCAAATACCCGGTTAAATACACACTCGCCCTTCCCTCCCCTCAAATTATAGAGGGGTATCTGATTCTCTCTTAAATTCCGTGAAACCCGATGGAATCGAATTCGTTCGATTCGCACGAGCTTTTCATTCTGTAAAAGTGTTTTAAATTTTAATATGTATTTTGAAACAAAGTTGTATTTTGATTGTGTTTGGTCGTCACGAGCGATTAGCAACGACATGGCAATCGAGCCCTCATCGACAGATTGAGATATAGCTATGTCGATTGCTGCAATACCTCGACAGCTATTTGGACCACCTTTGTTTCTCCAACGTGTTGCTGTTGGCGTTGCACGACTTGTCATTTATGCCGGACACGTGGCGCTCCAATAGCTCCATTAGGAGACTGAACAGAAAACGTAGAAATATAACAAAGGTCCGTGACGCGATATTATTCAATCCGATAAAGAGCGAAATACTTACCCTTTCCGTAACATCCAAATTTGCAGCACGTGCTCTTTTGGTTTTTACCTCGTTTTGCATCCTATAACGTGCATCAACGAAAATGCGTGGAGGAAACGTCCAAATAACCCGAAACAACATACAGGTTATAACGAATTGAGGTTATATCGCAATTATAATAGCGTAATAACGCCAAGTTGACGCCAACATAACGAACCGAATGTGTCAGTGTTGCTATATGGAAAAAATGACGACCGACTAGTCTAGGTTTAAAATTGGTTTATTAATACCATTGCGTTAATACCCGATTTAGATTGTTACGCGGACTAACTATTCCAAGGATAGTCTGCGAACTAATGAGATCTTTTTAATAATACTGTTAGAGTTTTAACGTTATTTTATATCATATTTGCTGGCTTAGTATGGACGAGGTTTCGGCCGCTTTGTATTGCCATATAATTAAGTTAAAAATTAACTATTCGCTTTGCTATCATCGTCATCATAATAGATCACGGATGTTTGAATTACATCAAGTAAAAAAAGGAAAATGTGAAGCCGAATTTTTAAAACATATACAGACCTATAAGAAGACATATAAAAAAGTTGTCTGGAAGGCAAAACAATTATATCTAAAATCCTCCATTGAACGGTCGGAAAATAAAATCAAAGCTGTCTGGAATATTATAAGCAAAGAGTGTCGTAGGAGTTCGTCTACAGAAAATGTGATTAGGTTAAATTCAAACAGTCAAGCAATATCTGACACTAGTGCAATTGCAGAGCTCTTTAACCCCTCACGTTGCGAGGTAAAAAGTCACCTATCACTTTTGCGCGCGACATATTCGCGCAAAAAATCGACGCGAGTCAACGGCCTTGAGAAAAACGATCATAACTTATAAACCACTAATCGGATTAAAAAAAGATAAAGAGAAAAATGATCGCATTGAAATTTGACATATAAAACATTATAACCTTATCTCGTAAAACAATTAGGATAATAATGAATAAATATTACAAAATTGGCAAACTGAAAAAACTCGCCTATAAAATCATTTCGATTTTTTTGTAAATACAGTTTTTGTAAATATCAAAAATTGTAAATACAGTTATGTTCTCTATTAAATGCTTTACCAAAACGATATTTTTTTTTACTTATTTGCATACAAAAATACGGAAAAAATATTTATTTATTCAGCCAAGAAAAATTGTATGTATTCTCGTAAAAAAAAATTTTTTTAATTTTTAATTTGTGACTACTTATGGTATTTTTTTATATGAAATTCTTTCAAAATAACTTTATTACTACATCACTTCTTCTTAGAAATCACACCAGAACTTTGAGCTTTGTCTGATATTATAGAAAAATCTAAAGTTTTGAGAGTTTCCGCGTCTGAACCTAATAATAAACTTTGAATGCCCATAATATAAAATTCGTTAGATTTTTTCAATTATATTGTCTTATCATAGACTTATTATATGTCTAATAACTAATTACTATACTCCAAAGAGTCACATTTCATCGAAAAACTATGGAAAATCGCACTTTTTTCTCTCATAGTAATTATCAAAACAAGTTTCATTTTCGCGAGCAATATTAGAACACAACATATAATGTTCAAAATACGCCTAATTATGTGATAACTTAGGATGTAAATGAAGCAATACCTATTTTATTAGTAAATTAAAGCGACATTACGTCATGTTTCGCGATATAACGGGATATTTCAAAAACATTACAAAATAAACACGGCCATTTTTTTCGCGAGCCTTGGTTTGTTGACAAAGTGTTTTCTTCGAAAATTCGTGAAAAACAGCAAATGGATTGTCGAAATTATATAATCCTACTGGCTAATCTACTTAAAAAGGGAAATACTCACTTTTATCCGGTATAAACTGCACTTATATCCAGAAAACACTTCACAACACAATCACTTCGGCGAACATCGCGCGCGCCGCCGCCATGGCCGATCTGCGACTGTCGTCAGAAATGAGGTCACCGATTTTGTAAGGGATGTAGTAATTCATATTTCTAACATCGCATGCGGCAATCGAGCAATTTCATAGTGTTGCATATTTGGCTATATTATGGCATCATTCGATAGAATATACAATCGCATTTCGAAATTTAAACGACATTTTCTTGAGCGGCGAGCGCGATATCCCGTATGGGATAGTTTGGATTTCAGCCGGCCGCCATACATATCCCGCAAAGGATGTTAAGTGCCGAGCGGGTTAACGACCAATTCAGCATTCCAAAAGTTGACAATATTAGCTTATTTGAGACGACCCAAACTTTTTCTGACCTTCTATCAAGCTATTGCAATAGAAATAAGGCGACTTTAAAATTTATGTATACGACGCCACAAGAAATTATAAAAATAGGTAATTCTATAAAAATCAAGGACTCTACCGACCTCTGGTCTATTTCGACAAGAATAATGAAGAGCAGTATTGTCCCGGTGGGCGAACATCTGTCTTCTTTATTCAATAAATGTATTGGCTCTGGAATTTTCCTAACTAAAATGAAGATGGCAAAAGTGATTCCTATCCATAAAAAGGGACCCCGGGAAGACATAAACAACTACCGGCCAATATCACTTTTGCCATCTTTTAGCAAGATATTTGAAAAATTAATTCTTCAGAGGCTAAGTACCTTTTTTGCTGAACACAATATCCTTACGCCAAAGCAATTTGGGTTCCGCAAGTCACTATCCACCATAGATGCGATTGCAGGTCTGATGGAAAAACTATTATCTAGCATCGATAAGTCGAATAAAACTTGTGGCATTTTTTGTGACCTATCCAAGGTCTTTGATTGCGTCGATCAGCTTATTTTGCTTCAGAAGCTCGAGCACTACGACATTAGAGATACAGTTCGAAGCCTAATACAATCCTATCTACAAGGACGGACGCAAGTCACTAAAGTCCAAAACAGCTTGAGCGATCACCAAAAAAATACTAAAGGGGTACCTCAAGGTTCCATTCGGGGACCCTTTCTTTTTCTTGAATACATCAATGATATACCAGATTGCGTGTTATCTGATAACGATGAAATTGTACTGTACGCAGATGATACTTCACTAATTTTCAGCGATGCAAATCATGAACAACAGTTAAGCGAATTGACGTTACCATGGAAAAACTTGGTACTTGGTTCCAATTAAATCAATTGTCTCTTAATGCATCTAAATCAAACTCCATCAATTTCTCTCTTCGGCCGTCCCAAAATAATATCTTCAGTATTAGCTATGGTGATAAAGTATTAGAAAATGTTGATCATACGAAATTTCTAGGCATTCATATTGATAGCAATCTGCAATGGTCGACTCACCTAGAAGAACTGAGCAAAAAATTAAGTAGCGCCACATTTGCCATAAAAAAATCAAATTGTTATGTGGCTTTGAAGCTACCAAATCTGTCTACTTTGCCTATTTCCATTCCCTATTAAGTTATGGCCTCATGTTCTGGGGAATGGCGGCAAATGTTATATAAGGACCTACAAAAACGAGCGATTAGAAATCTGTTCTCAATATCTTCCCTAACAGCTTGCAAGCAGTACTTCATCGAATCTGGTATCATGACTTTGTACGCCGCGTATGTATACCAAAACATCATGTATACGAGAAAAAATATCGAGACTACCTCAACTAACTCAAATATTCCTTCGCATAATACGCGAAATAAAGAGGACTTGCGTCATTTTGAGGTGCGTCTGAGTAAGGTTCGGAATAGCTTTCTCTGCCAATCTTACTTATTCTACAACAAACTTCCATTACACATTAGGGGCCTTGGGGAGGTTCACTTTGAGAAAAAGGTACAGGGTATTTTGACTAAAAACCCCATTTATAGCATTGAGGATTTCGACAATATCAATTTTTCGCAGCTCTATTGACCTACTTGATTATTATTATTCCTTATTTTTTCTATTATTGACTATTTTACAATTGCGTTTTTTTTTTCGTCTTCTAACTATTTATTGACTATAATTATTATTACTGATTTCTTTGTATTTGTGTTTTTTCTTTAAAATATCTTCCCGTATGATAATTTGTGAAATTATCCAATATTTGTTTGATTATTTAGTACTTAGGATTATATAGAAAATTAGATAGAAAATTTTACGAAATTACTTAAGAATTTTGATTGAAAATATTGGAAAATGTTGTTTCCTCTACATATATAACCTAGAAAATCTGCGCTTGGATGTTCAATGTTCATACCTTGCAATACCGACGTACATATCTTATATGTACCTTAATTATTTAAATATTATAACTTGTTAATAATATTTAAATATTATAATTGTTATTTTAATTACTTTTGACATAACCAAGTGTAGGAACTCCTATCAACTGGTTTAAAATAAAAATAAAAAAATAATTTTAAAAAAATATCCAGAAGTGATATATTTTGTAACTGAAGTATATATGAATTAAAAGCAGATTTTTAAAATAAAAATATCGTTTTATATGATTCGCAAATTTGGTATAAACGATGACAGTAGCTCAAATCATTCCACTCTTGTCCTGACCTGAATTCGACTTTAATCGAACCACGACCATCTCGACCATCACTTAGCTGTTATATTTAATTTTTTTTTATTTACTTAAGAATTAATTACTATAAAACATTGATTAGCTTACAAAAAAAAACAGGAACCGGATGGCAAAACCTTACCCTTTTGCTTATTTGTTTCTGTCACCCAACTGGGACTAGCCCGTTCTAGGGTGGACAGGACTCTAATATTATAATCAAGTTTGCTTGATTGCCATTATATTTATATAACAGCTAAGCACCTGCCGTTTCGAATAAAAACAAATTGAAATAACGCGACGCTCCATATAATATGTATACCGTGGCAAATTCATATTTATGTGTCGTATCTGTGAGCGACTTTCCGACTACTCTGTGTCCAGCTATTGAACAATTTTCAGTTTCGCTTTGACAAGCCGGTTGCGTTGTCGCGTCGCGCGTCGCGGCTGCCGCTTGCGACGTTTCGATCGATTGTCGTATTCGAAAATTAAGTATGGATGTTTCCCCCCTTGTATTTTGACGTTTGCACAGTGTCGTGAAAATACAGAAACCCCCGTGTGGATGTGGTTACGGTGCAGAGATTAGGGTTTAATATCGATTTATAATGGAATAGAAATACTATACACTGTAATGTTGAAATAGTGTGTCTCTGGGTCAATCATTTTTAGGAGGGTTGACTGTCGGCTGATTCCATTCTTGTTTTGCTGGTGGCCTGCGCCGTATTTTGACTATTTTGTGTTATCATCTATAGCGTGTTTGAAAACAATATGCGCTTGTAAATAAAAAATGTAAACAACGTGTTCTGTTAGGTGGTGATAATATGATAACAGTGTCGAAAATGTGCAGTGCATTTTATGTGCCGTGATATCGGCTACGACCGATTACAGCCGTTCAAGTACTTAGGTCTTCTATAAATACGTGAACCCTATTTTATGATGTTAGGCGTTTTCAAGAAACGATGGCGACCAAAAAGGTAAGAAGCTTTGTTATTGTTACAAAATTGAGCATTCTAATTACCTGGAACTAAACTCTAATTGTTCTAAAGACTCATTAGTTAATTAATTAATATGAAAACAAACTGCATGATCTTTAATACAGACGAAATTTTGAAAAGTATCGCGGTCGTTGTTAATATTGACTGCATAACGATAATATTGATAACGACTGCATAACGATAATATTGATAATATTGACTGCATAGCGGTAATATTGACTACATAAATATTGGTAATATTGTTAAATATTGGTAATAATATTTATACATGTTACCAAGCTCTTCTACATTGAAGATGTTTTAACGCCACCATACTAAATTCATCATAGGGATTCCGAATCTGTTAAAATCTGAAATGTAACTTTATAAATAAAACGAAATATAGGCTCTTAAATGAGCGTCAAACACCTATACCTATGTCATTTTAGGGGAATCTATTAGGTATTGCTACATCGCATATTTTTCAATAAAAAAAGGCTAAAAACTACTAAATTCGATCATTTTAATGTCAAACGCGTTAATCTGAATGACAAACGCGTTGGTTTTTTTTATCTATTTATAATTTTTTAAAATTAGTTTTATGATGTGCTTAAAAACCAACCTAACATACTGACAAATAGGTGTTTATGCAATCTTAAAAAACAACTAATCTCACCTACGGAAATGTAGGTGTTTGACACTTCTTTAAATTCCTATAAATTTCTTATTTATTGAGTACGACAAAAGATTCTGCTTTCAGTTTCAGCATCAGCGTGGTTAATATAGTCGGATGATGTTAAAAACTCAAAAATGTAGAACTGGTAGCAATACCTAATAAATACTGCATTAGGTTATGTTAGTACGTTTGATAAAAACCTAGGTATACGGCGGTAGAAAAACGCTTCATAAACACTTATATGACAATAGGTTAAATAAGTAAAATATATATGTCGGAGTTAGCTAAATTGCAATAATTCCTTAATATTAAAGAGTGACCTCATCGGTAAAGGTGGAGAGAGTATAATAATAATTACATATTGCACAGAGAAATAGACAAAATGAAGTAATAGAGAAATATATCAATCAGTGAGGAAAAGAAGCACTGAACATTTTAAAAATAATGATTGTCGACATTTAAAACAGCTTTATTAGAGGATTTTTTAAAAGCAGGCGTAGAGTGCCTAAAGCTGCTCCAAGTCCAAGAAAATCGCTGAATAATAAGATACACTTCCCTGGAAGCTAGACTTCCTATGCTTGTGAACGATGGAAAGGTGACTATACACTATAGGTAGGGAAGTGTTCTCTTGCATCACCAAACCAGCACATCCTAAAGTATAGATAGCGTGGTTCTTTGGATCCTACTGTTTGAGGCTAGCTAGGTGGATTTGTTAGTAATGCATTACAGGAACCTGTTTTAAATTGTTGATTTTTTTAACGTTACCCGACTATATTCACCACGCTGATACCGAATCTGTAATAAACTTTTTTTGACCGCAATAAATAAGCGAGTTATGGGCATTCAAAAAAGCGTTATTCAGTAGGTTAACTTTGATTTTACACGACTGCCCAACAGAAAAAGAGTGTAATAAATTCTGTGTTCATCTATGTATGTTTTCCGTTTCTGTACTCCATCATTACTTCTAAACGCTTGAACCGATTTAGAAGTGTGTGGTGTTGTTACAATCGTTATGTCATCCCGAGTGTCATAGGGTACCTACATTAAATATCAATTAAGTAGTTATCTAAAATGTCCAAATGTCAATAAATTAACATCAATATATCGTGTTTAGTGTCAAATTGTTTAGTCTAGTAGTACTTTGTCTGATTGAGTACATTCCGGAGATATACTTTCATATATAGGATAAATACATAAACCACAAATATTTAATAAAAAACCGCAAAAAAAAATAATTATGAATACAATAGTTCACGTTCCAATAGAAATTGACCACTTTCTTTAACGGCAGTCGTGTTTTTTATTTTTTTTTAAATATATTTACTTGTCAAATCATAGTTCTTATTATTTTAAAATTATTTACATTAAGATGTCAACTCTTTATTTGGTATGCAGGTTTCAATAGGTAATAATTTCTCACTTTGAAGTTCAGATAGATTAATAAATGGCATTCTATCTCTCCGTTTTATTTCTCTGATGTAATCAACCTATAAAATAATGCGATAGATTGCCCTAATAATTGCTTGTCATTTTGATTATCATTGGGTTTTTTATGACCAATCGGTCCTTTATAAAAAAAACAATATTATCAATGTTATTATAGATGGCCAAATAAATTGCTATTAGTTCCGCCGTTAATGCTATCAGCGCTACCTTCATATTGCTGGCGTAGAATGGTTGCCAAAACGTACTGTGGCATTGATCAATCTAATACCCTATATAATCATTGATTCTACCATGCAACCTTGAAGTTAGGGAGAGGGACTTGCCTACCCTTATCAAATCAAAAAAAAATACGTGTTTTTTATAAAATCCTGTAATAAATAAAACAGATCTTTAATGAATTCCTATCAAGTTGTTACATTTTGCTGCTATTTAAAACACCTTAAACCCTGAAAATAACATTTCTTGTATTCGCAGTCAAAATGAAATTGTCGCAATAAATGATACAATTGTTTACAAGTGAAATTACATAGACGCTAATGCTCGTAGTGCGTTGAAGATTTGACTAATAAACAACGTCATGCCCAGCGTCTTCAAGCTTTTGATTGAATGCTTCCGGTCACTATTAACATGGCTAAAAACAAAATAGGTAGGTGATTGAAATGACGCCAAACGAACTCGTAATTCAGTGGTACACAACGTTTTTAAAACCACTACTTCCAATGTTAAAAGATTTTTTTCATCGAAAGTCTGTCTTATATCGCTAGCTGAAAGCGGTTGTGGGTTATCGGCCCAAAAGTCGATTTTGAAATTTCGGGTAACACGAGCTCTATCCAATACAACAGTTTCTTTAAAAAAATACCCACCTTTTCACAATAACTCAGTATCGAATGTTAGGTTTCCATAAAGCAATACTGGGTTAATGAAAACGACTTTATCATTTCAAAGTCAAGTTTAAAAAAAACAACAATTAATTATTTATGCAATTTCAAACACAATCCACTATTGCAATGAAATAATTGCGAAATTGAAAGGCAACATTGAGTTATTTATACAATTTGAAAATTACTATTAATAAAGTATAAAACGGAATTCATGTTTCATTATAGATTAGACAATCCATCTCACTGACATGATTGCTAAGCTAAAGTTTAACGCAATAGTAGATCATTCCCTGATTTTTTCGGATTTTTATAAAATTAACCATCAAAATTATAGTTGAAATTGTTCAAAACAATTAAAACAAGAAAATGTGTGTTTGTCTATTCAAAAATTATGATTTAAATTTAAATAATAATATATCATATAGTTAGAACTTTTGCAAAACTAAAAATGCATTTATCTCAAAACTGTATTTTTTAAGATAACACACTGTCGCTTTCAGTTATCGACATATGTAGATAATTGAAGCAAATGGTAGTAAATGCAACCGGAATTGCTTATATAACGGCGGGTTATTCATAAAGAGTGCACTGCATCTAAAATATATTCATCTGATATTCTTCTTGAAAGGTAATTTAAGAAATAGCAAAACACAAAATCTTCGCTTATGTCGACGTCATATCGATACCGAATGACGTATACAAGAAGTTGAGCTAAAATAACTACCTAGTTAGGTAACATCAGTAGTTTTATCTAACTGAATAGGGCTCACTCGAGATATCAGTTAAATTTTCATGTCGTTAGACATTGAACTACTACGACAATGACACTCGACAAAGAAATCGATGTTTTAAACTCATTGGCACGGTTTTCAATCAGCTTGATCGAAACAAATTTATTGGAATGACCGATATTGTTTGATTTCATAGTTTCCGTGATAACATTTATTTTTGTCTAAATTTATTTGACAATTAATTTCTGTAAAACTTTTTCTTTGGCTACAAAAATTACAGGAACCGAATGGTAAAACCTTAACATCATACTTTATCGATTTTGTCACCCAACTGGGACTAACCAATTTTAGAGTGGACAGGGCCCTAATAATACTATAATTTATTTAAACATTGTAGTAAAATGCTCATAAAACTAAATTGCAATAAAATGTGTTCCACAAAAAAAAACCGCAGTTACATTATAAAATCAGCATTAAATTTGAACATAAAATTCCGGTAAATAGAGTGAGATAAATAGAAAATACTTAATTGTAAAAAAAGGAGGAAAAGAATGTTATAACAAAAAAACAAAAGAGGAAAAGAAAAAGTCACAATATGTAACGTAACCCAAGAACTAACTGTTACATGACAAATGAGCCCAAACTTAATGAATAGAATATGTCCTTGTATTTTTGTATGCATGTCCTTGTATTTTTTTGTTCTTGTACGTTATAAATAAATAAATAAATAAATAAATAAATAAATAAATAAATAGATGTAATTGTAGAATAAATATAAATATGTGTATAGCAAATAAAAAATACTATAATAAATATATGTTTATTTTAAAATTGTCATAAATATTTTTTTCCGTTTTCCTTCTACCAATGGTAATTAGCCATATTGGAGGGCGATATTTTTGTTCTTTTCTGCTTATTTATTTATTTTTATTTATTTATTTGAGAAATAATTACTAACATTGATTAGCTTACAAAAATAACAGGAACCGAATGGCAAAATCTTAACCTTTTGCTTATTTGTTTCTGTCACCCAACTGGGACTAGCTCGTTCTAGGGTGGACAGGACTATAATATTACAATCATGTTTGCTTAATTGCTTGATTGCTTACAAATTTACAAGTTTTAGTAAAAAGTTAATAACACTAAATTGCCCTAAAATGTGGTCTTCAAAATAAAAAAAAAATAAACAAAATGGTAAAAGATAATATAATAAATAAAATGCAATTCCATTATATAATCGGCAATAAATATAATATAAAATTCGATTAAATAATATAAATAAACTTATATGTGAGAAAAGAAAAAGTCATTACTATTTAATATATGTTAAGTAATATAGGATTGATTATAAAAATACTTAGTCAAAAAGGTAAAATTCATTGTCAAAGTCAAATAATTTTTGGTAGTTAGTTCAAAGTTAAAATATACTCAACATACATGTTTAAAAATATGTTAAAAATTTGTGCACCTAAGTTTTATTAAACTATTATTTCTAACATTTGATGTATGGTTAATCTGTCATGATTCGATAACCATTTCTTTAATTTATTTTTGAATTCCCTAACTGTCAAATTCATTTTTATTTCGATATTGATCAGATTGTAAAATCTCGGCGCAATGAAAGAGTAATGTCTTTGTCCAAATTATGTTTTCCTTCTGGGTATTAATAAACTATTTTCTAAAACTTGTCTCGTTGGTCGCCGGTTCTGAATTATTCCTAAATTTGAGTTATTGTCCAAAAATATTTCCAATATATTTTTACTCATGGTTACTCTTTTAGTTACCCTATGGTTTTCATGGAATTGTCGTGAATTATTTTTAATGTACAGGCTATGACGCTAGTGTATTGACATAAATAATATTTTTTATTTTTTAACTGTAAGGTTCTTAGTGTCTTTCCATTTCTACCAGATCCATGCTCTCTCACTTGCTAATGTTTCCGAACAAATACTAAACACATTATATCGTGTTCACAATTTATCTGTATAGGCCACATCCGATCCTCCAATGACCCTTTGCAGATGCTACTTAGAATTGTTTCACAATTATCTCAATTCGTGGCCTCATTTGGGGTCGCGACCCCAAGGTTGCGTACCGCTTTCGTAACTAATGAATGCATGTGGCAGGTGTAATACCTAGAATGCAAAAAGAACGACACGTGTGAGCCAGTTGGCAATTTATTGCAGTCAACCAAATATAGGATACTTATTAACTGTTAAGACTGACAAGAATTTAGAAGACATACAATTGCATAATATCACACTGTAGTATGTATATAAAGGGAGCTAATGGGCCCTGTTGCAGTTAGGCCAATAAGACCTATGCGTTTAGGGTCGGCCAAACTCACGGGTCTCCGGGTAGCACTCTGGCCTGCGGGCAAGTTTCCCCCAGGAGTCAACCTTCTGGCGCTCCTGGACGGTTTGCCCACCGTGCGGCGTAAGCCAATCGATTGTGCATTCTAACTAACGGTCGGGTAAGTCTGGAAACAGTACTATCTCTTATAGAGCGTGGGTAGTTGTTGACCTTACGGCGACTGCTCTTGAGCGACCACCTCCTCGGATAGACTTAAATTGAGGCAAATTTAATTGACCGCGCCTCCACGCGTGAAGTGCGAGCCCGGGTAGGTTTTTGGCCTCAGGGCTAGTTTCCCCCAGGAGTCAACCTTCGGGCGCTCCTCGACGGTTTGCGCATCGTGCGGCGACAGCCAAGCGATTGTGCATTCCGACTGGCAGCCGGGAGAGTCTGGAAACAGTACTGTCTCCTATAGAGCGGGGGTACTTGTTAACCTTACGGCAACTGCTCTTGAAACGACCAATCGGCTACCCGATACCGGGTGAATAACCGGGCAAAGGATGCCGTGGTCCGCGATAGATTCGGTAGACACCGTATCATCGCTGCGTAAGTGAGAGGACCGCGCAAGCGACCTCGAACCTGTAACCAGTCGGGAGACCGGAGTAATTCGGTTGCAGCTGGTAGTAAGGGCGCGAGTGTCGGGCCGCTGGGTGATTAACCTGGTTATCTCGCGGTAAGGCGTTGGTCTCTTACGCGCGGTGGCGTAACTAGACAGTGGATTGTTTTCGTCCTAAGTCTTCTAAGCTCACCTCACGGGAGATAGAACGATATAATATCGTTTAAACTTCCTGAGGTGACGGGTTCGCCCGTTGACAGCTTTAGTTGTAGGTATATACATGTAATAATATCCATATCAACCTTTACTGAAGGGAAAAAGTCGTGTTATCGTCTATGTCATAAAATATTACTAGCCTAGAATTTTCTGTTCGCGCAGGTGTGAGGTCGCACAGGTCAACGACCGGCTCAATATCTCCTGTCTCCTTTTCGACCTGACCTACTTTCAGCGAAAGAATCCCTGAAATCGACTTAAGTAAATCCGCCACCTGAAAATTGTATCCGATCTTCGGATCGGGGCCAGAAAATATTTACGAAAATGACAGGACGTGAATAATACATTTTCTCCCTACATTTCTACCTAACGGAGGTTGGTCCTTTTTCCTTCTTCTAAAAAAGGGGAAAGTATAACCTTAGCGCATGCGAAATTGAATGATTTAAGGAGGTGGTACCCCCAACACATTGCTTAGTCAAAAAAAAATTTAAATTACAAATATTTTCACTACAAATGTTATTAGAATGGCTAGATAATGATATAGAGTTTCATTCAACTATTTTTTTATTAAATAATCTTTTGTACAGGGTAAGTTTTTAATTAGTGACATCCTTAAAGTGGGTGAATCAGTACAAGCAAATAAGCCACTTTTGATTATAAAAAATTGGGAAAAACGCAAAAGAAAAATAATAAAGACTTTTTTTTGAAAAATAAAACAAAAATGTATTGAAAAATAGTATAAAAAGAGGTGATCGCGTTGCGCCATCTAGCGGTAGGTAAAATATCGCGAATATTATTTATTCGCAAAATTTTACCTATTGCTAGATGGCGCAGCGCTCAGTTTTTCAAATTTACCAAAACAATATTTTATTTAATTTTTTTCAACTTTTTTTAATAAAAGTTGTTTATTTGCTTGTACTGATTCATTCACTTCGAGGATGGCACTTACTAAAGGCTCATCTTGAAGTGATGACACTTATTGGCACTTATTAAAAGCTGTATATTATAATAAATATCGCAGGCAAATGTCGATAAAAACGAGCAAAAATTATATGCATTCCAGTTCCAATGATTCCAGTTTCCGATTTTTTAAATACATAACATATCCTAGGCATTCATTCCAGTGTCAATTTGATGAATATTCTAAATGATGAATATTCTCATTCATTAGTATTGCAGTAAAATTAGGCAAAAAAAAGAAACAAAAATTAGAACGCCAGAGGAAAAAACAACGTTATTTTTTGTTTAATTTTAGTAAAAAACTAGTAATTTTTGAAAGCTTAAATTTGTTTGTGTGTTGTTTAACTCTTTGACTCTAAGATTAACTAATTTCTATATCGTTTATTAGGATCCTCACAGGGAAAGCTCTTTAGAATTTAGTTCTATTTTCTGGCTAAATATATAGAACATAAATGCGAATGTTTGTTTACAGTTTTTGTTTACAGTGTTTTGTTTACAGATTACTAGTTTTTTACGTCGTACCTTGGGTCTTTAATTACTTGTCGAATATGTAATTTATATCAGAATCATTTGTAAGAATGTTAATATCACCCTCACGTGAAGTGCCCTTTGTCTGTCATTGGGCCTTAAGCCAAACGAAACACCTTATATTATATATACTCAGGTAACTAAGACATAAAAAATGCATCAGACTCGATATGATTCGTGTCAGACACAATTGCCGACGTTCGTGACACAAAATCATTAAATTTGCGTCTGGGTAAGTGATTTATAGGCACAAAAAATAAGTGATCTATGTGTGATATAATCAGACACTGTAATAGGGTATCAGAAGTTGAGTCAGAATCGACTTTTTCTCGATTGTGTTTATTTACATTTTTAGCACCGGTTAACCTTGCATTTGTAGTTTTGCATTGTACTGTCTAAAACGGTGATAAAGGACATTTTTTGCATTATTCAGCCATCCAGGTACAGGGCGTCTTAAAAAAATAAGTAGCGGTACTTTGTTTTTACAAGCTCTTATTTATCTTGCAATGTTTGTCAGTATGTTTCCTTAGGTCAAATCTTGCAAGCAGAATTAGAACCACTTCCTCTTATCCTATGAAGTTGAAATTCCTCAACGGCCAACAGCACAGACACAAAAATTTGTATACTCATTCAATTATGATAGCCCGTTATAAGTTTCACCATGACATGACTGCTGCGCCTAGGGTTGGCTTCCGACGAGGGGACTCCTCAGCGGTCAACAGCACAGAAACGAAATTTTGTCTACGCATTTAATTATGATAGCCCATTCTAAGTTTCATCATGACATGGCTGCTAAGCCCAGGGTTGGCTACCGACGAGGGTACTCCTCAACGGTCAACGTGCTGTTGACGAAATTTATGAGTCACGAATGTATCAAAAGTCACGAAATTTTGTATATGCATTTAATTCTGATAGCCCGTTTTATATTTCACTATGACATGGCTGCTGCACCCAGGGTTGGCTCGGTATAAAGCATTTTAATAAAAGCTTGTATTTAAGAATGTGATTTTACTATTACCTTATTTATTTACCCCGTTGTGCGAGGGCGAGGGCTCAGGAGGATTGTACATGAAGGCAAGGGCTCAGGTACATTGTACACTGTGCATACCGCTTCCTAGAAATTTAGTTGCTATCGTTTCGTCGTTGACTAATCACGAGACATTTTAATTTGGCACGAGTCACGAGTGGGTACTAATATTGTTAGAAAATTTATCAAAATAATTGAAATCACTTGATATATTTTAAGAATTCACAATATAAGGCCTTCACAAAATTTTCAACTAGCAAGAATCAAGTACCTAAGTACCGAATTAGATAAAAATTATCTCTGTCCGATCACAAACTATTAAAAAAATCGCCGACCTATTCAATTTTAAATGCGTCTTCGCGTGTACAAAAATCAAAAAATGTCAAAATAAAGGAAACAATACGATTTTTTTGACTATCTCAAATTTGTGGTAAGAGTAATTTAAAAATATTAATTTGCACCTCAAGAGCCAGTTTAAAATTTCTAAAGGTAGCGGTGCTATGTTTTTTTTAAATTTGTTATTTTGTGGTGTGAAGGGAGATTGTGCCATAGCGCTTACAACTTCTTGTTATTTTAGTTTCTATAGAGCCGTTTATGGTAGCTCAAGATGCTTTTGGCATCTTGAATTACCATAAACTTGAATTACCATTTAATTCCATAATGAACACATACGAGGTAGCTTCAAGGTTTGCACCAATCGCAGATAAGATAATCGAAACCGTCTACGGTAGTATGGGCAAATCAAAAGACAAAGGGACGACCATGTGGTTCAAATTGCTCTGAAACTACCTGACAAAAGAAAGGAAGAGGCCGCCCGCCACTGACCTGGTGGTCCAACATCGAGAGACCTCAGGAAAGTCCGATTGCCCGCACCGACAACCTAAGATCGTTTGACCTGGCGCAGAAAAGTGAGGAGACCCGACACCAAATAATGGGAATAGGAGCGGACGAAGAAAAAGAAGGTGCTTTTGGCATGGGGCATTTAATATCAGAATCATAAATTTTATTATTACTGGCACGTCGTTTACCAATTGCTATACATTAATTGTTAAGCACGAGTATTAATATTATTAGAAAATGGATCAAAATAATTGAAACCCCATGATATATTGTAATACTTTGCAATATAAATAGGGCGTCTACAGTCCGCAAGAATTCCACAAATTTGCTCAAACAGTGCAAGAGTCAAGTATACACAATTCATCACTGCTCGTTCGCAAATATACTCAAACTTTAACTTGATAAAAAACCTCCCTGCATTAAATTTTAAAGAGAGATTTGCATCTTCGATTGTACAAATTCCAATTAACTAATTTCGAAATTGAAGGAGAAGTATATTACCAAATTTATTGACAGGGTCTCAAAATTATTAACTTCACCTCAAGAGTTCATATTTTATTATTAATATTCCATTTAATTAATTATTGCGAAGTCACATATGAAAATTAGGTTTGTGATAGAGATCCGCCCACTCCTTAAATATCTAATTTGAAATCAATATAGTCATTGAAACAGCGATGAGCTCAAGCGCAAAGTGGATGCGTAATCGAAAATCGTCATTCTAGATTAGAGGAGCGTCAGCAACGCAATGAATGCTATTTGGATAACATATTTTTTACCATAAAAAATCCATTACCTATAGTTTTGTAAAATATCAATAGCCATATTGAATATTTTGCAGTATTACGTATTTGATTTTTTCTTTGATACTATTGCTACCCATTTTGGACACCACTAAACGTCTAGATGTGTCTACATAACGGTCGAATACGCAGGAAGTTTTAACGACATCTGGTCGTCTTATCTCCTGGAAAGACTTGCGGATAAAGAAGGTCCACTCTCTAGCTCCACCGACGAGATCGTGAGAGACCAACGCCATATCGCGAGGCACTGGGAAGTGAAACCAGCGTGCTGACCTCACGCGCGCTTGCTGCCAGATTTGTCCGGATTTCGACCGGCCGGTCGCTCGCGGCTTTTACCTGATGTTAGCGGTAATTCAGTTCGAATTTATCGCGTTCTTTGCCCGTCTTCCACACGGGATCGGGTGGCCAACATGACGTTTCAAGAGTAGCTGACATCAGGTCAACAACCACCCCCGCTGCTTAGGAAGCGTATAGATCATTTCCAAACACCCCTCTCCGATTATTGACGCAGCACGATGCGCAAATCGCCCAGCAGCGCCCGAAGATCATCCCCCAGAGGGTCTACAATAACGCAGCGACAGGGGAAACAGAATCCTTTCCATGTTCAACTCTTTTCGAGGAGGATACCAGATGGGAGTTGAATCGTGAGTTGAGCCGACCCAAGGTAACGAGCTGGTCGTAATGGCCCAAGCTGCACGGAGCCGACTGCTAAAACTACACCACTAAACAATCTCATTTCTCCAAACAATAGAGTAGAATAGAACAGAATAACTTTATTGCGCTAGAAAAACATTACTTAATGAATATTACACTGGATTTATAATAAAAAGACAATTTATACACAAATGGCGGACTTATCGCTATAGCGATATTTTACAGTCAACCATTTAGGGTAAAAGTGGGATAGTTGCCCCAGGAGGACCAACGCCCCATACTTCAAAATTAGGACTGTAACGGGCCTATAAGTCCATTACATGCGATCAACAAATGCATCGATTTCTAAGGAAAGCTACAGACACAATTCAGCTATTATTTTGACTCGTGCAGCTATGAATCAGCACGATGAAACAATACTTTTACTCGGAATATTTTTGGATTGCATCATTGATCGGCCTATATAAACTGGCGCAAAACCAACCAAATTATCACTCTCCGAGTGATCACCTTGCCCCAAGGTTGCGACGGCATTCGGCACTCTCTCACGAGTTAGGTCAACGAATCCGGCTCCTTGATTTCCTTTCCTCATTCTCCCTGAGTCTCGAAGCATCAGTCTGTAATCCCACCGACTCGAGCCGTGCCCAGTACAAGATACTAAGGAGCACACGCACAATCCTCATCCACTATTCCCACATAACCTCCGTCACGCAACCCTCGCGTCTCAATAAAGTAATCCGGGCACTCGTTACTTCGGCAAGCCAACCTAACTTAACCTTCGATCAATAAATTCCTTCTATTTCATTCAAAACCGCCTTTCAATACGGAGATAACTCGTAAGTTGATACCACCACCTCACACCGAACAACCCTGGAGTCTTGTGAGGGGTGGTCCCTCACAGGACTTGCTAACATGATACGGTCGCATCTAATACTTGTAAGCAATGCACAACCCCCTGCCCCTCTAGTTTTTGAGCGGCAACCGCGAAGATTGTACTTGTCGCTGTGTAAAAATAAAGTTCGACGACGGCTCCTGGGGCAACTATCCCACTTTTATCCTACAGTCAAACGATCAATAGCTTGTAATATTACTATGACACAATTATTAGTATTGTAAACAATGGCATTATCATAAGCGGAGTTACCGGCGCTTTGCATTTAATAAATCATCGTAAAGATCATGTTCGGATGCAGACTGAGAAGCATGGGCTCAGAACAGCGGTAACGGTGCCTGTAAATCAGGGTTCGCTTTGAGATCCAAATAGTGTAAGAGCCAGCGACAAAAAAGTACAAGAGTTTTGGAAAACCTGATACTTTCAGATCAGAGAGTATTTTGGCCATATAGCTTGGGACATATTCCATGTCAATTCGGGCAGGGGATTGCTTTCATAGTCTCAGAAGTTTCAATTAAATATATGTAAAAATATAGAAAAAAGTAAGGTACACGTATATTTTTGTTTTGCCCAAAATAAATCCTGGCCCGAGATACAGGTCGCCAATAATGGCATTCCGAAACCATTCCTCACTTGTGAATTTCGAAAAAAATAAGATGCTCTATTTCTGGAATGGGGCAAGATATTTCGTTGCGTTTTTTTTAAATTCAATGCATATATTTTTGAATACTCCACTTTGAAATAGGTGCGTAACTTTTCTTGGTGCAGCTTTCTAAAAAAAAATGTCCCTAATCAAACATTTTTTTTCTTCAAAAACATCGACTTTATTTTTATTTGTTTTTTAACTGTTGATCTATACCTACTATTTAGAACTACATTTCTTAAAAAGGAGAACTTCCACTATTGCGTTTAAAAACTTTCAGAAAGAATGTAAAATGTTGTCACATTTTACCATGGATCAGCTAACCAGTTGCTGCTCTTAGCTGCTCCGTGCATTTTACCAATTTTGATGCTCTATCTCTGGAATGGGGCAAGATTTTTCGTTGCGGCTTTTTTGGTTTAATTGACATGGAATATGTAATGGGTAGTCAGCAGTTTAGATTCCGAGACACCTGGCGCTGGTGTACTAGAAAAGGTGTGATTTTAGAAAGTACCTCCGAAGTGTTTTGGAAAAGCTGAAAATTTATCAGTAGACAGTGGATGCAATAAAGAACTCGAGACATATGGTCAGACTGCTTCATAAACGAATGCGTGGCGTCAGCATCTCCATGCATGTCACGCATCGGTCTGTGATTCATCTGTCTACTGTGCCGCGCAATATAATGCTCGCAAAGGCGCAATATAACGGTATGGAGATGCTAACGCCACGCGTTCGATTATTAAGCAGTCTGATCATATGTCTCGAGTTCTCTATTGCATCCACTGTCTATTGATGAATTTTCAGCTTTTCCAAAACGCTTTACGGGTACTAATTAAAATTACACTTTTCCTAGCACGCCAGCGCCAGGTGTCCCGGAATCTGGCCTGCTGACCGTATCCTGGCATTCTATGGCGAAAATACTGTTATCTGAAAATATCAGCTTTTCCAAAACTCTTGCACTTTTTTGTCGCTGGCTCCCCAACTAAAATGCCTAGTCTTCGGTTGGATAGCGAGCGCGCAATTTGATCGTTTCGAAATTATTTGCTTTATCAATCAATCGTGTTATGCCAAATGTACAGCTTAGATATGCTGCGAAGGAAAGTGTGTTTACGCAGTCATATGTTATGTACAGAGTATCCAAAAAGGGTAGCAGTAGTATGAAAGTAAAATTGAAATAGTAGGTACGAGTACTACAAAATAATCAATATATTTATTGATACAATGTAAAATTGTACTTAACGGAAATTTCTATGTCAAAAAATATATTATGCGTTTACATCAGGTACTTTCCTGACCCTCCTCTAAACTGGAACATTGATTATATAGTGTATTAGATGCTCAACGACTGTTCAGCATCTAATACGCTGTATACGTAGTATATACGTATGTAGCGTATGTAATACGTATACAGGGTGAGTTTTCAATTAGTGACATCTTTGTAGTGGGTGAATCAGTACGAGCAAATAAGCAACTTTTGAAAATGGAATAACAAAAAAAGCTATTTCTTTTTTTTTTTGTTTTGGATTTTTTTTTATTTGACAAACCTGGCTGATAAAGAAAAGTTTGACAAGCGTTGGCCGCGCTGCGCCATCTAGCAGTAGGTAAAATATCGGAAATAAACAGTATGGTCGATGTTTTACCAACCGCTAGCTGACGCAACTCTTTTTATAATATTTTCCAAAACATTAAATTTTTCGAATTTTTATGAAACAAATGGTTTGTTTGTGTTTTTCACAATTTTTTTATCAAAAGTTGCTTATTTGCCCGTACTAATGCACTCTTTTCAAGGTGTCACTAATTAAAAACTCATCCTGTATAATCGATTATATACATACTAGATGCAGTACGACGATTTGGCAGCTAGGATTTTACTATGAAACGCAACTTGTTGGTTGCACTTATACTACTTGTAGTTCTTCTCATATTTTCAAAATGGCGGCGTTAGTGGTATAGCAGTGTGTCGGCGCACTATAGATAGCTCTTTAAACACGCTTATACTGTATCTTATCTCGAAATAATAATATATTACCAAACGATTTTTAAAATCATGGCTCTTTTATTTTAATATTATTCACATAAATATGTCAATTTTCAATAAGGTATATAGGTTTTAATACGTAATAATTACGGACTTTAAGTTTAGATAGACTAAAGGACGGCATTATATCTCTCCGTATTATTTATGTGATGCAATGCAAATATTGACATTAACAAGTTAATGTTATTATTCTTATCATTGTTTAAACTATTAGGTTTTTATTATCAATCAGTCCTCTATAAAAAAACATTCTAGGTATATCAGTGTTATTATAGATGTCTTAATAAATTGGTATTAGTTTTCCGTACAATGCTATTAGCGCCACCTGCATTTCGCCAGCGCAGTAGGTTTGCCGAAACGTACTATAACGTTGAGCAATCGATATCAATGCCTGGAGCGAAGTTTTTTTTATTACTTATCCACTTTGCTCTTGAGTTAATTGCTATTTCAGTCGCAATATTGACATTAAATTAGGAAAGTAAGAGTGATCGGATTGCTATCATGAACTTATTTTTTTATGTAAACTCGTAACAATTAATTAAGTGGACTACAATATGGACTTATCACCAACATATCTTGGGGTGCCAATATATCTTGCGGTGCACTTAATATTCTTGATACTTAATCACGAAATTTGGGAATGTCTTTCTCTTTCATTTTCGAGATTAAAGTATTTCAAATTTGTACCCTCAAAAATGCAAATCCCTCTTTAAAAATTGATTGCAGCGACAAATTTTTTAAAGTTATTGTTTGATTATATTAAACATTTGAGAACAAATAAATATGAATTATGTAAACTTGACTCTTGCATTGGTTGAATAATTTGTGGAACTTACAGGCTGTAAACACCCTATTTACATTGTGAATTATTACAATAAATCATGTAGTTTCAATTATTTCAATCCATTTTCTAATAATATTCGTACTCGTGCTACAAAAAGTAATGTATGGCGATTGGTAAAAGACGTTCCAGTAATAATAAAATTTGTGATTCTGATAACAGACGTCCCATGCCCATGCACCGTGAGTTACCATAGGCTACTCCATATAAACTAAATTAACATGAAGTGGTAAGCACTATAGCGCAATCACTCTGAGCCCTCGGCTTCGCATTACAATACATAGTACAGTGAAAAATACATAGTAGGTACCGCTAATCTTTGAAAATGTTGAGTGTCCAATAAAACAATTTAGCATCGTATTGAATGATAAAGATGGCTGATGTATATATCACCTTAGATATTTTTTAGATTCACTCTCTAGATATTCCACTAAACTAAAGGATTTTTTTTCTGGTTTCCTTATTTTTTTGCTGTTGTTTTCTTTATCTATTCTTTCTGTTTCACGTGTCATCTATTTCACGTGTCATCTATTACTTTAAAAAATGAATTGTATCTTGTCTACATTACTTTGAAATTTCTTTTATCCATGAGAATACTTTTAAAATATTTTAAAACAGACTGCTTCACTCCTAACTAGGCAGCTCCTATTCCAATGAAGACACCAAGTCGACTCTGATTTTCTTTGGTACTGATTTCCAGTGGAGAAACAAATAGAACCCGGCGAAAAAAATTACTTTTATTGTCTATTGACATTCAGCATACATATGTACGCAATGTATTTATGTGTTTTTTTTCATTTAACTTTATTTTATTTTACCTTATACTAAGGCTGTGGTTGATTATGAAGATCATCGACGCTATCTGTGAAGATCATCGACGCTATATGGGAAGATCATCGACGCTATAGTTGAAATCGCTGAAGTTTCTTTATTCAATTTATATCGAAGCTTTACGACTACCAAACTTTCGCAGCAAACGGTTCTTATATAAGAAGAAGAATTGTCTTACACATTTTGGTTTCTCGTTCAACCGCCGCGCGCCAGCCATTGATCACATCGGCGTGTTCAGCGCCCCCCCGTGGGCTGTGGCCTTAAGATATGTACAGGCTGTTTCATTAAAATTTACTCACCTGCCTATATTTCCCAGCTCAATAACGAAATATTGATTTGAGGTATTTTAAATTTTATAATAGGTGATGCTAGCCGACAACCATGGCATCTTATTCGTCCCGAGACTGTATATTTTTAGGTATTCGGACTTGTGTGGTATTCGGGTATTCGGACCTGTGTGGTATTTGGGTTCGGCTTGCCAGGTGCTTTTCTATGTAGAGCCGAATAAAAATGATAGGAACCCCAACGAACATTTTTTTTACTAATTTGTTTTATTTCATTAATTTATCCAACCTTACAACTATTACAAGATTTGTAAATTATAAATTTTATTCGGCTTTTACCACCCCACTAGATATATCTTGTCTGTGTCGAGATGGTAGTTACTGGATTTATTACTAAACTTGAATTACAACTAGAAGACAATAAAGTTAAAGGTAATCATAAATAAAAACTGAATGTGTTAAACGACAAAGGAAGTTATTAAAATATTGTAATATGGACCTGGTAAACTTTGTAATTTGGAAATTTCGGGATATGATTATTATGTACAATTTTCGTCGAGTCATCACATTTCTCTTTCGTCTTGTTACGACCGACCGTGTCACCAAAAAATTAAATCTGGGATAAGCTAGGACCATGTCCTGCATATCAAAAGTCAGTATATTGTAAACTTTCGTGAAAAGCCGAGATAGTCCTTTCGCGCGCGAGATGACCATTTAAATACCAATGCGGATGGATAGTCGCCAGTATTAGTTCCGCCAGTACTTTCCGGTGTGAGCGATCCCGCGAAGAATATTGGCGTGCTATTCTCTCGCATACTGTTCAATGTATTGCTCTATCTGTCACATGTTTTTACGCGCAACGGTTATGACCTAACTCATTTGCACTTGAGAGCATAGCCTTACATATATATCAATGGCTAGAAATACGTATTGTCGCTGTTATTTTTTTTTTTTTGATTCTTCAAACCTTTCTAATATATTTAAATTATAGATACCTTTTATTCACTAAAAAAAATGTACGAAGAATTAGCTTTCCGCGAAAATGATTTCATGAACTTGCGATATTCAGAAGTGTTTCATTTTCAACGCCAAAAATATAAACAGTTTACGGCTGATATAAACAGTTTATTCCGTCGCAGTCATGTATTTTCTGCTTAAGTATGTCCATTTTCGGTTGTGTTTGCCTATCTATGCTAAAAGTCATGTATTTCGTTTTGCCTATGTTTAATGTTAGTACACGTTCATTTAACCACTTGTATGTTTGACTAAGTGCAGCTGTTGATATTTTGAATACTCTTTACCAGGAACTTCTTCAAATAGAGTATTGTGTTGCCTGCAAAATATGAAGAGTGTGTGTTGTCTACATAAGTCGTCAGTAAATATGTAAAACAGTACTGAACATAAAGTACTAAATTACCACGAGTCTTACGCACTGTGCACTGTTTAGTTTTGTACCTGTAAACCAGTCGAGTTCTGTATTGTTAATTCCAAGTAGTTTTATTTTAATAAGCGATATATCATGCGGTACAGTCTCAAAGACTTTAGCTAGGTCAAGAAAGACTTGCATACTTTATTTTTTCCATTACGATCTATGTTCATCAAAATGGTTTTTTGCGCATCCTGTACATTTACCGAATTATATTGCATGTTGGCCATCGCAGTTTGGACGGTGACGTTAGGAAATTTATCGATGGGTCGTGAGCATTGTTTTAGAATGACATTTCTGTTTCGGCGCTGTGGATATCGGTCATCCTGCATACATTCAATTTAAGCCAACCGACCTTTTACCATTATCGTTTCTCATTTTTATGAGCGGGATTTGGATTGTACCCTAGATCACATCTATAGACCATAACTATGTCATGACATGACATGACATGACCGAAGATCACGATCGCATGTTTTTCGTGGCTATGTCGAAATCCACATGTCGAACTCCCCGAATGTAGAAATTCTAGTGCATTCGTGTTTTTCTAACAGCTATTAAAAAAAGTGTGCTGTCATGGCGGCCATTGTTTTTTGTGATCACAGCGGTACTTGCCGATTGATTAATGTGCCGTTTTCCTGTATAGTGAGCAAATCGGAGTTTGAGGTATAATTTTCGATGACCTGTCAACATATTTTCATTTTAATATGAGAAAATGTGGACACGGCCGATGTTCGCTGGTGACTGTCGCCGCTCTCCTAAAGTGATCTGTCAAAATCTCCCAAGCCAGCTGTTCAGATCACCAACCGAACATTTACTTATAATTCATTTTGCCTTAGATAATTAATATCATCATAAACGTTGTTTTATTACCACAAATCAATTGCCGTGACTTTTATCGATGTCATTTGGTCTGCAGAACATCGTTTACAGCAGCAGCTATCCACGGAATGCTCATCGTGCAAGATGCAAGAGCTTTACTCTCTACAAAACTGCTGATCGCCTCGCAGGGCCGGTTGTTTCATCCGTGGTAAAATAGCGATTTTCTATAGGACATTTTAGTAAGGTATTTCGAAATACTAGGCATAGTAAATATACTAGTTCAATCGTCAAAATCGTCAAAGATCGGCCATAAGGATCGTCCTACCGGAAGGTCTTTAAGATGGGGTTATACCACAATAAACATATCCACAAACATAACATAAGGCAAGCAACAAACCAGGAACAGCCGAAAATGATATATGGACAAAGACATGACGGATTTAGGAAATAAACCATATTTATGGCACATTTAGGGCAGACAACGTATGAACAACAATATATGAATTGAATAGATACCACCATTATAATCTGCGCAGTGGCAGCAGTTTGCCGCCTACCCGCGAAACAACGGATTGACGGCGCTTTAAGTCTACCCTGGATAACGGCGGTTGCAACATTCGTTTTTCAACCTTTATATAATGTCAAACAATCGCGATAGTCTTCGACTTCAATAGATAGATTTTTTCTTCTGTGTCCGAGCTACTTAATGCCATCAAAAGAAACAAAAGATTTGTTTATGTAGCAGTTAATGATGTTCCGTTCATGCGTAGGAAGGTATTGGTAGCATTCAGTTTTGAATATGAAACCATTTTGCGTATATTAGAAACCTGATTCAATCCATGCAATTCATATTGGAATGATACCTACTTTGCACGCGCTGAAACAGCTGATTCGGACCCGTCCCCTCAAGTTACTTTTACTGCTCGATGTCGACTGATTGACCGAGCGGAGCAAGGTCACAGTTCCAACTTGCCGGGAGACGATTGTTTGACATTGTGTCTGTTTATTACGCAAGACGATCAACCGCGTCGTTCGTTTTTCTTCAAATTTGCCATGTATGTTCATTGAATTGATTAAAAACGACCTATGTGTAGGTATTTAAAATTAATTTGTGATGCCATTTCAAGAATGCAGTTTTAATAGGGGTGGAAAAAAATATTTCATAAAATAATAACGTGACATGAAGAGTAAGTCGAGTAGACAAATAAGATGTACTTCTTAAAAATATTTACGCAGTATGGATGGGATTGGGGTGTGAATAAAATAATATTTTGAATCTCAAGCTTATCGAAAAATGCATTTAAAAGGATAAAGACTAAATATAGTATTCTTATTTTTTCTTCTAAAGAGACATTGTTGTAGACATTGTCTAAATCAGGATATTGTTAGGAAACTGGAATGGGTTTAGAAATGAAGGAGAGGGGGGGGGGGGGGTTAAATAAATGGTTTTAGTATCATAGTATAATTATGATGTTAACTGTAAGTATATTGACATAGACGATTTTTCTGAATAGGTTTTAGACTTATTACATCTTAAGTATTTTACACTTTTAGGGTGAGATGTGTGTTATAACTTCATACCTTGCATATGTCGCCTGTATAGTGATCTTCAAAAGGACAATCGTATCGAAATATTTAATTAAAGTTACAATCATTTAATAATTAATGATTAAGGCGTATTCTACCTTTCTAATAAATACCTAAGCTGTACGAGTATAATGGAATTATTAAAGCATTGTGATAAAATTACACAAATTTAAACTGAATGATTTTACAAATTTATTTTAAACGTTTTGTTTGAATATCAATAAAGAAAAAATATTAAGGGAAGTGGAAAAAAATAAATTTTTCAATATGATCGTGAAACATACCAAAATGAAGAGTAAGTAACTCGAGCGGACAAAAAATGTATGTTTTAGAAAGATACTCGTACATGAAATATAGAAGGGGAAAGGGGGGGGGGGGCGGGCGGGGGTGGCGTGAAAATTTCATGTATTTTGGGTCTTATTCGTATCTATTAAGATTTTTATTTTTATTTTTTTTTTAAGATGGTTGCTGTTTTAATGATTCTGACGCGTTGTCTACTATTCACAAAACTATTTCTTAATTCCAACTTGAATTACTACCGAATGAAGGTAAGTATCAATCAAAAAACTGTTTTTTACATAATTACTACTCATTTTTACCATTACTACAGATTTTTACTATTAACACAGATCAAACAACTGGCCCTCTAGGCAAAGTGGACCTTGATTCGCTATTTTGGCACAGTATTCAGTATCTACTCTTGCGATTCGTCGCCCGTATGTATATGAGCACGTATCAGAGCACTTAGTATATGCCCCTATCTATTGATTATGGTTGTATAAACAAGATGAAATCGTACGCAAACAGGCACACGAATAAAACCGTACGAAATCAGGCACACGGATGAACCTAATTTGATATCATTAAGCTTGTTACGTAAAAAATAGTTTTCCTTAGTTCTGCCTGAAGATGTCAACAAACAAAAACCTTTTCACATGTTTCGTTTAGTTTCATTATTAAATTTCTGAAAAAAAGTGTTAATAAATTAATTATTAAATTATTCACGCTTTGGAGACATACCACTTAACAGCGTTCTTGATCACAAGCAAGGATGTGACTAACAAACTTATTATTTATTATTTGTTTATTATTATCGGCGTAACCTGCTCTGTTCATTTATGTATGGCTCGATTTTATTTCACTTGGTGATGAGCCATAATGCCGGTGTAACATGAGGTATAAGCCAGACGGAACAGTCGCGGCATATCTCGAGTCTCACCTTATCGTGATGTTATTACACGCGACAAGTCGAACGTGGAGACGAAAATACATTTCTTTGAAATGTAAAGATAACTCGTCACGACTGGCCCAACATGCATATTTTGATCTCATCAAAGAACATGGTGTAATTTGTGGTTTATTGCTAACGGTGGTGGATTCAAATGTCATTGAATGAGTTCAACATTCAAGTTTATTTCTCCAGAGCGAATCATTGCATCATCTTAAAATTAAAATTTTGGATTTTTTTCGATGCAATTAAAAAGTATGTAAAAATCGTTAATAGAACTACTATACGTGCAAGGTGTCTATGAAAGAGTGAGTGCAGTTTGAAAGTTTAAATAAATAAAAAGTTTCACGTTAGGTTAAAACATAAAATGGTGTTTCAGCTATTTCTCTCACCCTGATCAACTTTTTCTATCACTGCGATGAGGTTCAGGTTTACATGCTTTTTACTACTTTGCGACCTTCAACTGGAACTGTGGAACGTGGTATCATTCCAATGTATGCAATAAGTGCGCTGACACAAGTGATGAAATCGAACGATTTTATCTGATACATTGGGCCACATTCTATTCTGGGTTTCGTTGATCATATTATCTACGGTTTTCACTTGTTCTATGAATCTATATGATATAATATCCCGAGAAGAATCCTGAGGCGCGGAATCCTGGTACGCGCGAACCTCAAGGTTGGCGCGTACCCACCTGTGCCCACTCTGTAGTTATATGATTTTGATTATTTGATTATCGTACTCTTTCGATAGTTTATTGTTTGTTTGTTTCTATTATTTGTTGTGACATTTCACAATAGGCGGCTTTATTATCATACATACGACAATCTCTTATAAATAACCCCACTATGAAGTTTATATGTATATGTCGAAATGTTGTATGCTCTCTGTATGTTTTTTTAATAATTCACACAATAAAGAACTTGAACTTGTCCGTGTAAATATGTGCGTAAGTGTGTGTCTCGATAGCGCATTCGATCGACAGGATCGAAAATGCAATTCCGTTAATTTTATCCAAATGGAATCGATAAAATCGCCGGAAATCGAACCCGTAACCTTACAATGTAAGATCAGGCAACCTAACCACTATGCCATCGGGCCGTGCCTTCGATGTCGAATTAAGATATTTCGAAGATATTAGTTTTGCGGCGACCCATACAATGAACAAAACGGCGTGTCTGACGCCATACAGTCGTCGCGCGACGTGCTCTCCAGACCATAGCCTAATCATTGATTGTATAGCGTATTAGATTGTTAATTTCGTACTAAAATTTGGCAACCATAATTTTACTACGATACGCAACATGTAGATGGCTCTCATAGTTCTAAAAATTGATTAATATTGTAATATTATGTTTAATATAGACTTCTGTGGTATAACAGTAGGCGGTGAACTGTAAATGGCGCTCTAAACACGCCTATATGGTATAAAATAATAATATAATAAGAAACGAATTTTAAATCATAGCTCTTATTATTTTAATATTATTTACATAAAGATATCAATTTTCAATTTGGTATATAATACGTAATAATTACGCACTTTAATGTTAAGATAGACTGATAGATGGTATTCTATATCTTCGTATTATTTAAGTGATGTAATGAGCGTATATAAAAAATGCTATAGATGGCACTAATAATTGAATGTTATTTCTGTTAACATTGGTTAAATTATTGGGTTTATATAATCAAACAGTCCTTTATAAAAAGAAACATTCACTATCAATGTTATTATAAATGACCAAATAAATTGCTATGAGTTTGGTCGTCAATGCTATCAGCGCAAGCTGCATTTCGCCGTTTCAGAAGAGTGGCAATCGTACTATATAGTTCAGCAATCTAATGCCATATATAATGAATGTCCTAACGAAGCTAATAGCAGTAAATTTAACGCAGTGTCAATACGAAAGCGAAAGCGTTCCACCTCTAAACGTTTGTTTTACTTCTTTGCTCCAAATTCACGAGCGTAGCCTCGTTACCGGAGAAGCAAACATATGAGGCGCTGCGCGGTCTATATTGTACAGTGCATCGCAGGCAGCGCTTTCAATCTTGTTCAAATATTTGCCCAGCGACGCGGACGCGGCGCGAGTGCTGCCCGCCTGTGTAGGTGCACTTAAAAATACAAACGCGCATCGCAGGTGAGGCGCGTCTGTCGTGTCGCATAACTGTCTCATAACGTCGCATCCTTTCCCAAACATCGCTATTTTATTGCTTATACAGCCATTTATAATGATATGTCGCTTGTTTTCGTGTTTCATGCCTTAAAAGCTACACCGTGGGTGCTGACACGATGCGAATGGGCTTTGTGATTCATAAATTCTAACGACGTTTATTTAATTTATTATTATTGATTATATTTATGATTATATGGACCCGCCTCTGTATCCTGACAGGCTTACACAGATAAAAAAAAGTTCCAGCAGTCGCATTGGTGAAACGGACTAACAGTATAACACACTTAAATAACAATACATATTTTTTAAATATATTTTTGTTGAGAACTGTACAAAATTAATGGGTAGGTCGTACAAAATTAATGGGTACTATATTACGTTTACAGTTTGCCTATAAGCTGTACAATATTTTCTGTAATTAAATGCACTTTTTCTTAATTCGAAGTATACATTAATGTATTGTAATAGACATATTAGAACTCTGCCACTAAAACATAATTTAAAAATAAATAACAAAAATATAATGGGGTAATCAGAGTTTTTAAATTAAATGTAACAATGTCATCACAGCGTTGGTTAAAAATAAGATTAATTAAATAACAATGTAAGCTAAACAAATTAAGTAAATCTAAAGCAAAGGGTAAAAAATAACGGAAAAGATAAAGGATCAAACGTACCTACGTATTAATAAGAATAATAAATATAATCACAACTAATATCTAGAGATTATTGTAGTCAATTTCCATTACTAGATTATATGTAAAATGCCTATTTGACTTTGAATTAAAATGTCATTGTGGAATTTTTATAGTAAATTATTAAATTCGTATACTCCGCATGATTACATCAGAAGGACATGTATAGTCAAGTTTTCAGTTAGACAACACAAGTGAACGCAATGATATAACGGTAGTACCCTTTCAAGGATCTTAACACATTCTCTTGTCGAAACGCCATTATTATTGGCGTCACTGCTAGGTTTTTTTTTACATGTCCGGGCCAATTCAGGACATGCATCTCCAATAATATGCGGCCTGGATGGCCTTATCGTTTGCCTCTTGTAGGTCCTGGTGTGTGATAGAGGTTGACAGTTGTGGACAGGATCGGAGGTAGTCTTCATCCTGCAGCGTTCATGCATATCGGGTTCTATCTGTAGCCCCAGCGAACGAGATTAGCTCGGCATCTTGTCACACCTACCCTCAGTCCGTCGAGACTGCGCCAGGCGGTGTAGGGGAGATTGGTCCCCGGTGCTATCTGTTCCTTAACATCCTCGCCAAGTGATGCCCTTGATTGAGTTATGCGATTCGATTATTGACTGACATGGAGCGGATATGTTCGGCTCATGATGTGTTCGCCTCATGAACACCTTTCACTGCGAGGGGAAATGTATGAGTCGTTTGCAGTGGCTCAGAAAGAATGGTGTATTATGCGTATTTCCAATAGGTACTGTAAAATGCAACTGGTAGTTTCTCGCGCTACATGATCCAACTGCGGCTGGCAGTTAGCATACTAATATCAACGAAAAGGTTACGACGATCAACGAAACGGTTTTTGTCACGCGTTAATCGACGGTTAATGTCATTGGATAGCTACATTCAAATAGCTAATGTCATAATATAATGTAAATCAAATAGATAATGTTATTTGATAGCTGTATTCGTATTATGATGTTATTGGATATCTATATTCATATTACATAGCTATATTCGTATTATGATGTGGTTATCATGGCGGAATCGATGGACAACATTGGCACAATGCTCAGAGACCTCAATACTGTTTCCCAACAAGTGGGTCTAAAAATGAACACGAGTAAGACAAAAATCAAGTCGAATACTCATGTTGCACGGTGCATGTTGGGAACGATACTATTGAAGCTGTCGACCAGTATGTTTATTTGGATCAGACAATCCAAATAGGCAGAATCAACTTCGACAAGGAGGTCTGCCGGCAAATCCAACTCGGATGGGCAGCGTTCAGGAAATTACGCCATATCTTCCCGCCACGCAGGGCCTCAAGACAAATGTATATAATCAGTGCGTGTTGCCAGTGATGACATATGGCACTGAGACGTGGTCGCTAACTATTGGCCTCATACACAAGCTCAAAGTGGCGCAACGAGCCATAGAGAGCAATGCTTGCAATTTCACTGCGTGTTAAGATGCGAAATGAGGAAATCCGCAGAAGAACCAAGGTCACTGATATAGCTCGTAAAATTGCCAACTTGAAATGGCAATGTGCAGGCCATATACCTCGCAGAACCGACAACTCTTGGGGAAAAAAGGTTCTCGAATGGCGACCACGAACCAGCACACGTTGTGTGGGACGGCCCCCCACAAGATGGAACGATGACATAGCCAAGTTCGCAGGAAGTAGGTGGATGGAGGTGGCTCAGGACCGCTCGCCAAGGCATTCTATGGGGGAGGCCGATGTCCAACAGTGGACGTCTACTGGCTGATGATGATAATGATTATGTTATTCGTATTACTATGCTTTAAGGGGTCAATAGTTTTATTTTATGGACACCTGAGCTATGGGTGCTACATTTTGTTTTTTAGTCCTTACTTCTCTCTTGCTCATCGGAGACCTGTTCGAAGTAGGGAAAACGACTTCGACATACATTTTTTTGGTTCCTTTAAGTTGCCTCGATAAAAAAAACATTAAAAGTAGTCACTTTCGTTAGAAATATTACTTGTCGTAGTATATTTAATAGTATATTTATTGCACGCGAGCGAAGTTGTGAGGAAACATTTAAAAGTATAGGAGATGAGAGCATCGCGTTTTTAGCACCTAAATATATTTACCCTAAACTATTATGGAATAGTATGGGCCCTTATGGGGTCATACCTCGTTACTAATTTGTTGCACTTAGGATAATGCTTCGTTACCGCGGTGCTACGCGCGACGCGGTGTCTGCGTTAGTGAAAGACAGTATGTTGTCTGGTTGACGATTTAATGACGACTGTTGAGCGGGCAAGACGTTCAAACGTTCAGTGTTTACAACGACGAAAATCCGCAATAAGACCCGGCATTTCTAAGCAGTGGCAACATACTGCGGCGTCAAGTTTAAATTGTTATCTGGCAGGCAAATGAAATATTACATTGCGTGTAACGTAGTCGCTACACTACTAAAATCATGTTGTCTTGACAACATGTTGAAAGCAGAATGGTGGCTCGCTCTCGCATCATGTCATTTTCCTAATAGAAAATTGTCATCTTTTGTTATTGCGCCTCAAGTTGTTGCGCGAGAACAGCTTCGCGAATAATGTTATTTTATTTTATATTACGATCTTCGTGGTAATATCAGTAACATCTTGCCATAGCATTTCATATCATTCCTCGCACGGACCGCGTTTGAGAATCACGCGCTTCGGTGTATTATTGGAATCAGTTATAACGACGCTCGTGCCGGTTATCTTTGTCGGTCCTTCCGCCTTTGAGATGAGAAACAAATTAAAATTGTGGAGAGCCGCGGCTTCTTTGCTTCGCGGGAGCGAAGTAATAAATTATATGCATTTTTTTAACGGGATCTTTATAAACTCCGTCCTCGGTGCGTTGGCTTCTTTATTAATTTTATTCACCATAAAGAGTAGCAAAAGTGATGTTTAGCAATGTCAAAACACTCTCTTTTTTTTAATTTACCAATCTATCAATATATCTACAACTGGCACATGATATAATAGAATATTGAACCATGAACAATTAATTATAAAAGGAATAAAAAACACGACTGCCGTTATACAAAAGTGAACCACGGTATTTATAATAATTTATATTGCGGTTTTTTATGGAATATTTGTGGTTTATATGTTTACCGTTATAGATGCATATATCTTTTCAGAATTTACTTCAGACCTTTCATTTGACACAACACTATATATTTATGTTAATATATTGAAATTTGGTGATTTGGACATTTAGACAACGATTTACGTGATATATGGACAGTTAAGGTAACCTATGACACTCGGGATGACATAACGATTTTAACATTACCACATACTTCGGAATCGGTCTAAGCGTTTAGAAGTTATGATGGAATAAAGAAACGGAAAACATACATAGTTGAAACCTGAACACATTACACTCCCTTTTTTTGGGCAGTCGTGTAAAAACTATATCATTGTCACATTTGGGTCATAATCTAAATATCATATCATAACTATATTGGGTCATAATCTAACTATTATATCATAACTATAATCGTGCTTGGAATAGCAGTTTTTCTCCTATCAGCAATTTGTCATATTTCGCCGACTGCTCAACACTAATGGCTCTTATTAATTAATTAATAAGACACCAATTAAAATGACACGCAACGGTGTGGCTTCTATGGCTCTAGGCCATTTCGACAATTAAATATCGACGTGACATCGTCACACCTAAAATGGCCACCCGAATGTGTCCTAAATTTGCGCTAATTACCAACCCTAATTATAATTACACTATTTGAAATGTTTACTCAATTATAGTCTTTAAGCATACAATATAGATAAAGCATCAGTCGCAATTATATATTAATTTTTATTAGAGCAATTTTCTCAATAGTAACTTCAAAAACAATTTTATCAAGAAATAGAAAATTACTGTTTTCATTGTCAAATTGTTGTGTTTTGTCTTTACGGTATACTCATAGAGGTGTAATAGTAACCTAAAATTACAGTTTGCACTGTTAACAGTTTATTAGTACTTGTATAAGGGTCTCCTAATAATTTTGAACCTTAGGTGGTTCATCACGTTTTTTCATCGATTAGGTATATAGTGGGCTCGATTGCGTTTCTTCGTGAACTAAAATCAGAAATTAGTCCGTGTGAACGAGACAGGGCAATACGCTAGAGCGAAGTGTGAGATGACCGGTTGTCACTTTTTGCATTAAAACTGCCCGCCGAGGTCAAATCTTACACCGCGAAATATGCTCGAATTTATTCGGACGAGTATAAGTTCGGCAGGTAGTATTTATCGACGATCGTTCGTTTCATATACCGCTCTAACGTATTGCTCTGTCTCGTTCGCTTGGACTAATTTTAGTTTTAGTTCACAAAGAAACGCAATCGGGCCCACTACTTCTATTATATTGAATTGCCCATACGTTTCTAATATGTTGAAGTCATAGATACCATTTGCTTTTAAAAATGTATAAAAAATTAGCTTTCCGCGAAACTAATTTCAAGAACTTGCTATGTTTGGAAGTGTTTCATTTAAAAAAAGTCTACGAAAAAACGCACGATTTCCAATCATTGCAAAACCACAAAATTTGGTTGGCCGCAGGTAATTTATAGTACATTTTTCTTGTAAACGACAGTACCTATTACTAATATATTCCAAACGTATGGGAATTTGTAAAAATGAGTCGTATGAACAGCCTTACAGCGCGACACTTCCACATGACATTCAGAACTGGCATTGTCTCTCCACATTTTCTGGAAATAGTATGAGACCTATACTTTTTACCCATAGTTGTGGGGTAGGTATAAGTTGAGGGTAAATACATCCGTCATTAGTTCTGACACTTCTTCTTATTTCAGATTTCCTATTGCCCTTTGAGTAGTTCTTCAGACATATTTACGAAGGGTGACTCTAACGGCAATGGAAATCTCAAATAGGAAAAGTTCCAGGACTAATGACCATGGCTTTGGATTAGCTTATTCTGAGCGCATTCCTCCATTCCCTGTTCTCTTTCCAGCCACGTTTAGGTGGCAAGTTTTAGGAGATGATTTTAGGAGACTCGGTTGGGGCATCTGCTTCCTAATATTCTAGGATTATACTGTATTCCAGTAGCCATGCGAGAGCTAACATATTCATGTAAGATAGTTTAGGTAAAGATTTAGAGAGTATCCCAGACTAGTTCGGATGAGATTTTTTTCTAGCGTCTAGTGCTGTCAGAATTGTTGCTGTCGCTGGTTGCATTATTACCTTTTATACTTTTTATTCTTGCACTTATTGAATTGCATGTACTTTTAAGTTGTAATACTGTTGCAGGTTTTTCTCTAGAGCAGTGGTTCTCAATTAGTATTTCCTGCGTACCACTTCAAGAAAGACCTCAAACTCGCGTACCCCTTATTGCGTCAATGATAAATAAAAAATGAAAATAGTTTTTTTAAACATTTAGTACCATCAAAATACAGTTGATGACGGTGAAAATCAGTTTAGTGACTATTGTGCACGTTTTCAGTTACTTAGTCAAGAGATTGCCACGCGTACCCATTGATGCAACTTCGCGTACCTGCCCACTGGGGGTACGCGTACGACTAATTGGGATACACTGCTCTAGAGCCATTGCTAATTTTGTTCTGATAGAAAGCTAGTGTATAAAATGCAGAAGATCTTCTGTATCTCGGAAAATTCTCTTTCTAAATAATTTTATAAAAAACGGCTGTGTCACCCCAAGACTTTCCCGGCAAGTATCCAAGAAGTGATTTAATATAAATAATAATTTCATAAATAAAATGGATAAGCACGCTCTCTCGGCCGGCGGACGAACCCGGCTGGGTATCGTTGCAACCGCCTCGAGTGGCGCGGTTCGTTTCTCGGCTAAGGGCGGGGTTAGTTTAGACAAGCGACAATAGATGGCGTTAATAATTGATTAAAATGAATGGCGGAATCCCAATACTGTAAGTGTAGCTTGCATATGAGATATTCCAACCAAAATTTGTGATTTCGGCTCAATAAGGCATCTGTGTACCAAGTTTCAAGTCTCTAAGTCCAATGTTTCGAGATTGAAATATGACTAGTGCGCCCCTGGTGGACCGATTTCAACCACAATCTTTACAGCACTTGCCTTGACGAAATGATGACTGCATTCCAAATTTCAGCTCAAACGGATTAAGTGTTTGGGCGCTATCGTGAAAGATTACACACAGCCACACAGTTAGACTTCTATCTGGAAATGGTCCTAATCTTCTCAGGGGGGCTCAAAATAGATATTTCTTTCTTCAAGAAGAAATTTTTTCTTCTTCCGAAGAAAAAATTTTGCGCGTTCATAATACTTTCCCTCCTTCTCGGTTGCTGGGCCGGGAAGGTAATTGTAAAAGTTGAATATTTTCTGGCCTTACCCATTTTGCTTATTTAAAGCTGCCACCGAAAATAAAGCGCGCTTTAGGCTGACGACTGTTAACGAGTGGGCGTGTGCCTGCCAACAAATTGGTGCTTAGAGAGAGGGATCTAGTTTTCTGTCTTTTATTGATCATTACCGAGGACCAGTGGGATGCAGTAAACCGACGTAAACACAGAGTTTAACGTCCGCCGTCCGACCGCGCGCTCTCTCAATTCAGCTTGTATTTTTGACCGCGTAAGGAGTGGCTTTTGTGAGCTTTATCTGGAAATTTTACTATCAAAACATCTGGACGATATGAGTGTAACACCGTTGCCGGCATGTCAAAGTCATTTTCGAATTTGCGTTTCTGGCAGTGCAGAGCAGGCTGGCTTCCAAAACGCCAAACGCCGTCCAAAACGCCAACATTTGTGTTTCTAGAATTTAGCCGTGTCCTTATCGATTGTATGACGCGGGATTATCGACCATTACGTAAGTATGTAACGTACGTAAGCACGTACGGTACCTTAGTCTTTTCTGGATTACTGATGACGACTATAACATTTCGCTCTGCAGTTGTATTAACATTGGCGTTTCCATATCATTGCGTAATATACGTATATACCAGTGCAACACAATTAGTCTAGCAATTTCCGTTTCACCATTAAGTCTGGTAACCAGGCACGTATCTAGGCTTAAGGTTCGGCGGGAGGTGGGGGGGATTAATCGCATCGATTCATCGCATCGATTCATCGAATTTGCCTGTACAATGAAATGAAAATATGCCGGATTTTGGGGGGGGGGGGGGGTAAATACCTACTATACCCCCTCTTGGTGGCGAATGGGTTCGTGTAGCTTGGGCCATAAGATCCATTGCGTTCTCCAACTCACGATTCAGCTCCTATTCAGGAGCCTTTTCTTGTGAGGGACTACCCCGGGCAGGACACTCGCGTCTCAGGCCTCACGGCTGGTGGATTGGTTTATTCGAGAGGATTGCCTTCCGGCGCTACTGGTCGATTTGCGCACCTTTCGGCGTCAGCCATTCGGTCGTGCACTCTGACTAATTACTGAAGGATTAAAGAGACTATGGAAATATACTGTCTCTTAAGCAGCGGAGATGGTCAACCACGCTTGAAATGACCAATTGGCTACGTGATCCTGAATTCAGAGTAGGGTAAAAGATGTCATTGGTACGCGATAGGTTCAAACTGAATCACCGCTGAAATATACGGCAGGTAGAGGTCGCGCAAGCGACTTCAGACTAGCTCGGACCCGTAACCAGTCGGGAGGCTGGAGGTATCCTGTTGGTTAATTCTAGACGGATGTCCTTCCAAAACTGGTAGTCAGGGGGCTGTCCGCTGGGTACTTTTCCCGGTGCCTCGCCGTAAGGCGTTGGCCTCTGACGGGTATGTTGGCTTAGCTAGACGGTAGACTTGTAATTTCTAAGTCCACACTCACATCACGGGAGATATAATGATCACTATCGTTTAAACTTCCTTAGGGGACGGGTTCGCCCGTTTTAGTTGACAACCCAAGTACCCCTCTTCCCCCCCAGTATAAGTGCCTGCTCGTAACATTATTTTTCTCCCTGTGTTAAGAAATTTTTAGACATCGTATGCTGCCAGGTCGGATCGGGAGACTCGAGTCAGCAAGAACCTACTGCTGGCACGAATCATTTTGTCTTAGTTTGGATGTCTTAGTTTGGGTACCTTATCTTAGTATGAGTTTCCTGTGATGTGGCGTTTCTGCTTGAATAGTAGTATAAGTAATAGAAGTAGTATAAGTACTCGGCCCCAAGCTGTTCGGTTGTTTTTGTGCTAGTGCTATTTACATTACGCATATTTCTATTGAAATATCTTTGAGATTAGAAATCATAATTTCAAAAATATACCTATGCTAAAATATTCAACAGTGTGTATTTTAAATAAAAGTCTACATCAAGTCCATTTCGCCTTCCCTGCGTTGAATTAAATCATGCTTTAACCTTTGATTGATTATGATTTAGACATGACAGTTTCTCGCCACATGCAGTCACTCACACGACCAATCAGCGTATCAGCAGCTGACAAGAAACCTGACGTTTACATGAGATGATCTGAGTGAGCATATACTACAACACGGATATAACATCAAGATACATGAAAACTTATTATATTTTATTAAACATCGGATTGGTTAAATTGGGCATGCTATATCAACGAACGAGATTTTTTAGTTTCCATCACTAAGGGTGTGTAACCTTTAAAACACCAAGAAGGGCAGATGACGCTATAGTTTAGGGAAGCGCTGCTATTAAAACCCTTATAGAGCCTCTGTAAGGCACAACAGGCAATATCGAGAGAGATAGACAAGAAATCACCACGCTATCCATCTGACATACATTTGGGGGTTATGTAGCCCTGGATGCATGTAAGGAAACTCTTCGTATACGTAACCCTCAAAAGGTTCCGTACTAACATCGACCAACAAAGTAGGAGTCTTTTTTTAACCTTAATACCCATTGAGGTAACGGCCTATTGTATTGTCTAGTGACTGTTATAACATCACGCGGCAGTAATCAGGCGGTCACCCGTCCAAGTACTGACCACGCCCGACGCTGCTTGACTTCGGTGATCTAACACAAACCTTTCAGCGCGGCTACGAAATCAACAGCGGCGTGTGACTAGAAATGCAAGCTTGCTAAATTATGTCATTCCCTTTATGACAACCAGACGAGCAATTTATGAGTTTATAGCCCCTAATATTTACAATTATTTCGATCGAAAACAGTATATTTTTTTTCAAAATAAACTGAAGAGACTGTTAATTAACAAAATCCTCACAGAGGTAGAAGTAATATAATTTAAGACTACTTTACTGTTAGTTATAAAATCGTGGTTCAAATTGTGCAAAATTCAGATTTTTTAACCTCCTTTGTTTACAAAAAATCTATGTAATTCTTGTTTTTCAAGTAATTAGGTTAAATACATACAAATAACGTAATATAATCTTTGTGACGCGAATAAATAAATAAAATGAATTCAAAAATTGGATAAATATAAGTAAAATATAACTAAGATAAAATAAATTAAAATTAAAACAAATTATATCTTAATATACTTTAACGCCAAATAATAATAATAATAAAATAATAATAATAATAATAATAATATATAATATAACACGTGTGGTTTTGCCGGAACCGTTATGTCATCCCGAGTGTCATAGCGTACCTAAATTGTCTAAAGTCATGTAAGTAATTATCTAAATTTCCAAATATCAATAAATTAAGATAAATTTATGATGTTTAGGATCAAATGAAAGGTCTGATTGAGTACGTTCCGAAAATATATATGTATATATATATGGATAAATACACAAACCACCAATATTTCATAAAAAAACCGTTTTATTACTTGAGCACCGAGGGCAACTAACTGAGTGCGGAGACGGCGGCGCGCAATCGTTTTGAGATACCTGCCGCAGGGCAGCCAGCTCTGCAAGGTCCTACTCTGAAAGCCGGGTCAATAGGCCTGGCTCACGATAAGGGCTGGCCTTGGACAAGGCCCGCCCAATACGCACAGAAGCCATATAAGAAGTGCCGAATATAGCTTTAAGCTGATTAAAAGTCATGTAAAGGCGTTCAGATTAACGTTCAGCTATGTAAAGGTGTCATTTTAAGCAATTTGGCTTAAGTATATGACCTTTTAGTCATTGTGAATAATTTTCTCGTATGAAGCCTGTTAGTCGAATAAGGGTGGTATAATCGCTATAAAGCATACTAATTTATTACCATTATATAACTAACATCCTTATAGTAGTCGAATAAATAACCTTTATAGAACAAACAAAACAAAAGCTATATACATTACCCTTACTCCACCAAAGGCTGTATAATGGTTACAAGACCTACCCTTATACAGCTTATAGTCATATTGTTTTCAGTAGGACCTCTCTTACGCAGCTTATATAAGTTTTATAAAGGTTATATTAAAGTTTCAGATGCCACATAAGCAAAGCGGCCATTTTTTCTCGAAACTTTATAACCTAATTTTATGTACTATATTTTTAAAGGCATAAAATACTATTTTAAGTCATAAAATACACGTATTATAGGTAACGAATTTTTCAAAGTGTGTGAACAATACCCAGCAAGTGTTCATTTTTACTGCGAAAAATAAAATTGGTTTTCAAAAAAACTAAAAACCATAATTATGAATTAAAATTGAGTTAAAATTAGTTTTGAAGGCGCGTAAAAAAATTGTTAGACATGTTTCCTAATATTGTCGATGGAATGATGGGCGCGAGAGAATTTGGTGTATTAAACTACAACACAATTATTTTAAAGTCAATAAAATGCAATATATTAGTAGCCATTAGGAATTCTATGTTTGCTTCTTTTCGTTACCATTCGATATCATTTTAAGGCATTACCCAACTAGAATTTGTAATAATCAATTGGAGACACTGGCTATATAAGGGTAGCAAGCTTATATCACCAAAGGTAGACGTTATGAGCACTATTCAGCCACTATTCAGCTAAAAGCCGTATAAAATGCGCCTAATCCGGTCATATAACAGTCATATGAACGTTTATATGACTGCTATATGACCAATTCTTGTGACTAAAATCTGTAGGGATAACGTTGCCGTGACCGCTATATAGCCAATGTGTGCTACTTGGGCGTTGACTGACCCACAGATCGTTAAGCACTGGATGTTTATAGAGAAAACACGCGTCAACGGGGACGTAGCGAAGCTTCCGTGAATTATTTTTTTAAAATCTAAAAACTTTATTCTCTAACAAACGTTCTTTTTAGTGCGAACAAATTATTTTTAATAATCCTAAATACAGTAGTTCACTTTTTATAACGGCAGTCGTATCTAAATTATTGTTCTTGTTCGACATTTTCACCATCCACGTCCGTCACGGGATTCCAAATATATCCGCTACTTGTGCGGTGCGCGATGTAAAGTCATCGATTCATAAATAAACAGTAACTTTGCCTGAATGTGGGTCAAATAAAAAATAAATTCGTACGCGCTGCGCTCGACTCGCAACTTCTTCAAACTGAAGCAATATGCACCCATTCTAATTTGCTTCTGAAGGTTAGTTCGACTTAGCTAAATACAGAGTAATGACCTTTCTGTGAGGGTTTGTCTTGTCAGGGAGATCCTCGGCTCAGCAATGTCACGCAAGTCAGCCTCGTCAAAAAAGACTAGCATAAATTAGATACCAAATCGCTAATTTAACGCTTCAAGGCTTCTTGAATGACTAGTTAAATTAGCGAAAGTCATTCGTCATTTATATTTTCGTTTATTAGTTATACGTTATTTTTCTTGCCTTGGATTCATGACTTGCAATGAATTCATCAACCGTGGCACTTTGCAGCTATTGGACCACGATAGATGAATCCACGAGCCGAGAGACGACCTGGAGAGACTTGTCTTGCCTTCCTGCTTTTTTCACTATTTAAATCCTATTGCCTCAGCAATAGGATTTAAATAGTGCTTCAGCAATAGGATTTAAATAGTGCTTCAGCAATACGATATAAATAGTGCGCCCAGAGCTTCAGCTCTGACTTTTTCGCTATATCCCACGAAAATATATCTCGAATTTTTCAAATCACGACTGCGTTACGAAATTCACTTTTTCCCAATGAATACACAAATGCATCTCAAGTTTTTGCAAGAGGTCTTCTCTGGCTGGTCTCCTGGTCTTCTCTGGCTGCTTCGCTGATGGGTAGCTACCCAGACGCTGGTGCACTCCCGATGGACGAAGTCCCGATATGCACGGCACACAAAACCTCGTTTTGTATATAAATTTCTCACGGATAGTGACTAGTATTCACGATGTGCGATACGATCGCAAGTGCGCCAGTTTGTTAACTAAATCGACCGCACAGATAGTGCGATCGATGACACTGTATAAGGTATATATTTTTTAGCAGGAGAGGGAAAATATTCGAATATAGTTATTAAGCAGGATAGGATTAAGGATACACTAGGCGTGTCCAGAATAGTCTCCGAATACGTCGTTGCTGACGACATCGCCGCCTCGAAAATAGAGATCAGAAATAACCCTGTATATGGATGTAACATTATGCTATATCCTGTCGAAGTACCTCTCGTTAATTTCAGGAATAGCACACAGTTACTTGCGTAACCTACGTTACCCACAGTTATCATTGAATAGCTCCTTCCAGACCTGAGATAATTTTAAACCAATCGGACCTTTTAAGTGGGATCATACATCAGTTTATTCATAGGCACATTAACTTATCCCAAGATAACTGGAAATTAACATATTTACCTCATAAAACCTCCATCCATCTTTCTACTTTGCCTACATTCTAATTTAGTCCTTAATTGCATATTTTTTTTCTACTTTAAATTTTACTTTAATTTGTGTAAACAACACATTTGTTAGATTTAGAAATATTTGAAAATTGATCACCTTCGTCAGTTCGCGAGTTACAAAAATACAGTTCATATAACACAGCACAGCCAGAGACAGACCTTCTAGGTCTAGTTGGTTGTGCGATTTCGCCTCATTCGGATATGCTAGCATATTTATATGCTAGAGCTAGCTATTTATATTTATAGAGCTATGCTTTTCGCTATAATAATGTTTGTTCTTAATTATTCCTCATGTACAACAGTATGCATGTCCCTGTATTTTTTTCTTGTACGTTATAAATAAATAAATAAATAAATTGCTCCAAATACTCTTTAACGGTCATCATCACGAATATCTGATAAGTACAAGGGGGGAGGGGGGGGGGAGGGGGAGTTCCAGCAGTCGATATATCCCCCAATGTTGTAGATGTAGTTGATTCTCTCGAGCAGTATCACATTATCTTCTAGGATGTGTCGCAAGTTCGTGACGTTATTAAGAAGAAGAGCAACGTTTAAATATACCTTGGGATCTATACGGCCCGGGCTGCAAGTAAGTATGGGCTGATCTCGCGAATGGCGGTGCACATTGTTGACATGACGCCGCTGCTCTGCCATTTACAGCATTGCCCGCATCAAAGTACGGCATTTTATAATTCGCAATCTGTACTGGTAGTTGGCCGTACACCTGTCGGCGTATCTCCGTACACTTTCGCCGACCGGTTCAGCTCGCCTCATTAATGACATGAATAAAAGATCGGCCAGACCGCGTGAGTCATTGATTGATGGATTGATGACGTTTCAATCGTCACTCACGCGGACCCGTAATGGTAATTTAGCTGGGGGTCATCGTGCGCCGAAAACATGATGAATACTGATGACAGTTTGATCGCTCCAGTTGAAATATACGGTACTATTCTGCGCGTTTATGGTTTAGCACTGAGTCTACGAATGACTGTGGGACCACCCGCATGCTGATCGTTTTCTGACGATGCTGTAAGCGCTCATAAAGAAACCGTTCTTCTGTCCTTCATCGCTGGTAACTTCAACAGTTGGGCGGTGTCGACTACAACGAGCGAACCAGTCACCCCAGGCTGGTATATGTGATCGTTCTTTCAGCAGTGGGATGAGCGTAGAAGACTTTGCGTCGGCACAAACCTGGCGTCCAGCAAATCCACGAGCCCGCCAGACTCCAACGCCTTACGGCGAGGCACAAGAAATGTAACTCAGTGGGGCCACCTCGCCCCCTGGCTACCAGTTTTGGTAGGATATCTCCTTCTGGAATTAACATTTAGGATATCTCCTTCCTTTCGACTCGTTATGGCACCCAAGTCGCTTACGCGGCCTCTACCTGCCGTAATTTAGCGGTGATTCAATTTGAATCTATCGCGGACCAAAGGCAGCTTTTGGCTCTGAATTCAGGATCAAGTAGCGAACAACGAGTCAAGAATCATCGACTAATTTGGCGTCAAGCACAAATCGGGAGCATGAGGGGCTAGCTTGATCGCGCGGTGCCGATCGGCCTGATGAACTTTATTTAATTTTAATACTGGAGCGGAGCGTGGGTGTTGCAGCATTGCATAATTCCAGCCGCCCGTGTCAGTTAGTCGGCCCGTTTATGAGCGGCCGCCGCGGAAGACGGCGATTGTAAGCAGGTCAGCCGAAATGTGCCGATGACACCGAGCGCCGCGCCGCACACTGTTTCCGCTTATGTGATAATATATATATATATATATATATATATATATATTTATATATATATATATATATATATATATATATATATATATATATATATATATATATATATATATATATATATATATATATATATATATATATATATATATATATATATATATATATATATATATATATATATATATATATATATATATATATATATATATATATATATATATATATATATATATGATTAGTATAAGTGTAAATTATTATTTTCAAATTGAAATTATGTATTAATACTAAATAAATTAACGTATAAAATAAATGAAAGGAGACTTATCTGGCCTGTGTAGACCAGGAGCGACTCCACGCCTTTATATATATATATATATATATATATATATATATATATATATATATATATATATATATATATATATATATATATATATATATATATATATATATATATATATATATATATATATATATATATATATATATATATATATATATAATCCTAATTTTTTTTATAATACGCGAGAGGTGATAAAAAAAAATCGGCGTGTCACCCATGACTTTCCCGGCAGGCACCCCCCTCTCCCCCCTGCCAATCTTTAATTTTAGTTGTAAGTCTGTTCTATTTGTCACACTCTATTTATCGGAATGTTATGTTCCATTTAATACCGATTATATAATAAAATGCAATAAAATGCAATGCCGATTATATAATAAAATGCAATTATATAATGGAATTGCAGTTTTTGTTTATTTTTGAGGACCTTATTTTAAGGGAATTTGGTTTTATGAGCATTTTACTAAAACTTTTGAATAATTTATTGTAATTTATTTTTATTTTATTTTATTTTAAACCACATGATTTACAGACGAATGGCTATGTTATTCGGTATACAGCACAATAAAACGTGCAGGAAAAACAAGTTGAACCCATAGCCGTTGGCTCATCGCATACCTAACTGAGCAAGAACGCCCGTATCTAGGGATGCTGATATTTGACTCAGCATATTGCGAGCTGACATGTATGACGTTCGGTTATATAATTATTATTGGTATAAAGTTCAAAACATTCATTCTTGCATAATACAAATACACAAGCACAAAGAGTTATACCAACATACAAAAAAATAAATAGTAGTAAGAAATTATTATTAAACCCAACACCAATATATAGTAATACATATATACAATAAATACATATTTAAAATGAATATACATACTAATATAAAATACTAATATACACAAAATGTACACAAATAAATTTAATTAAAATACCTCTAGTCTTAAAAACCTCACATATCTATACGTCTATTATATTTATAATTAAAATAGAAAATCTAAGTATTTGCTTTTTATTTATTAATTTTACCTAATCAAAAATTCTGTTAAATTCCGTTTTGTCATAGAGTGGTCCTTTAACAATCAAGCACTTTTTTTTGCTTTTTTAAATGCTACCATGTTAGCTAAATGTTGTATAGTAATTTCTATATTATTATAGAGCCTTGGAGCTAAGTATTTAAAGTATCTTTGTGCGAATGAAGTTCTCACACGTGGTACCAAAAACTGCCCCGCCCCAAAACTTCTAGTAGTTTTTACTTGTTGGTCCATAGGCTGTAAGTGTTTGAATTTATGAAATATTAATAGCACTTGCTTCACATACAATTGGCGTACATCAAACACGCAATATTATCGAAACAACTGTAAAGAGGGATATCTAGGGGGCTTTTTATTTATAACCCGTAGGATCAACTTCTGAGCTTTTGATTAAAGGTTCAATCACTTGCTTGGTGCATCCACGGGGGGTCGAAACAGATATTTCCGTCTTCACACCGTAACCGTTGGTTAGCCGGAAAACTAAATACAGAAATAAATAACAAAATCTTTAAACCCCAATTATGCGTGCGATCTTTAGACCTCAAGTCTTCTATACTTTTCTCACACTTACACATCCACATGTATTTTACCTTCGACGTCGCCCCAATTTCCCATATAGATAAAAGTGCAAATTCCAGAGCTTAAAATAAACTGACAGATACACCAACATGTTAACTTTCCATCTGCGAAAGCAAAATATTTACTAAAATATGGATAGGGATACTGAAATATGGATCGCTCCTTCTTTTCCTTTCCCAATTACAACGAAGCAGCTACCTTTCATGGGCTTCAATCCTTACAATCAAGAAGAAAATGTGCAGACGTGGTGTTTTCCATAAACTATTGGCAGATTACATTGATTGTTCTGATCTTCTTGGAATGGTATCTCTCCGTGTGCCATCGCGACTCACCCGCCAAACGGAGTTATTCCACCTTCCGCAGGTTAACTGTTTCATGTATAGGGTATGTAAAATTTGTAATATGATATTAACGTATTCAATACGTTAACATTCGCTCTTAAGAAAGCAATTATTAATGACGGTGTTGATTTATCATTGTAATCGCAATATATAATATATTATAAATAATATTTATTCAAGAATATCTTTAAATAATATGTATGACTATATTATGGAACGTGTATTTACATAAAATTTTATTTACTTATTATGACTCCTTTCTTCCCCGTTCCCACGTCTCCCTATTTGTGTTTATTCTTCAAAAAAATACATGATATTGTTGTGTTTTAATTATGAATGTTTAAATGGAAACACGTAATTAGCTTTCTTTTTTTAACTTAATAATTTTGTACCAAATTTATTGTAACAGCTGTATGTTTCTTTAATAATAATAAAATAAAAAATAAAATAGGGTAAAGTATATATTTTATAACGAGACCATTGTGCTTTGTGGCGCCGGCGCCATATTTGATAATATGCATTTGATCTAGTGCATTTGATTTATACACAGCAATGCATTCCGAATTCATTCGATGTAATTAATAAAGAGGCATCTGTGGATACGCTGTTATGTAGTTGGTAGGTCAGCGATGCAATAATATAAAATTTCAGGTGAATACTATTAGAAGTGGTGAAGTGTGTATCTTGACGACAAATTATGTTAACAGTGAATTGAAGGCGCTACAGGTGGTGAATTTAAAGAATTCTTATAGATGGCAGTCAGTAATGCCTCAACGTTTTTATTTGTCAACATTATAAGTTCATAGTAAAAACACATTTTTAAAAACAAGCTTTTATTTAAATCCTCTGTCCCGAGCCAATCCTGAAGTGCAGCCGATATGTCATAGTGGAACTTAGAACGGGCTATTATAATTGATTGTTATATAGAATTCCCTGTTTGTACTGTTGACCGTTGAGGATTCCCCTCGTTGGAAGCCAACCCTGAGTGCAGCAGCCCTGTCATAGGGACATTTAGAACGGGATATCATAATTGAATGCGTATACAAAATGGTGTTTCTGAGCTGTTGGCCGCGGAAGAGTGTCGTCGTCGAGAGCCGAACCTGGGTGTAGAATCAGGTTATGCTCACCATAACAATGCATTGTCATCGAAACCGATCCAACATGTAAAATTTCAACATCATAGGATAAGAGGAAGTGGTACTAATTCAGCTTGCAAGATTTGACCTAATAACAAACATTGCGAGGTTAATAAAAGCTTGTAAAAATAAATACATTTGATCGAAAGAAGCAAGTCGAGCATTGTGTTGAAAATCAATAAATGGGGAACTTAACTGCCACTTCTTCTCCCGGTAGAGGTCGCTGGGTGCACCGGCTCGAGGCTGAAGTGAGCGACGCACACAGTTTGTTATTATATTATGGCTTTATTTTGAGATTGGATACTGTATGACCATGTTTAGATCTATCACACCATTTATTGGCCTACTTTTCATAAGAGAAGATTATTTATTGTTTGGAACTATGCATGTCATATAGATGAAAATAGCGTTTTACAATAACGATGCGTTTCATAGTATAATCCTAGATCCCATAACGTACGGCAACCCCTCAAATGAATGGCGATTAGCTCGGGTTGCCTACGGCAAAATGTATATAAATTTATATTTACATTTACATTTACATTTACATAGAGCGGGGTTTACTATAGAGCTATAGCATCACTATAGAGCGGATTACTATAAAGCGGCGCACATTTACATTTATATTTATATTTATATAAATTTATATACATTTTGTATACATTTTGCCAAGGCATCCCTTAAGGGACGCCTCACATTTGAGGGGTTAAGCAATTTAACACCCTATATAATCAATGGTACGCCGAGAAAAAAATAACGCTGTAATACACGGAAATACGCATGTTTCAAAGGGGTTTACGTATATAACATGTACTGTAATCCGTACGTATGTATCAACATGACGCGTAATGGTGGTTACAATATCACGGGCATAGTACCCAGACTCCATACAAATCAAGCAAGGAATTCAACTCTGCATCGATTTATGGAAGCCTACGATGAATCGTTTCAGGAACTAGACATATTCTCAATGAGCAAAAACGAGTTTATCAGAGCGGTAATATCAGATAGGTAATAGGGTCTACATTTATAACACCAGACCTTAAAAGCTTGAACAGATACATACCTGTGCAGAATCACACACTCTCATATATACACAACTATGACACATACACGTAGATGTACTTACACACACCCATTAAACACACATCACAATCACACACATAAACACACTCATCCTACTCTATCGTACACACTCAGAAATCGAGAGAACATGATAATATAACATAATATATAAATATTATTACACAACATCACGCACATTACTGTATATTACCAGGAGACTATTTTGGCCGTAATATTGTTATAATTATTTATTAACTTAAGACCCGAGCTCTATTTTTCTCTTTTGTTGGAATAAAAATAATTAAAAAAAAAAAAAAAATTAAAAAAAAATAAATAAATAGTAACTACACCGCAAATTCATTACGGCGCACAACGAGTTCTTGCGTTTACCATGACAGCATGTTGTTACATACGTAAGGTTAAAGCCAGTTACAAAAATCATGTTGAAGCTAACATACCGTTATTTTCGTATTATCCGTACGGAACATGGTAAAACATATAATCTAGTAATAGAGTTTCAACCAAAATCCTTCCAATTCAACAAGCTTACGATTAAAACATAATTTTTCTGTATAAAACCGTAATAACAAAACGGCATCGTAAAAAGAAATCCAATATGTTTCTCAATGTACTAGGTGTAGTTATGCGGCCAAAGTAAGGGGTCCGACACACTGGGCCTACGTACGCAACGTACGCAACGCACGATGACATCTGCCCCTTGAATTTAGTTGGAAGCAGACACACTTATCCCACTCAACGTTGCGTAGGATAAGTGTGTCTGCTTTCATTCAAATACAAGGACCAAATGCCACAATGCGTTGCGTGCGTTGCGTACGTCGAACCAGTGCGTCGGATCCCTAATCGTGCTTGGAATGACGGTATAGCCGACGTGACACTTTGATGGTTGCTTGTATTTCACAGTTGCTCTTTAACAGTCAATTACTCTATTTCTATATTCATGACCAATCAGATGTACCATAAACATAATTTGTTTCTAGCACCATCCTTTCAACCGCATAACGGCGCACACATGCTCTTCTAAGGAGCTGCTCACGAGCCATCGATCACTCGTAGCGGAGCGAATCAATTTGTTTTGCCCTGAACTTGCCCTTTATCGCCGAAACATGGCCGACCAACGCGGCAGAGGCCTGACATTAGTAATAAATCAAAAATCACTTTAACCGCGGCTGCGGCCCTTATCTTTATTTACATTCCGGTGCGCATGTAACGATACACCGACGAGCAGGAACAGCTGTATCGCAGCCAGTGCATGCGTCTAATAGTTAGGGAGCCAGCGACAACAAGTTAATAGTAAAAACAAGCTTATATAAAAATGCTCTGTCCCAAGCCAACCCTGGGCGCAGCAGCCATGTCACGGTGAAGCTTAAAGCGGCCTATCATAATTGAATGCGTATACAAAATTTCGTGACTCGTTAAGGAGTCCCCTCGTCGGGAGGCAACCCTGAGCTCAGAAGCCATGTCATGGTGAAACTTATAGCGGCCTATCATAATTGAATGCGTATACAAAATTTCGTGACTCGTTAAGGAGTCCCCTCGTCGGGAGGCAACCCTGAGCTCAGAAGCCATGTCATGGTGAAACTTATAGCGGCCTATCATAATTGAATGCGTATACAAAATTTCGTGACTCGTTGAGGAGTCCCCTCGTCGGGAGGCAACCCTGAGCTCAGAAGCCATGTCATGGTGAAACTTATAGCGGCCTATCATAATTGAATGCGTATACAAAATTTCGTGACTCGTTAAGGAGTCTCCTCGTCGGGAGGCAACCCTGAGCTTAGAAGCCATGTCATGGTGAAACTTATAACTGGCTATTATAATTGAATGCGTATAAAATAGTTCTTGTCTGTGACCTCCTGAACCTGCTGACCGTTCAGGAGTCCTCTCGTCGGAAGCCAATCCGGGGTGCATAATGAAATCATGGTTACCATAAAAATGCATTGTCATCGGAACTAAACCAACTTGTAAATGTTCAACTTCATAGGATAAGAGGAAGTGGTTCTAGATCTGCTTGCGAGATTTGACCTAAACAAACATTCTGACAAACATTGCAAGGTAAATAAAAGCTTGTAAAACAGTGCAAGAGTTTTTGTAAAAGCTGATACTTCCAGATCAGACAGTATTTTGACCATAGAATGCCGGGGTAGAGTCAGTAGGCCAGACTCCTGGACACCTGGCGCTGGCGTACTAGGAAAGATGTAATTTTAATTAGAACCCCTACAACGTATCCCGAACACGTAATTTTAATTAGGTCAAAATACTGTCTGATCTGGAAGTATCAGCTTTTACAAAATACTTGCACTTTTTTACAAGCTTTTATTTACCTTGCAAAGTTTGTCAGCATGTTTGTTGAGGTCAAATCTTGCGAGCAGAATTAGAACCACTTCCTCTTATCCTGAATTTTAAATTTTAAACCTCAAAAGTGTTTTGGAAAAGCTGAATATTCATTGATAGACAGTGGGTGCAATAAAGAACTCGAAACAAATGATAGAACTCGTGACGACCGCATTACTCCATATATGTCACAAAAATTAAGTCCCTGCAAATACGCCGGTACGTATTTATCGGTAACTATTACGCATCGGTCTAATGTGCCGCGCAATATAATGGATTACATTTTTTGTGACATGTATAGAGTAATGCTGACACCACGCATTATATTGTTAAGCACTCTGACCATTTTTTCGAGTTTTGTATTGCATTTACTGTCTACTGATGATTTTTCAGCTTTTCCAAAACACTTTTGGGGTTCTAATTAAAATCAGACTTTTCCTAGTACGCCAGCGCCAGGTGTGCCGGAGACTGGCCTGCTGACTCTATCCCAGCATTCTATGGTCAAAATACGGTCTGATCTGAAAGTATCAGCTTTTACAAGACTTGCACTTTTTTGTCGCTGCCTCTTGACTATAAAAGACACGTTAACTTTGAGAATATCGTTGCTAGGAGATGAGCTATATATAGGCCATTGCTTATATAGTGTATTAGATTGCTGAACTTCTTACTACGATTTGTCAGTTAGGATTTTACCAAGAAACGCAAAGTGCACATGGCAGTCATAGTTCTCAACATTCATTAATCTTCTGTTATCTATACTAATATTATAAAGAGGTAAAGTTTGTGACGTTGTAGAAAGTAATCTCTGGATCTACTGAGCTGATTTTGAAAATTCTTTTACCAATAGAAATCCACATTATTTGTGAGTGTCATAGGCTATACATTAATTCGAAAAGGAAAAGACTTTTTCGTGGTAGTCGGATTTGCAAAGTAAGTCGGAGAATAAGCGGTCGAACGAAAACGTTTCTAACTAACGCTGCCTTAACGATAAGAGATATATGATTAAGTTCTAGAGAAAAGTTGTAGAGCTTGATAATGCATACAAAAAAGTCAGCGGCAGCATATATCTAACTTTTATATTTAAGTCACAAAAAGTAGTATTTTATATAAAAAAAATAATTTAAATCCTTAGGTCATGTTTATTGGTCATATTATCAACAATTATGAATTCTTATCAAAATAAGTAAATTTATCGTCTCAAGTGTTTAAAACAAGAGATTTTTTCCCTTTTACTGCATATAATTTCCCTTTTACTGCATAAATAGTTAAAGAGATAAGACACTCACAAATAAGACACTCACAAGAAGACACTCACAAATAACGGTAATATAGTCAAATTGGCATGCAAATACATACATACATATGCAGTAAAAATATAACCCTTCTTTTGGCAGTCAGGAAATAAATCATAGCACTCATTACTAACCGAACCACACTCATAATTTCATCACAGGTAAAAAGTGTTACGGCCCAACGAAGTGGGCACGTTTGTTTGTTTGTTTGTTTGTTTATACTCTTTATTGTGAAAATGTCACAATGGGCGGGTTTATTGTCATATGACAATCTCTTACAACCAACCCTACTATGACGTGTTATATGTATGTGTTCGTGTAACATATCTGTAAGTGTGTGTCTTGTTATTGCATTCGATCGACAGAATTGAAAATGCAATTCCGTTAATTTGATCCCAACGGAAAATGGTGACCCAGCCGGGAATCGAACCCGGGACCTTACAATATAAGATCAGGCGACCTAACCACTATGCCACCGGGCCGTGTTCAATTTTAGAAAGTTTTCAGAAAAAATCCCGAATATCATTTAATTTAATGAATGCTGACTTCTATCTAACTTCTGTTCAATCTACAATATAATGATTTTAACTTGTATATGTACATAGGGCAACCGCTCGTGGAGGATTCTACTTTTGATACAGTTTTAATTAAGGGGACTTTTTATTTTTCTGTTTTTTTTATGGTGTTATTGAAGAATATCCGGTTTATTATGTCTTTATAAGGTACTTAGCTATGTCAAATACAAAATGTTTAACTGCCAATGTGGAAGGAGTTTCGTGAAGACGAAGCTATTTGATATTTGATACATCTGTTTGATAGCTAATATTTGAAGCTATTTGATACATATATAGATTACCAATTATGAAGGACTACTCATTACACCAGACTGGTTGCCGCTCGAGGTCCTCTGCGCGAATCTCTACTCTTTGGGTCCCAGAAGCTGTTCCAGACAAAGGAAAATAAAATAAGGACGCGAATAGTAATACGTCAAAGAGGAAATGCTCTTCTCTCTCCCTCTCTCTGTTAACAATTTCTTTATCAACCTTATCTATTTATATCAACATAATCTTTCCTATACACTTCCTAATTTATACTGCAAATACCCTCCTCTGTTTATTTAGCCTCGTTCGACCGGTCACCGTCAATAGTGTTCAGTTCGTTTTGTTCTGAGAGCTCGCTGGCCGCTAGTTGCCGCCCACGTTCGCCTGCATTATTCATCGGTCCGATAGTGAAGTTGCTTTGTGGATTAGTATAGCCGTAGGGCGGTGGCGATGGTCTGAGGGGACCTCTCTCTCTCCCTCCATCGAATACATACATTACTAGTTTCATAAATTACAGCTTTACGTCATGGCTTTATGAGTCATTGCTGTGTCGGTATGCGACACTAGGTTACTAGGTGAATAGTGTAGTGTCGGACGTACCTCGATGCTTGTAGTAAAAGATTAGAATCGAATAGAGTTCTTTATCCTGGTAGCAGTTTTCTGGTTGAAAAATACAACGATGATTCAAAGCACAAGTGATAGTCTAAAATTGGAAAAAAACTGAAACTCGATTTTTAAGTATACGAATAGAGACAAAATTTATACGTGGAGGATTGGTTTTCACAAGGAAGGAGCCCATGTTTAATTCATTAATGTGTTCATTCATAATTACCAATTTATACACAAATAATTTCGGGTCGTTCTCTTTGGTCGTTCTCTTCGGGACACTTGAAAGAGATAAATATATTATTATATATTTGATATAGTTGCGTCCGGATTATTATCATTACTATTTTATATTTTTATTTAAAACGTAGAAAATCATTTAATCGACCGACCCACATTATATGACTGGCAACGTTGGCATAGTGGTTAGGTGGCATAGTGGTTCGGTCGCCTGATCTTACATCGTAAGGTCTCGGGATCGATTCCCGGCTGGGTCACCATTTTCCGTTGGGATAAAATTAACGGAATTGCATTTTCAATTCTGTCGATCGAATGCAATAACAAGACACACACTTACACATATTGCACGCACACATACCTACATATAAACACTTCATAGTAGGGTTGGTTGTAAGAGATTGTCGTATGATAATAAACCCGCCCATTGTGAAATTCCACAAAAAGAGTAGAAACAAACAAACAAACAAACGTTCTGAAAATTACAATAAACTTAATTTTCTCTTTTTAGGGCTTGCATACCTTTCTATGTTATTTAGGTGCATGAAAGAGACACATATATTTACGACAATACGCCGCCTCGCCACTCTTTTGCAGGCGTTGATAACGTTGAGCGATTAAAACGTATGAAGCATCTTACAGCAATAAATAAAAATTTTGACTGTTACCGCTAGGTTACGGAATGGGCGGAGCTACCAGTCAAAGTCTAGCTTTTCGAGGCAGCCTGACAGGCAGCTAGAGTCGACAGGACCGCTCCGTTTACCTGATCAGTTTTGTCGACATGCACCCGACAAGCCCGGACAAAGGCGTCGTCGCGTATTTTTATTTGCGTCAGGGCCAGCGAGTCCCGAAAACCCCCCGCACCCGCATATACCTGGGTGCGGATGCGATTGGGGGGAGGGTACTGTCGCCGGCGATTTTTATTACCGAGCGATCGATCTTTCGCTCAATCCACTTCAAAAAGAGTTCTTTATCCCGTTTTGAATCGGCCATTAAACTCAAAACAATATTAAGCATCAAGAGATTTACTGGATATGATGTTGTTTAAAACTTGGCAAATCTGCGTTTGCGCATCGCTGACGCGAGCGCAAGTGGCCAAGCGGGCATGAACGCGCGCACGGTATTTACAGTGCGTTGAGCCGCGGGGCGCGTGTCGAAAACCTGCAACACGAAGGGGGTCGGTCCCAGCTGAACCAGACAGCCATTTTTTTCAATCGCTACCGTCGCGTGGGGTGTATTGATGCCCTCCGGTGCATGTGAATACGCTAAGTGTGTATCGGGTCTGAGCGACACTATCGGTTTTTGACGCAGCAGGTAAATCACGTGTCATTCTCACGTTCGCCGAAAAATGATTTTAAACCTGTAAGCGTATTTTTTCTGATCTAATTTGAAGCTGAAGTTATGTTTTGTTTTTATCTTTTATATTGAAGACTTCGTCAAAAAAGTTGAAACCTTTTTCCTGTCTGAAAGTGTGGAAATAAATTATAAAACCGTTATAAAGCTTTAATAAAGTATCTTGGCCATAATTTTTGCTTATGACTTGTGAGTATTTGTTAGGGGTTTTTTAACAAATTGCAGTGCAGGGCCTGCTCTAGATCTCCGTGTCTTTGTCCCGGAAACAACTTAAACTTCAACTTTTAAATTCTTCATTTCCTACTCACATTTTAAAATTTTCATTATTAAACTCGTAAACCACTATTAAGATAACGGACTAAGTATTGATGATTGTGGTGTTATGAAGTATTCAGCTTTCAGATTATAAAATTTTTAATTCAAAACTCGCTGAATAAAAAAATTGAAGTTGTTTAATTGACAGAGCCTTATGTTTTATTAAATTTTGAAGTGTCCGCCATTTTAGAACAAAATAGCGGATATCTCTCATCAGTCTTTACAATCTCGGTATGAGAATGAAATATTTTTTTTACTTAATTCGGTCCTAATTATCTTGCAGTTTCTGAGATACAGCGGTTACAGATACTCATCGAAATACATTTCGTAGGTTTTCTTTTGTTTTCAACGATTATAAAAGGGGGTGAATCGATGAAAACTCGAATTTAAATTTGCTCGAAAACAAGACTGCTTATTTACATACTTCGTGTAATAAATACTATGTAATTTTTGAGAAAGTAACAAGATACAGAGCTGCGTTTACATCTTGGCGTTGTATAAAATATTTTTGTGGAGTATTTAAAAAAGAGAGATGTATTATTCACAAATAATACTACATCCTACCTATTTTATATTGCATATCGCAGATCGTTGAGGTTGAAATACAAAACAAGAGATAAAAAAATACTTAAAATTGATTCATGCAGCACACCGATTTAAATAGCGAGCGTTGAAAGACACCGTACTCCATTTTTATATCCTGTTTTTTAAGTACAATACAATTAAATACAAAGCATTATCTAATATTCCATAATAGTTTTTTTTATGAGATTGTTGAGCCCTCGATCCGCCGCTTACTTTTTATAATTAATACCTTAGTTATTATTTTGTAATTTTCTCCGGTAATGTAATTCTCCCCGACCTACGGTTTTCGCTTTACAACTTTGCAGCGTTTTCAATGCGTCTCTTTCTACCCTCTCCCCTTCTCGATCCTTCCCTTTCACCTTTTGTGCTTCCTTCTCGCTCGCGGCAAATATTAATCTGTGCGATCGCGTGCTCTTTTGATCCGCTTCTTTGATTCCGTGCATGAATCATTTCGCATATTATAGGGCGTGTAAAAAGAAAAAAAGGGGACTGGCTTAGACGCTGATTTTTTACGGTCGTCAATTATTGTGCTATTATTATGTGGATCGATCATTGTATTTGCAGGTTCAAATTCTAGTGTACTAATAAATAACAGTTTTACTTCACGCTTGTTTTCCAATACGAGCTATCGGATATATTCATTTATTTTTTTCTGTATTAGTGTTTGATTTTAATTTTTCAAAAAATTATCTGTTTAAATTCCCAATTCATACCTTTTAGCCTAGGGCCTGAGTAGCGTTTTGTACTGTTTCATCGAAATCCGTGCAGCGGTGTATGTATGGTAATTGGCATTTTTTAAATGTTTATTTGCTTATTTGACAGGATATAAAGTAAAGGAAGAAACTAATATGAAGGTTGAGCTTGGTGCATTTTTCTAGGTTTGTTATTATCGCGTCAAAAACAGTCGTAAGATTGTCGCGGAAGATCAAGGTAGTATCATCTGCTTACAAGACTGCGTTCCTCCATCCATCCATTTGTTTAATCGTCAATGATAATTATAAATAAAATTGGGCCCAGGATATTCCCTTGAGGTATCCCGTATTTTATAATCCTGTCATCATTACCAATCCCGTTATATAATAAATACCTGATCACAGCTATTCTAAATTACCTTAATCTACGGTCAATTATATCTCCACCCTTTAAGATATACTCTGTGGTGATGATGAGTCTAGCCCAATCAGAGTGGCAACGACCGTGACAGCATACCTACTTAACGGAGGCTTGTACGTACATGTATGACGGAGCGAGGATAAATTGTGATCCGTGCCCGGCTCAGCTGAAGAAAGCTGTAACCTATACAAATAAGATATTACTCTTATTGCCTTAGGTCAAAACATCTAAGAATAGGACAAAAACGGATTTACCTACTCGTGAAATTTGTAGGACCTGAAGTTTCGGCGATGTCGCAACTGTCGTTGTTCAGGGTAGCCTAAAGCGCTGTCAGTTCTACGCGTTTTATTTTGCGAGTAGGCTGCATACTACTGCTGTTTCTACGTAGATTGTAACGTTGGAGGTGACGCGTGCGATTTTTTTAAATTCCGTCCACATAGTTTCCCATCTCTCACTGTAGGTTTCACATACTTGGTGTTTAGAAGAGGGTTCCACGTAGTAGGGAGTTACAAACCTTTGACTCTATTGAAGTTCGGGATTCTTCTTATTTCTGTGGTTTCTCAAATTTCGCGGGGGAAATAGAATTGTTCCTTAGATAGCACAATAGGAGTTTGAGACTAGAATTCTGGATTGAGACTTTTTTAATTTCAGTACCATCTATAAATATTTATTTTTGATACTTTTGTCGTTTGTGGGAATTTTTAAATACATTGTATTGTGTCTGTCTTTCTGCAGTTAAATGTTAATTTTCTTTAAACCAAGGTTTTAATGTATTCAGAGAAATATTTTAATTCTTTAATATTTTTATGGGCATTTCCAGTGGTTACCATGCTGGTATCATTTGGAAACATGTTCATATGCTAGTTATTTAAATTAATGGGTTGGTCATTTATGATAATCAACTATTGAAGAGGTCTCAGCAAAGATCCATGAGGGACCCCACGAATTATTTTATGCGGAACAGATTGGATTCTTTTTGAACAACTATCTCAGTTATTTCAATCATCTGTTTGCTAAATGTTTAGACCTTCAGAGAATTTAGAGCATCAGAACGTAGATACAACAGAGAACGTAGACATTTGGGGACATTTGAAAACGTAAATTAAGCAAAAGTTCTCACTTGGTTTTTCAACTGAACTTTCGCGACTGATTTGAAATAGAACCAAAGGTTTAGCTCGCCACATTTATCGCATGTACGCAATGCTCTGTCGGAGCGAAAACGCAGTGAACGGTGAGAGAAGCATCGCACGATGGACGATACGCTGTGATATTCTATCCAATTCGACGAACTCACCGATGGCTGAGCTCTGTACTGTAGAGATTACTATCGACATAACCGGCAATGATCTTAGATCGCTATCTAATCTGGATAGTCAGAAATTTAGAATATTTTAACAAGCTTTATTTATTTATTTTATTTATTTAATTAATTTAACAATTAATTAACAGTGCATAAGTATCACTAATAATCATATCAATAAAAAAAATATATATAATTAAAATTAAAATTAAACACGGCCGATGTGAGCATTAGCATTTAAGTACTGCTGCTGCCCAACTAAGTGCCAGGACTTGTTCCAGGGCAGCTAGCTCTCTAGTTTTTATATCACATATATTCGGCAATGAATAATAAAAAAATAAAATAAAAAAAATAAAATAAAAAGGAAAAGAAATATATATATATATATATATATATATATATATATATATATATATATATATATATATATATATATATATATATATATATATATATATATATATATATATATATATATATATATATATATATATTCCCGTCACCATTACAAATTATAACTAAATCACTAACTAATGATCACAATAGGAAATAAAACACAAAAATAAATAATCCTGTTAATAAAATAAAAATAAAAATAAAATAAAATGTCAAATAATATCAAACAATAGTCACCAAAATTTATGAATAAGTAATAGTAATAAATTAAAAAAGTCAAAGAAAATAATAATAATAATAATAAGAAATGTCAGGGATAAGATTTAATGATGGGAACTGTCTCGGTATATTAATTTGTGGATATTTTGCCGGGCGTCATGTTTTAGCCAGGAATCAATTTTGGCTTTAAAAGAAGAAGAAGACTTCGGCACATACATTTTTAAATCTTCATCTAGCATATTAAAGATCCTGGGGGCTATGTACACAAAATGCCTCTGCCCAAAAGTGGTCTGCATTCGAGGGACGTCAAAATGTATAGTTCGAGATTGCCGCGTGCAGATTGTTTGCTGAGTTCTTATTGCGGTCTCTAAGTTAGTTTGATACTCACAGAGCGCCGTTTTCACGTATAGTTGTGGTACATCTAGCACGTTATATTCTCTGTAGAGATCATCTGAAGAGTATCTCCAAGGCTTTCTCTTTATAATTTTAAGTATTAGCTTTTGAGCTCTAATCAAGGGCTCCATATGAATTTTCGATGCACCTCCCCACCCTATGACCCCATAGGTTAGGATAGATTGGCACAGAGCATGGTATACTATCTTAAGTGTCCTTTGGTCCAGAATGCCTCTAAGGTCTTTGAAAATATACGTGAGTTTCCTAACTTTTGCCGACAGCTCCATTATGTGGGTGCTCCATTGTAGCCGGTAATCAATTAATATACCGAGCTATTTAATGTTGTCAACTTTATTGAGATTAAGACATTTACAGTTTTTAGGGTTTAGACAATCTCTGTGGAGTTTCAGAATATGCTCTTGTTTTGGTTGAGCTACACTGGTGGCACTAAATGTTATGTACATGGTTTTTTGCGCATTGAGTGATAGTAGTGCACCATCTAACCACAATATTACCTTCTGAAGTCCCAGAGAAGCCTTTTCAAAAGTCTCTTTCCAAGTTTTTGCCTTGAAAAGTAGAGCGGTGTCATCGGCAAAAGTAACAACTTGTCCACCAATAGTTTGATTACAAAGCTCATTAATATATATTAAAAACAATACCGGACCAAGGACACTTCCTTGCGGAACACCATATTTGAGAGGCGCGGGATCACTATGGATACTACCAATTTTTGTTATTTGCTTTCGATCTGACAAGTAACTCTCAAACCATTTTAGTGTGATCGAGGTAACACCTATGTCGTTAAGCTTCTCCAAAAGTTTGTTGTGACTAACCGTGTCAAATGCTTTTGTTATGTCAAGGAATACTCCCAGACATTTGTTTCCTTTGTCTACTGCTTCCACGACAAATTGTGTAACCTCGGCTATAGCTTTGTTGGTTCCTTGTCCTTCCCGAAATCCATATTGGTTTGGTGATAAAATATTATGTATGTTTAGATACTCTGTTAATCTTTTTTTTGCCGCTTTTTCTGTTAATTGGAAATACAGCTTAACAGGGAAATAGGTCTATAATTGTTGACACTTTTTTTATCTCCGTTTTTGAAGATAGGTACGACTTAAGACGTTTTTTGGTTGCTTGGAAAGATACCCGTACGAAAGCTTTGATTTATTAGCCAGCCTATAGGTGCCGCTAATTGCTTGTAAGCAGATCTAAATATGTAGTTCCGAACTTAGTCCGTCAATCCCGGGAGCTGAGTTGGGCTTTAGAGTACATATAATTTTGTTAATTTCCTCGGCGGTAGTAGGACGTAGATAAAAAGAAGCGGGGAAGTTGTTTGTCCGCGTTTGGATAGTTGGTGGGCCATTTGTCGTGATGTTAAAATTTTCAGATATTAATTTGCATCCTACGTTCGACATAAACTCATTTACATAGTTTGCCATAGCATACGGCTCTTGTTGAAGTGTCATTACACCTTTTTCAGTACACAGCTCGCTGATATCATACTTTGGTGAACATATGTCCGTCGCACTTTTAATAGAGCTCCATATTTTCTTAATGTCCCCATGTGATGCTTCAATTTCGGTTTTGTAGAATTTTTCTTTTGTTGTTTTTATAATCCTAATACACCAGTTCCTATATTTGATAAATTTATTTTTTAATGTTATGTCTGTAGGATCTCTTTTACATGCCGAGTGGAGTCTATTTCGTTCGTGAATGCTTTTTACAAGTCCAGGAGTGATCCACGGTTTTAATTTTAGTTTTTTGTGTGAGATTTTTAGAATTACCTTATTAGAATTTTTCTCAACAAGTTTACTTAAGGTATTTGTAAACATAATAGAGGCTCGATTTACATCATATATACTAGTAGAAAAGGTAGATGCTTTCAAACATAGTAATTGGAAATGAGATGCTCGTGAGTTACTTCATATTCAATAATTTTATTGAAACTGTATCTGGATGATACTAAAAGGCGCAATCAGTACCTAATTTATTTCTATATCATCTTAGCAATTTATTTGAAATGCAACCGAGTATGATATTGATGACGACCTCAGCCTTGCGCTGACAGCTATTCCAAAGATTGTCAAATGAAGCAGTCACTGAAAACTATGTAGCCTAGTGGATCAACGAAGATAAAGAATTGGAAGTTATTGACGAGATGATTGTAGAGGCTGTAGAAAGTGAAAGCGACAATGAATACATTGAAATGAAGAATAATTAAGTTAGTCACAGTAAAGGGTGCAAAGCGATAGAAAAACCTATTAAGCAACAGTCAGAGTACCTCGCGCAACCGTCAAGGACAACTTCAACATACCTTCTATTGCTACGACGATATTTTTTAGACACTTGAATATTTTTTCAAGAAGTAACTTTTTAACTTTGACAAATTTTACTATTGTATTGCATTTTAACTGACTATATTTAAATATATAATAGATGTACTCTTTTATTTCATTAATTACGTTTTCATTCATTTTAAACGTCATCGTATTACCCCCCTTGATTTCGACAGAGTCAGTGCAATTCGTGTTTTCGATTATCCAATGTACTCTCGGTCCACATTACCTTGGATAAGCGAGACTCTACCTACTGTAATGTGTTTCTTCAAACACATGGTCAGTAGTACCTCGTAAGAGCGTTATTCAGTCAGTTATTGATATTGTAGAGATACACTACCAAAAAAACAAATGCATGGCTGTCCTTGTTTAAAGAGTATATCCGACTCAACCTTTTGTTATTGGTCCCTATACCTTTAAATCTGTTAAGAAATTCACATACCTCGGCTCATTGATTGCTAGGAACAACATCAGTTAAGAGGTGACAGAACGTTTAGCGGCTGCAAATAGGTGCTACTTCAGACTCTAGTCTCAAACGAAATCCCGTCTGATATCCCGGAAGACGACGGCAACCATCTACAATACACCAGATTAGTCCTAACGACGCTTCAGAAATATGGACTCCCAATAAGTCAGATTAAAATTCTTTAGATGTCTTTGGACGCAAGAGATTCCGCAGGATTTTCGGTGCCATGCAGGAGGATGGCGTTTGGGAAAGATGAATAAACCAAGAACTGTATAACCCATAATATGATATGTATGTTATAAGATTAATTTGTTTACGAGAAAAAAAATGGTTTCTTTTTAAACAGTCTGCGTATAACATTATGTAGCTAAGAGTTGAAGAAGTTAAGAGTTAAACAATGCAATTGGTCGCCGACATTCCGAGATGAATTGGCACATAAAAGAAATATAGATAGAAACACAAACAGCTTTTTTAAGAAAGTTAAATTATCTCCGAAGCTACTACATGCCTACCTTGTTTTTCCGACATTAATGGGAAGCTTAAAAGAATAATCTATGCCTAATTGCTAAAGTCGTTGGCACTTCCCCTTAACAGGCTTCCACGGCAACCTCTTTGTTAGTGTCAACGCTTTTAACGACGTATTTCACGGAAAAAAATGTATAAATAGGAGGTTCTAATGCCATTGGTTACGGGGAAGACGACTGTGATACGCGTCAGTGATCTACGCGGCGTCGACAGGAAGCTCAGTGTAACCGCGATGATAAATACACAATCAATAATGTGCAGACCACTGGGCAGCGACGGTATCGTGACTAATCGCACCGTTTGTTCTACAGCGTTTCAGGCGTTGCAAACCGTTAATATTTACAAATTAGATTTTGTGAACATTGAGTGTTCATACAATACAATACAATACAATCAACTACTCCAGTAGATAAGCATTCATACACTTGGATGCGTCACAAAATTAAATGCTTAAAATTTAATTATTAAAAACATAACTATCATGATAGTTGTCATGGCTGTAATAGTATATTCAATATTACCTACTTACAAATATTCAAAATATACTAATGTCATTAAAAGTAAGAGAGAATAATATATTAAAATAGAAATGCAAATTCTATGTAGAATAATCAACGTAAAATAATTTTATTGTCAATCCAGCAATATACCTTCGTATATTTTAAACATAAATAGATGTATACTAAATTATATGACAATTAGAATGTCAGCTATCATAATACCATTATGTTAAAATTTTACAAATTTTGCTAATTATCAACATGGAAAATAAACTCGGAATTTTCAAACTCCCTTATACCATAAATCGGGTTTCTTACCAAATTATTTATAATTATCTTTTTAAAGTGGTCCTCTCCAAGGCTTTTCATTTGCTCTGGAATCTTATTATAGAAGGACAAATTTTGGTGAATAAAATCGCTGTCGGTTTATTTGGAGATTTGATTTATTCCTTGTATCGTGATGATGAAAATCACTATTCACCGGAACTTCTGCTAGGCGTCTACGAGCGTACATAATATTTTGGTAGATGTGGAGATCGTAGAGATATGTAGGCCTGACTCATAATGATGAGAGTCAGGCCTACATATTTACTATAACCTGTATCTGACCTAATTTTACTTAGACCTCACACTGTTTAAATAACTAATGAGTCAGCTTTACAAATATTAGTCGGCTTAGTAGTTTGTCATCTGACATTTTTTTTTTATTTCCCATATAAAATCGGCCATTTCTATTTTACTGTATTTTGGGATTGTATTATTATGTATATACTCATTGGTCCGTGGCGTTGGCTCTTCTTCCACCTACCTTTTTTCGGGTCTGTGGTTAGATGGTGTAAAAAATCAGTATATAGGTATAAAAAATCGTATAAAAAGTCAGTATATAAATTTATTTTTTATTTATTTATTTAGTACTTTATTCATTTTTTTATACATATAGCCACATTATTGTTATAAAGTAAACCAATGTTATAAAGTAACTCGGAAAAATTTAACACGCAAATGTAGCAAATGGTCAGTGCCCACCTAACTAGGACTGTAATGTCCTGTATCTAGGCGGGTAAACAATTAAAAATAGCGATTTAATTTATAAAAAACTAAATTGACTAATGTTTTATTTTTAGAAATAGTAAATGTACCTAATTAAAATTCAATATATAATATAATATAATAATCTGTATAAATATTACAATGTAAAATATGTAAAATATACCTAAGCATAGTTATGTAAAATATGGTAAGTACATAGATACCTAAATTCGATTATAATAAATAATATATATATTATGGTATAAACATATTTATAAGAATACAATTATATAAATACGATTATAAAAATATTGGGAAAAATAAGAAATACCATACGATATATTATTATTATATGCATAATACTTTATGTATATGTATACGATATTAGCTTTAAAATCAACCATTATATAATATACGCTATACAAGACAAGTTTTTCAATATAACGATGGTGTAAAAAGTCATTATTTCTCTAGACTAATTATGAACTCAGCTATCAATATAAAACAACCACATCAAAATCGGTAAAGTTGCTTAGGAGATCTAAACTGATAGACAACCAAGACCGTACCAAACAGACAGAAACTCTCTTTTGTACTTGTATCTTATCGTTGTAGTATTAAAGTTGTAGTTGTAATGCTTTATTTTCATATCTTTTCATATTACATGTCTTAGGTACGATTATTTTACATTGCGGGGATGGAGATTGAAGAACATTATCCAGCTTTCTGTTTCAATAATTCAATTAATAGAATCCTTCTAACCCCAGATTCTAAAGCAACGAAACAATATACGATTGTCGTCAATCGACGATATTTGCGATTTTGGGAGCGATTTGACAGTCCTTGAATGGTCAGAAGTAAGGTTAGGAGACACGACAGCACATGAGGTGTCGTCTGCATGTCGTTGATCTATGAGAAATAACTGGGTAATAGCAGTAAAAATCCCCATTCAGCAATAATTACCGACTATTGCCACCCAAGACGAATGAAATTTGAAAATAGCGCCGAGGAATAAATATATTCGATTTAATAAATAAAGGACGCGTTCCCAATTGCCCTTAGCTTATAGCACTAAGCACGCTCAGAGTCCGGTCCGAATTGAGCATACGCCGCTCACTGCTAAACGGCCGACCCCGGCCAATTAGATCACGATATCGGAGAGGGAATCACGTGGGAAATGTCGAGTTCCGAGATTAGCTGACGATTCTGAAACAGAATCAGTCAAAACGTCGGTTCGAGGACGATATCGAAATTAAGGTCGCGTCCCGTTGACGTATCGTATCGCCACTTCAGAATCCCGGGTTGGAGTCTGATTTATTAAGGAACCGCTGCCTGCGAAAGTTGTGAATGAATTTGGTTCACCAGGAAAGATAACAATAGATAAGCAAACCCTATAATGCCACAGCTTTTGCAGATATACATATACTCATTATTGTAGACATGGTTGTTCAAGAATTTTGGAAAGAATGAATCTAACGAATAGCGAATGTTATCTCTGAGTAATCCCATTTACAATACTTAGCCTATGTAGTCGTTGGCGGCCCATTTGATAAAATTAATAACAATAGACTCGGAACAGTCTACCAAAAATTACACAGTTTTGTACATATTTTAACAATACAATGGCTTTATAAGCAATGCTGAACGTCAGCAACTTCGCGTGTTCACTCCCTAACATTGCAATAAATCCCAGCTGAAAACAACGCAATCGCCATCGCGCTCATTAGCAGAACGACGCCATTTTTATCGCATTCTACAACACCTCGCTCTATTGTTTTATAAATACCAACACAGGATGCAACATGCTGCAACATGCAACACGCATTTATCACGTTTGTTCTGAATAGAGAATCCCTCGAAATCATTCTGCCGGGTGATTGCACCGCGCCGAGGAGGTCGCCGCGGTGAGCGAAACGTGACGGTTCTGACAGAATACACTCAAGACGTTTGCCGTGAATACACCAGCTATAAAAGACGGCTAACGAAATGCCTCATGGCGACCCGAGCGATGGACCACATCGAGACAGTGCAGTTAACATAAAAAATGCAAAAATTCAGCTATCGACATATATTAGACGGCGTCTCAGCGACTACCGATTTCTGGTCTACCGTCATTGAATGTTCTTCGGTTGATTCATATGCAAGTAATTCCCCGCCGTTTTATATTGATAAATATAATAAATATATTCTGTAGATATACCTAAATAATAAATATTTATCACGCATTATAATATGGAAATTTAATTAAGTCATAGAATAAATAAAGTACATACATAGATACAAAATACACATATGTACATAGATTCGAATCTCTGTTTTTCTGCCATACAATAATTTGTTGAAGTCCATTTTCCATACGCAGGTATCCAATTTCTATCAGCCATCTGTTTATTTTAAAGTTCAACCTATCGATATCGCATTTTGCAGCTTGTCATCGATGCTGTTAAATATTTTTGGCGCCATAAAATACATTTGCGTGTGCGAAAAGGTAGACTTTACTAGGGGAATCAGATAGTTAGTGGACGTACAATGCTACATATCAATTGGTAACTGATTTTCAGTTGCCCCATTTCAACGTTACGTTGATGACGCTCACGTTGCTCACTATAAGTGTAGCTTATGAGCTTTGTTAAAAGCGACAGAGCTGTTCATAATGATACCGGAAAGCCTGTTTCAGGTGATGATTCTGGTCCTTACATAGCTAGCTATGTAAGCTATGTAAGCCATAGCTTCATAGCTTTTAGCTATGTAGCTATGGCTGTAGTCCCTAGGGACTACAGCCAATTGCCTACGAGTCTTGACATGTCTGGACCAGACGAATTTCGATGAAACCTAAAATTTCAAATGAATCATTTGGCGTCATTTGACTGAAATATATCGCGAAGTCAAGCGCACGTCTTCGTTTCATATTTGATATGGAGTTGCTGGAGAACAATGGAGTAAGTGACTCCGCGGCGGGATTAAAATACAGAATCTCGCACAGGCGTTTAGCGTCCTCTGCACCCTCTCTCATCCGCAATTCCAGAATTTGATTCAGGATCTACGCCTGGATAAAGAGAACTCATAATGTCTCGATGAAGAGAACTCATATTATCTTTGGATACCATTATGAAATATGTTTGTTATGATTCCTCCACATTCTTGTTATCCGTCATATACCAGAGTAATTAACTTTGGCTGGACGGGTAATGTTTTAAAAAATCAACAAGGCATGGCTAATGAGTTCAGCGTCACCGCTAAGTACTACATTAACGACAACCAAGCATGGCTAATGACCTACACCTTCAGTCTTGCTCCGTCGAACAAGATCATTGGACATTAATGAATGAATAATGCAAATATTCTAAATAGTCGAAGATCTCTTAAGGTCCAGTGACAGGCAAAAGGCACTTCCCACAACTCGGCCCGGTGGCATAGTGGTTAGTTCGCCTGGTATTACATAATAGGTTCCGGGTTCTATTCCCGGTTGAATCACCATTTTTCGTTGTGCTAAAAAGTAATGGAGTTGCATTTCATTTCTGTCGATCGAATGTCATAACAAGATAAACACTTAGACACGTGTTACACGCACACATGCATATAAACACGTCATAGTAGGGTTGGTTTTTAGAAATTGTCATATGATGATAAACCGCCCTTTGTGAAAATTCCCAATAAAGATTCGAAACAAGCAAACCTCTTGTGATGGTGATATTACCAGTTTTACAAATGATTTTGCTATAACTTATACACAAATAAGAAGCCATATACCCAAGGTACTATATAAATAAGCATTTACATCCCTTTTGTCGTGAGGGTTGGCCTCATCATAATATCAAATTAAAAACTCTTTACGTACGAAGCCAAGGAGGGAAGCCTGTTCGTGCATTTTCTTAAAACGAAGTTGCACAAGGGAATCACGTGGTCCTTTTATCTATTTGCATGTCAAACGAACTGGACATTTTCAATGATAGATTCTCGATTTTAGTCTTTTGGCGATCGTTATAATTGTGGCGCATTTAATAGGTATGTATACGTACGTACTACTTAAATATATCAAATTGCTTTTTGCCTTTCTCGTGGCGTCAGCAATGTCCGGTCGACTCATTTAACATGCGGACAGTATAGCGTTGTCAGCAAACGTGCTTATTATGTCGTGGCTCATTCGCAGAAAATATACAAATTATACGAAAATGATCAAAGAATGAGATCATATCAACGAACATCAGGGAAAGAGAGAGGAAGAGATTTGTAAAGAGGGTGGAGCGAAGTTGAGAAGGGGGGGGGGGGGGAGAGAAGGCAAATACATTAAATTAATGGTAAAATAGGTAAACATTAAAAGCTGTTATTAATAAAAAGATAGATGTGTAAATTTTTTAGTCAATTTATTTATAGACTCATTAATTTACTTATTTATATATTTAGTATTACTCCATTAGTTAGTTATTCATTTAAATAAATCTCTCGGTTTTTAAGAATAAATGAGCAACTAAATGAATGAAATAAAAAAAGAAAAAAAAGATAAAGTGAAGTCACTATGTTTTAAATACTATCACCCCCAGAACATACATACAATTGTATGGGGTGATAAAATACAAACAAATATCATTTATTTACTACGCAAATAATAAATTTATAACAATATCATTATTTATATTTTTTATGTCAAAATCTTTTACTTTTATAAGATGATTTTATAAAATAAATCACAACGCCGCCGCGCCGCTGCTCCTGTTTTATTTGTAAAAAAAGTCATGAAATAAGTTTAAATCGATACGATCTAAACTAAGGTTAAAAGAGCAATTAAAAGAGCGTTTGAATGCGACTACCTGGAAAACCTCATCATACCCATTTTAGAAATAGTTTTACCTACAATCAGACATACTTATACACCGCGAGTTTTTGATCAGTATGAGGAAATAAGCAACTTTTAATATATTTTTTAGAAAAATCTTTTGTTATTTTTTTTATTTGAACAATTTGACTGTTAAATAAAAGTTTGACAAGTGTTAAGCGCTGTACTATCTGGCGGTAGGTAAAATATTGCTAATATTGTTTATTGGCGATATTTTACCTGCCGCTAGATGACGCTGCACGCTCGAAGCTTTTTATACTTTAAAAATTATCTATAACTTTTTTTTGTTTTGTTTTTTATGTTTTATTAAAAGTGGCTTACTTGCTCGTATTGATACACCCACTACAGGAATGTCACTCATAAAAAACTCAGCCTGCATATTTCTCTATTTTTAATTCAGTAGTTTCATGGTTATGGCAGCAGGCTTTTATTATACCCCTCCCTGAAGTCCAATCGCCAGGTTCTGTTCAAGATTTCAGACCTATTTCAATATTGGTAATTTTGTCTAAAGTACGAGAGCGGGTTGTTCACACTTAACCTTATAATTTCTTAGATAGCACGAAATTATTAATCTTCTTGTCAGGTTTTCGCCAAGGTTACAACGCTACCACTATTCATCAAAGGTACCGACCACATTAGATGCTCTACGAATGATAGGGAACTATATAACCATTCGCACGCTGCTTGATTTCAGTAGCAAATTTAATTCTGTTGATTTTAAACTTTTCCTTTACCGTCTTTGCTAGCTCGATATTTCCAGAGGAGTAGTGACAAGGTTTGATTAATACATGCGCGGATGTTACCAGTGTGTTAAATCGCCTGAGTGCGTATTAGACTTGGTCTGTTCCTTGGTTTTAGACTTGTTCATGACAGTGTTCACTAGACTGACCTTGGTCTGTTCCTTAAGGATGTGCCCTATCCCCTTTGCTCTTCTCTATCTTTAGTAACGCGATTGCAAAAGGCTTATATACATCTTATCACTTACATGCTGATGACCTCCAATCTTTCTTTGTTTTTTCTTTCTCTTCAAATCCAAAATAGTCACGGGCTTCTGAAAATCTATCATGGAAAATTACAGTAATATCGAAAATGACCAACCCTAATCCGATTAACTATGTACGAGTATGTAGATGGAGATGGCACTTAAAGATGTTATAAACAGATATTCTTCATTCGAGATTGCCTCTGCAATGCGATTCGCGAACGAACGCTACGTGTATTTTATTCAGTCGCGGTATAATAAATTCACGATTCTAGCCGCGTTGGGAATTCCTTCTTCGTGACTTATGCGGGTGTGTGTGAATTATAAGCCATCGACAGCAATCTCTCCTGGGCGCTTTCACGTTCCTTTCTTTTTTTGTTTTGAAGAAAGCATCTCGGTCGGAGTATCTGTTGTTTCTCAGTCAATTTTTATTAGTTTCATTATACGTTTTTAAGTTTCCTGGCCCACCCACCAGGGTGGAAAAGTATTGGGAACGCGCATTTTTTTTCGACGTGCATTTTGATCTGAGACGTGCATTTGAGCCTGAGACGTTTTAGACCATTTCTAGGTGGAAGTCTGTATTTGCGTCTACCTGTGTGTCTATGTGCCCTCCACGATAGTGCCCAAACGCTTAATCCGATTGAGCTGAAATTTCTCATGCAGGCATAATTCGGTTGTAGCAAGAGTTGAAAAGATTGTGGTTGAAATCGGTCCACTAAAGGACGCACGATTCATATTTCAATCTCGAAATATTGGACCTACAGACTTAAAATTGGGTGCACAGATGCCTTGTTGGGACGGAATAAGAACTAGAGCTGTCGACTACAACTGGCGAACCCGTCACCTCAGTCCACCGTCAGTTGCCGTAAGGCGAATAACTACCAACGCTCTATAGGAGATAGTACTGTTTCCAGACTCTGACGGGCTCCTACCCGGGCTCGCACTTCTAAGTGGAGGCCGCCGGATGGGTGTTGGCCCATGTGTTTGACCGACCCTGAACATATGGGTCTTAATGGCCTACTGCAACAGGGCCCTTTAGATCCCGGGACGGAATAACACTGATTTTTCGACGGTCAGCGTATATGCATAAACGATTGAATTGAACGTGTTTAATGCGTTGCATTCTCACTATTCGCGCTCGTCGCCGACGAACGATTGGCGTCGTTCTTTGACTCTCGATATATTCGACTATTTATCGCCGTACGGTGTGAGTTCCTCCTGTGAACAATTGACCACGCTCAAATTCTTCCTAAAGTCTTTGGCTACTTACCGGGAAAGTTTCGGGGTGACACAACCGTTTTTTTTAAAATTTGTTGTGGATAATTGCAAGTTTTAGCTGCTGTTCTACAAATCTTAGATTGCTTCTGGAGGATTTTAACATGTATCATCCATTGCTAGCGATTGGAGCTTATAATAACAAAATTGGTGATTAGCCGGACATTTTTCGGGACCCAATAGAATAGAACCCAATGGAACCCAATGGATTTTTTGAAGGGGGTTTTTGCCATTATTAATAAAATCTTCGTTTACACAGAAAATATACAATCTCAAAATTGAGTTGTCTGGCGAAGAGTGTCTACATGATGAGTTATATGCATTATGTCAAAAAATGTCTTTTATTCGCGGTTTCAAAATTTGGAGTTTGGAGAAAGTCAAAAAATTGGTAAGAAATAGGCAAGATACTCAAACTAGTATCAAGCTTGCAATAACTACCTGTTACTCAAATCAAAATCAAATCAAATCGCATTTATTGTCTTCAAAAAACTTTACATAGTTGTTTAGACATTTTATATAGCCGCTTAATGTTACAATAACTTTAAAATGTATACTAAATATTTCATTAGAGACTCACCACATAATTGAGTTATATTAGATATTTATAACTACAGATAGTCATGAAATTATAATATTAAAATTAAATGGTCCTGTAAGTAAGAATTATAATTGATTATGGGAGACAATTAAAAATAATAGTAATAATATAATAATCAATAAAATGGTACAAATGTCAAGTTAAATAAAAAAAATAAAAAAAATCGAGATGGAAATTGTCAGTCATCTAATTATAATTCGTTAATATTATATAATTCTCTCGCAATAAGGTAGCCTTTTAATTTCGATTTAAATTGGGTGATATTTCCGTTTCTACATATACTTTTGATATTCTCAGGCAGTTTATTGTAACACGCCATTCCAACGTAATTTGGATCCCTTTTGAATAATTCCAGAGATGGACGGGGTAATGCTAAATTGTGCCTACATCTGGTGAAATGCGAGTGAATTTCTTTTTGGGTCTTCATTTTTCCTATGTTTTTTAATATTAATTTTATGCATTCAAATATGTATAGTGATGGTAGCGTTAGAATACTGAGATTTTTGAAGTGACCACGACATGATTCATTATGTTTAAGGTTTATCAATACTTACAGTAGCTTATCTATTACTACCCATAGTATATTGTGACACGCCCAAGAGCGGCAAATTCGTAAATTGGATACGAATGTAATGTATTGTAATGAATATAGTATCCTTGATAGGTGTAAACCATTTTTTAAATGACAGTGTTTCTATAAGTCGCAAGAACGTCTAATCACTGTGACATTTTGGACTTCCTAACAATTCGTAGAAACAAAATGTTTAAAAAATAAGGATATGCACCTTTAAAGGATTTCATATTCTTTGACATCAATGAATTATTGTTTTCAATAACTTCGATCCGGTGGCTAAATTTTGAAAAAGCTTTTTTTATTGTGAATAACAACACATTTGACATTCTATGCTGCTTTTTCGTCATGAAGCGACTCTTTAACTACTGATCATGAAGCGACTCTTTATCAGTTTGCTTTTTTTTTTGTAAAATATTTTATAATATACTCTCTGTTTAAGCAAAGTTTTTAGTAAAAATGACATAAATGGTAGGCAGCAGAAATCGCCACATTAACTAAAAATCAACGACTAATAGTCATCACTTGACTTTTGGTAATGGCAAAGATTTAGCCTAAAATACTCGGGCATGTTGATAAATAGTTACGCAAATCAAAGCAACTCACAGGTAATCAAAACCCGAATCGAAGAAATACATCAATAGCTTTTAAGTTATAGGTTTTATCTATCATGCAAGATGAAATGGAAGCATAGAAAATACGAGTAGAAGTCTTTGAAATATCAGTCTTCATGAAATAAATAACTATTGAAGTTCGTGATGAGTCAATGACTCGCAGAAACAAAGTTTTTAGTAAAAATGACTAAAACCCTATAAGCCCCAGAAAAACTTCCCTTGAATCAAACATGATATAAGACAAGTTATTGAAGGCAGCTTTCCAAGAAGAGGAAGAACTTCCCTTACGATATTCGTATTGTATGCTTTTATATTCGATTAAATGATAATGCCATAAGAAATACGAAAAAAAGAGGAACTTTAATCGAAGCTTCGTCTTCGTCTTGTCTATCCTCAAAGATCCAAATCGTAGAGTCTCATTTAAATCAAGATCCTCCATTGTGTTTGACCATGTCGAATGATAGCCGAGGCGCCCTTTAACAATTCTCAAAGACGCTAATGCACGCTTCATTATCCATTAATAGTGTGTCAATCAAATTATCGAAAATGGTAAGACTTCCTTTGTTGCGTCACCAACGTCCGAGAAGTGATTTGTCACTGCTTTTTGAATTGACCACAATAATCTTTGATTGGGCTGTGGGCTTTTTATTAAGCAATGGGCTCGGTTTCTTGCTAAGGCAGTGGACGTAATTATTACCTTAAAAAATATATTGAATATAAATTAAATATTTAAACTATGCAATTTAAATGAACAAGAAATCAAAGAATAGGTAAATATATTACAAGGAATAAAAAACTCGACAGCCGTTATGAACTACTGTATTTATATTATTTTATTTTTATTACGTTTTTTTATGAAATATTTGTGGTTTATGTATTTGTCCATATATATACATATATATTTTCGGAATATGCTCAATAAGACCTTTTTATTATTGACACTAAACACGATATATTTATTGACATTTAGAGTTTTGGACATTTAGACAACTATTTCTTGATATTTGTACAGTTATGGTACCCTATAACACTCGGGTTGACATACCGATTCTAACAATGCCACATATTTTAGAAGTTACGGTGGAGCGTTTAGAAGTTATGGTGGAATAAAGAAACGGAAAACATACAAAGATAAAGCCTGAACACATTACACTCCTTTTTTATTGGGCAGTCGTGTAAAAAGTACCTAAATTCGATGATCCCTAATTAAATTGTCAATATAAATCAGTGAAACATGAATATTTCCTTAAAAAAACAATTAATGATGTCATTAAAAAGCATATCAAGTAATCAAAATCCGATACAAAACATAAGAAATAATTTGATATTAATATAGGTAATCAAATTTAGTAAAGAAAATACCAATTAACAACAAATAAAATAACTAAAAGAAACTACCATATCATATTAATAATAATCAACTATCAATAACAAAACACGCATAAGTAGTAGGTAAGTATAATTTTATCACAATCTTGGGCGCCTTTGTTTCCAATTTCTGGGTGGATTTTGAGAGCTTATTATAAAGTTTCAATGGTAAATAGACAATAGATTTATGAGAAGAGATATGCCATCGGCGTATTGTGATCGTGTATATCCTGGCTATCAAGCAAATACGAGACAAATGTATTTAAATTAAATATTGAATTACAGTTGAAAGGCAACTCGAATCACAACCCGAGCAGGTTGTATTGAATCGAATGTGGGAAATTCAAGCCTATAGAAGTAACATTAACGCGAGGAAACTTGATTCTTGAGAGGCTTAGAAAGGTCCTCAAGCAAAACGGAACAATGACACTTACCATTCGAGGAAACACGACGCCAAGCGTAAGAAGACAGTCCAGGAAATGAGATATTATATAACTTGACTCGCTAATACAGTTACGGGAATTAATTTTTAGAATCGTTATCACAACTCAAAACAAAACTTTATGTGAGGTAAAATCAAGATTACTGGTGCTTAAAAATCTGGAAAATCGACAAATAAATTCATATGTATATAAATGCACAAAAGTACGTAAACTATACTTTTATATACCTTTTTGTATTATATAAATAAAAACAAACCATTTTTTCAGTTTTAATGTGCAGAAACACTCATTGAAAAAAATGCTTGACGTTCTGAACACACCGTATAGCACATACAATGCATATTTTAAAACTATTGTAAAACATCTTATTCATATGGAATAGAACTGTACTTCTCTGTGATAGTTATGGTGGACCTCAAATACATATAGGGTGTAATAAACCTCGACGTACTCCAACTAAGCAACTTTTCATATGTGCACAAAAAGTTGGGCAAAAAACAACTAGTCATTAATTCGTATACCTGGAAGCTAAACCCTCTCCACTCACCCGTACCGCATGTTATTATTGCTTATTATTATTATTATAATAATTACACGCTGTTATTATTATTATTATATTATCATCATTAAAAGAGGCACGTTCTTACGTTCTGATGTTCTTATGACGTCACAAAGACATCACAATGATGTCACGCGCAGATGTTATCACAGATTTTGGGTATCAAATGAATGGGTGTACTCGTATCTGGTGCGTCAGGTAGTGAAAACAAAATGGCGGCGGGACCGTTTTACCATGTTTTTTAATAATAAGGTTTCATGCTTTTCTTCAGTTTTTATCTATGTTTTTTAGGGTATTGTATAGTCTATACAGCTAAAAATGCTTGGACCTCACCGTGTAAGTATGTATGTATGCATGTTTATTACATTGAGAAAAATATAACGATGTAATACACGGAAATACGCGTGTTTAAACAAGGATTACGTATATAAATCGGACTGTGGTCCATACGTATGAAAACACATGACGCATAGCAGTGTTGGCGTGACGGTAGTTACCGTGCCGTAATGTTAAAACATAGTTATTTAATCATGTTGAAACTACAGTATACCGTTATTTTTGTATTAACCGTAAAGAAAATGTTGATACATATAGTCGAGTAATGGAGTTTCAACAAAATTCCTTGTAATCCAAAAGCATTAGGTTTGAAACATCGTTATTCTGTAAAAAACGTAATAACAAAATGCAAGAACCAATCCAATATTTTTCTCAGTGTACTTCCTTACCTTGTAAGTATGTATGTATGTGTTATATCTTCACAACACCAGCTCTTAAACCCTCAGATTAAACAAATTGCTCTCTCCCTTCCGTTATTGGCCATCGGAAATCCTCCGTCAGGCACAGGTGCCGACCTATTCCTCCGGCTTATCGTACCGAAAGAATGATGTATGGAAGGGGAAGGGATGAAAGGAAGGGGATGGGGTGGAGTTGAAGAGCCAATTTTCAATTAAAAACGCATCGGGGGTCCGAACCCGAACCCCCAGCCTCGAAGCGGGCCAATTTACATCCCGCTTAACGAACTGACAAACGTCCCCCATCGACCGCGCATCCGAGCGGGACTTAATTATAAATACTTTATCGTCGATGCTCACGTGCGAACGCGTTTGAAAGACCGCAATGGGCTTGGAATTATGTCACAATAAAAATTAGTATTATAAAAATTCTTAAAAAAAATATAAAATAAATTAAGATAGCACGATGCACGATGAAGAAGACAGTTTGTTATGAGAATTTAGAATTTGGTTAAACAAGAACAATACTTATAAAAATTAAAAACACGACCTCTGTTACAAAAAGTGAACTATTGTATTTATAATTATTAGAAACAAAGTGTTCGCGCTGAAAATAACGTATTTTAGACGACAGCGTTCTTATAATAACATTCGTTGAAACAAAATTAAATGAGTGATTGGTCAGGCTCGGTTATTTAATACCGAGCTTCTCTATCATTGTTTGCAGTTCTTAACAGCACACATTTACGGTAACTGTATAGCCAGACTGCAAGAATCTGTTAATGTTTGGGAGTTAATGGGCCCTTGCTGAGTTGGCCACGAAGACCCATTCTGTTCAGGGTTGGTCACACTCACGGGTTAACACCAATCCGACGGCCTCCACATGAAGTCGAGCCTGGGTAGGTCTCTGGCCTTATGGTTAGTTTCCCCTGGGAATCAACCTTCAGGCGCTCCTGGACGGTCTGCGCACCGTGCGAAATAAGCCAATCGATTGAGCACTCTGACTAACAACTTGGGTTGTCGACTACAGCGGGCGAGCCCGTCACCACAGGAAGTTTTAACGATTAGTCGTTCTATCTCCATGGAGTGAGCGTAGAAGACTTGGGACAAACTATGAATAACAGTCGGGGGAGTCTGGAAGCTGTACTGTTTCCTATAGAGCGAGGGTGGTTGCGGAACTTACGGCGACTGCTCTTGAAATGACCATCGGCCATCCGATCCTGGGTGAAAAGCCGCGCAAAGGACGCTGTGATCCGCGATAGATTCGGTATACACCGTTTCACCGCTTCGTAAGGGAGAGGACCGCGCAAGCGACCTCGAACTCGTAACCATCGAGAGACTGGAGTAATCTGGTCACAATTGGAAGTAAGGGCGTGAGTGTAAGCCCGCCGGGTAACACTCCTGGCTATCTCGCGGTTAAGGCGTTGGCCTCTTACGGGTTTGTGGTGGAGCTAGATGGTGGACTGTTTTGTCCAAGTCTTCTGCGCTCACTCCAGGGAGATAGAACGACTAATCGTTAAAACTTCCTGAGGTGACGGGCTCGCCCGCTGTAGTCGACAACCCTAGTTGCAAAAATCTGTAATAGTAAACACCGGCACAGGATCTTATATTTGAAAATAATGCAAATTGTCAACTTTACCATGGTTGCACAAACGAAAATATTTGAGCAAAAACAAATGACGGAAAGGCAAATGAACAGCTGATTCTTAAAAAAGAATAACTTGGCTTTAAAATAAAATTTATTTGAATTTGAAATTCCAACTCAAACCCAAGTTATCTAAGTTCAACGTGGTCAGTGTGAAAAAACAGCATTTACATAGGTAATTATTTGATATACAATATCTTGAATTGTATTTCTTTTACAATTAACCCTTACATTAACCCAATATTAACTCGTTTACAATTAACCCTACAATTATCCCTATGTTTAAGATACAATATCTTGAATTGTATTTTTTTTCTATATTATTGTATTTATAATAATAATAATAATAAACTCTTTATTTGCACTTAATAAGTATACAAAAAAGGCGAGCTTATTGCCACAGGCAATGTCTTACAGCTAACCTAAACATAGTGGTACATGCGCGCATTGTGAAAATAAAGATTATTACATAACATACAGACAAGTGGAAGAATTTAAGACTAATAATGCCCGAGGAGAGGAAATTGGGAGAGGAACAGGAGAGAAAGGGAAGAACTGGTTACTTCTTAGGAAGGTAGTAATCCTTAAGGTGAGTCTTAAACGATGGTAAAGAAGGCGAGTTTCGTATATTTGCTGGGAGATCGTTCCAGAGTCTTGCACCATGGACACAGAAAGAATAGGAATAGAAATCACTATTATGACTCGGAATTTTTAATAAACTGTCAGAGGCTGACCGAAGTACGAGACCGTGGGAACTTAGTGGTTCAAAAAGCTCCTGGAGATAGGATGGTGTTAATTGGGTGAGTACACGATATAGGAGAGCCAGTATATGAACATTTCTTCTTTGGCGTATTGGCAACCACTTTAACTGTGCCCTATAGTCGGACACGTGATCATACTTACGTAGACCGAAGATGAATCGTATGCATACATTTTGCAAACGTTCAAGTTTGTTGAGCAGTTCCTCTGATAAATCGAGATAAGCCACATCTGCATAGTCAAGGAGAGGCAAGAGGAGAGACTGTGCAAGAGTATGACTGATTCGTAATATTGTCTTAAACTCGCGCCCCTTAGTCGACCCTCATTTGAATAGTACCGTGAGATAGGTAGTCGACGACGCATGTCTATTTAAGGAGGAGAAACTCAATATTGTCGCAGGCGGCGTCTCTTATTTAAGAGTAAATAAAATTCAAATTAAGTGACACGAAAGGGGATCGTCACGGATCAGCGGCTGGATGTTGTCAATTAGGCGCGTGCATTTAATAAGAAAAACAATTTTGTTTCTCCCCCTATAAGGACAAAAGAGGGGACAACTCTGGATAATTAAAATTAGGTAATAGTGATTAAATATGTGAAGTCGTTGGATTTTCAAACACGGAATCAGAAAGTTATGGATGTGGAACTATCTGGCCAGTAGTTTTGTACGGCCGCAAAGCTTGGACCATCTAGGAAACAACCAGCAAGACACTAGAAGTCTTTGAGATGTGGTATTACCGAAGAATGTTGAGCATTAGCTGGGTCCATATAGTCACGAATATGGAAGTTCTGCGACGCGTCAACCGATCCCGAGAACTCTTATTGACCATGAAAAAGGAGAAAGCTAGACACTTAGGACATGTGCTTCGACACGATCGGTACCAAATTCTTTAAGTAATTATGATGGGCAAGATTGAGGGGAAGAGACGCGCTAGAAGAAGAAGAAAGTCGTGGCTGAGGATCATCAGGGAATGGACTGGAATAGCCAGCGTAGAAGACTTATTACGCTTGGCACATAACCGAAACGCATACGGAGAGCTGACGACCAACCTCCAATAGTGGAGAGGCACCGAAAGTAAAAGAACTGCTGCAACTCCGACCTCATACTTAAAGCGATAACTCAGTGCGGATGTTTATTTGGTTTTTATGTTTTAGGCCCACCAACCGAGAAGGAGGGATAGTATTATGAACGGGCTAAATGTTTTTTCGAAACGAAGACGGAAATATTTGTTTTGATCCCCCCTGATATGGTTAAGACCATTTCCAGATGGTAGTCTATCTGTGTGTCTTTGTGTATTCCTCCACGATAGTTTCCAACGGCTTAATCCGATTGACCTAAAATTTGGCATACAGGCATCATTTCGTCATGTCAAGAGTTAAAAAGGTTATTTGGAAATCGGACATGAAATTTGGTACATATTATATGCCTTGTTGGTCCTAAATTACATGGCAAGAGTTGAAAAGGTTGTAGTTGAAATCAATCCACCAGGAGCGCACTAGTCATATTTAATTATCGAAATATTGGACTTACAAACTTGAAATTTGGTACAGAGATGCTTAGTTGGGCTGAAATCACATTGAATTTCGCCGGTCAGCATATTTGCCTAAACGATTGAATTAAATGTGTTTAATGCGTTCCAGTCTCACTATCCGCGATTCTCGATATATTCGCCGTTTCATCGCCGTACTGGGCGAGTTCCTCCTGTAAAAAATTGACATCTCGCCCAAATCCTTTCGCAAGTCATTGGCTACTTGCCGCGGAAAGTTTTGTATTGACACAACCGAGTTTGTTAAGTTTACTAGATATTATCGATTTCTGGACTGTATATCCCGGCAGAAGAATGTTTGCGAGATGTTCCGTTTTTAAGCTATTATTACCATACAGATTTTGTTAGTATTCACCAGAGTCGTGGAATGAAGCTTGTTTTCTGCCCGCTGAGTTAACTACCTAACGTCTGTGGCCTAGGTATTATTCCTTCCAACGACATGCAAAATCTATATTTTCACTTGGCACCTACGCGGGCTGCGGCTGACACATACATTTTTTAAACGTTTTCTACACCAAAGTATTTTCCTATGAACTATCGTCCGAAGTACACTTATTATAATACTTAAGTCCTGACCACTTATTTCACGTGTTTGCTCAAGCCTTTAGGTTTTTAATAATCTGCCCCCAGCAGCTTGTAAGAACCTTATACCAGTGGTGCCGTCCATATATCACGTCTCGGATCGTACCTAGCGTCATACGCCTGGGGTACAAACGAGCCTCATAAACGCTTTCTAGTTGAGAGGTTCTGCTATAATTAGCCGTGCGCTGCCGATGCGGCCGGCATTCACATCTCGCATCTAGATGTGAGCTATTATCCTGGCGGGCGCACAGCGCGTAATGGGCGGTTGTGTGATCCAATTCCGCGCCCCGGTGTGGTCTTGTCCTGGAGGATAATGCCGCCTGATGCCGGGTATCGCCGCCATTCGATGCGGTGAAGCGTATCATCACGGATTTTATTGCAGCCGGCAGCGATCACGTAACGCTGTGCTGCCTTGTGCTGCCCACGCTAAGCTGCGCAGCACTGTCAACGCAAATGTCAGCCAGATTGCGCAGCGGGTCAACTCTATGTTCGTCGCTAAAGGCACAGCGGACGCCTAGAAGCAACAGCAGAAATAATATATGAACCAACGTTTGGTATTCAAAGTATGCATAGACGAGAACAAATTAGCACCTAATAAACAATGTATGAAGAACAGCGAATAGCAACTGAACGAAAAATGGGATCATGGCCAGGAGGCACAATGTCGTATAGAACTATCTAAAAACCCACTCACTAAAATGTAAAAGATCGTCACCAGCAAGGACCTTAACTCTTCTAAGACCATTCCTAAGAGTTGTTCCTCAATCTTAACCATAGTTCTGCGCATCGTTCTTAGAAGGAGCTTATGAAAACGAGATGATTAGCAATGGAACCACTATAGTAGATTAGAAAACGTAGATTATGTCAACGATGATGACAAAATGAAAAGCCTAAAAATAAAACCACAACAATCGAAATTGCTCAATGTTCAGATGTTATCTCTTGATAAAGTGGTGTCAATCAAGTGTAAGAATTTCGCTAACTTCGACTATAACTAGTTAGTAGAAATGGATATATTATTATTATCTAGGATTATTATTATCTTTTATTGTACCTATTATTTATTGACTAGCAACGTGACTATTTTAATTACTACTTCTTATTACTGGCTTTTTATTAATTTTTTTTATTATTACCTCTATGTTAATTTTCTCTATTTACTGATTATCATTGAAATTATAATTTTATTGTATTTTAGTATTATTATTATTTTAATAATATTTTAACTGGATATATTTTGATTTCTTTATTACTTTTTTATTTTTCAACATGATTATGAATTAGGTATTAGATATCATTAAAATAACTCTTGAAATTTATACTACGTATTATTAGAGTTATTAGATTTACTTTAAAAAATTTTTTTTTACTTTTTCTTTTTCTCAATAATAGTACTTTAATAAGTGTGCGCACAATATAAATCGTACAAGTGACCTAGTCGAGTCTACCTTGGTACGGGCTTCGGCCTAGTTAGGCAGACTTTGTGAATAATGTTTTTGGAAAATTAGTTATGAAAATAAATTTGTACTTATTCTTATATGGCTGTATATGATAGATACAATCAGGTAACCGAATTACTGTAGATTTAATTTGGCGAAAAACAGGGAAATTCTAAGAAAATTAAATAGTATAAGTAAATCAGACCCTAATAATAAGGCGCATTGACAAATAGCTCACAAATAGCAATAAGAAATAGCATTAACAACATCAATAGCAAAGAACAAATAGTAAGCTCTAAAATATTTAAACCTAATGAATTTCTCATCCGGAACAAAATCCTAGTGGTCAGAACATCAACGGCTTTATAAATGCTGAAACAAATATTATTAAAAGGAAGAGTAGCTCGGTAACTTATCTACGTATTAATGATTAAAAAGGCATCCTTTTTTTGGCTTTAACTTACCTCAGAAAGTCTTACACCCGTCTAAACACCACTACCCCCTCTCTATCTCTCTCTATCCCTGATATCTTCAGATCTGATTGCATATCGTTGCTCGTTACATCCAATCTACATTCAATAGCCGCCTCTTATGTCGATTAATAAATCGCCCGTTTATTGGCTTGGCGCCTCCGGGTTTGTTCTGAGCTCGTTATTAAGCATCTTATCTCTGATTGTGTGTCGGTGCCTTATAGTTTGTTTTGCAGCCGAGCGCTACTGTTGCTTTTGTTTTTCGACGATAGAGCTGCGGTGATTTAGTTGAGGGCTCACATTTTATCGTAAGTTTATTTTCGAAGATGTGATTCATGATATTTATTTCTCTGAATGTCATTACACACAGCTGCAAGTCCTGGAAAATCAACTGATTCGGTCTAATCTACTCTATAATCAAGTGAGCATGAAGTTTTCTGATGGCACAAAATTATTCGCACAGGTATTTTTTAAAATATTATGAGTGCTTGACCATGGGGGAATGCTACCGAACGTATTATCGTTCCCAAATCGCTTGCAAGTTGAAAATTTCAAAGAACCACAATTCTCGGCTAGGCAAACATTGCTAACGTATGTACATCATTCACAAAAACCTTGGTTTATTACAACTAGAGTTGTCAACTACAACCGGCTAGCCTCAGGAAGTTTTAACGATTATTTGTTCTATCTCCCTGGAGTGAGCGCAGAAGACTTGGACAAAACAGTCCACCGTCAAGCTCCGCCACCAACCCGTAAGAGGCCAACGCCTTAACCGCGAGATAGCCAGGAGTGTTACCCAGCGGGCTTACACTCAAGCCCTTACTTCTTATTGCGACCAGATTACTCCAGTCTCTCGATTGGTTACGAGTTCGAGGTCGCTTGCGCGGTCCTCTCCCTTACGAAGCGGTGAAACGGTGTATACCGAATCTATCGCGGACCACGGCATCCTTTGCCCGGCTGTTCACCCAGGATCGGGTAGCCGATGGTCGTTTCAAGAGCAGTCGCCGTTAGGTCCGCAACCACCCCCGCTCTATAGGAAACAGTACTGCTTCCCGACTGTTAGTCAGAGTGCGCAATCGATTGGCTTATGCCGCACGGAGCGCAGACCGTCCAGGAGCGCCAGGAGGTTGATTCCTAGGGTCTGGTCGCAATTGGAGTAAGGGCTTGAGTGTAAGCCCGCTGGGTAACACTCCTGGCTATCTCGCGGTTAAGGCGTTGGCCTCTTACGGGTTTGTGGCGGAGCTAGACGGTGGACTGTTTTTGTCCTAAGTCTTCTGCGCTCACACCAGGGAGATAGAACGACTAATCGTTAACATTTCCTGAGGTGACGGGCTCGCCCGCTGTAGTCGACAACTCTAGTTTAGTTGCCCCTAAAGAAGACTTTGCTCCGATATGGGTAGGTGTCGTCACACACTGGATATATATATTTTTAACATAATAACCGTTTTAGGAAACTAGTATTTTATTTTTTAAACGCCCATATAATGTGTCACTTCGGATTATGTCGTCTCGCCGAGACGCTGTGAAACCGTCCTAAACGAAATAGGTCATAAATCTCTTAATACCAATGTGAAGAAGTCATCGTTTGCGCTACAATCATAAGTGGTTATTAAAAGTGATTTACGATCGACCAAGTGACAGTCGACCATTTTTTTCATAGAAAGAGAGGGGGTTTTGTGGTCCTCCGCTGGTAATACGCGCCCACACTCGATTACGTATATATAGAAAAGAGATGCTTGTTTATAAATTCCTCTAATGTAGTATTGAAGCTAATATTCTTTTTCTTTGTTTCAGGTAATACATTCACATATAACTATAACCAGAAGCTACTTCGGTCGAAGGTAATGTACGTAGTCAGGTCAAAAAGTATCTAATCCTATTTCTCGTAAACAATTGAAGGTGCGCGAAGTTAATTAAAGGACATGTGTTTGGATGTGGATCATCAGTTTAAGGAGCAATTGGTTAGAATTTTGGTAATTGATAGAGTGCCGATGTTGTTGATTCGTTAAGTCGTGATTGAGATATACTGATCGTTGCCCATCCCTTACTTCCTTTATCAACGCCCAATTCTCCCTTCGATGCGAAACTATAGACGAGCGCATACAATATTAGAAAATAATTTATAGGTGATGTTAAGCAGCGTGATTTTCCTGAAATTTCTGCATACTAGTTGGTCGCTTTTCTTATACAGTGGGTATATGATGCCTTCATTCGACTCACTTGGGAGGGTTTCTTCCAGCCAAATCGTCGATGAATTGCTTGCAAATATTGAGCGAACCAATTCCAAGAGTTCTTAAATAGTTTGGCTGGTAGCTTGTTGGTAACTGGAGCCTTATTGTTTTTCGATTTGACTGCTGTGTGATTTCAGCTATCTCGTTTGTCTACCTCTGTTGGTTTTGGGTAGCGCAAATAGGATCCGATATTTACGAGTCAACATTACCGTTTAGTAGGCTGTCAAAGTTCTCAAGGCAGCGCTCAAGGATTCTATTATTTTCACCCAGAATGCTCCTATTCTTATCCTTGCACATACTGATTCCAAGCCTTCCTCAAATTGTTTTTCTTCTGGTAAAATAATCTATTTTCATCGGCCGAGTTGAGTCTTTCAATTTCCGCCATTTCCGTCCTATAGTGAAGCCTCTTTTTTGTTGTTGGATTTTCTTTTCTTCCCGTATAAGATTTTTATACTTTTCAGCCGATCGGCTGGTACAGTTTCTCTTATTTTTAAATACGCTTCATTCATTGCGTCGGCGAGTATGTTGAGTACCCAAAACCTGTTCTGCTGCCGCGCCATTTCGATTGAATAGCGTGGTAGACATCGTGAAAATGTTGAAATTAAACGGAATGAGGAAGCGAGAGAGATATTTATTGTCGACGAAAAGGTATTGTTACTTAACGATAAACTCATTAGTCAAGCACATGATGCACGACCACAATGCTGAGGCGCAAAATGACATGTCAATTTTACCATCAAAGATGCAAATTAATGACACGATGTTACATCGCAAAATGCAGTAGCTGCTATTGTTAAAGATACAAGACTTATTGCAGTGTATTCAGTCGAACAAAAGAGATGCGCTGCTGGCGACGGCAGTAAATAATTGAACGTAGTCTTTTACACTTATGTCATTCTTGAGGCAATAAAATGGTGAAATAAAATAAGTCGAAACCTCATCTAAAACCCTTCTTAACGTTGGCAATGGAAAGTGTATGGTCTTCTACGCTAGTGGTTATTAGCACATCATCCTATGATTATCTTATATTCAATTGTTAGACATCACTTTTGGTATTATCATTAGTTCATGTCACGTTTTAAAGTATGTATCTACATAATTTTCACTCCGTTATATATAGGGATATTGACCGTATATGCATTTTTTGCTCAAGAAGCTCTTTGCGAATTCTATTCCAATAAGAGCTCGGCAATATCCCACAAGGAAGTAAATCGGCATGACACTAGGAATAAAACCCATTACCTCCAACCGCTCATACCAGGTACGGACAAGTTCCAGGCGACTAGTCCCTACATAGGAATTAAACTTTTTAATAAAATGCCTGATAAAAGCGATTACAAACATTAATATTTTCAAGATTTTCATCTGGGTGTCTGTTTAAAATCAATATGCGCATAACGACATTTTAAAATACTTTGAAAAAAAAAACATCGTAGTTATCAACATAATTTAATGTACAATTCTTTTATTGTCAATTGTTATATTATAGTCTTTTTTGGATAATTTTGGAGTAATTTACTGTATTATCAATAGGATATAAACGAATTTACTGCGTGGAGTAAATTCGATGTTGCACCCGCCGTTGTCCAATCTACCCTAGACAACGACGGTTGCAACATAGCCGAAACGTCAGGTGTTACAAACTTCACGCGGTAAATGTGTATTTATCTTATTTATATTGTCAAATAATCGCGATAGTCTTGGATTTCATAATTTGCTGTATATCATTCTGTGTTGAATCCAGTAACTAAATTAAGATTCATTTAATATACTTGGTCGTTACTACACAATTTCGAAGTTATAATGGAAACAAATATTCTGTATTCTGTCTATCGATTTCTCCCACGTCTCGCAAATGCAATTATTAAATGAAACGCAAATAAATAAATCAATCATGATTGCATCTCATGTGTTTATTGTTTTAGCTATAGTCGTTTTGTCAAGTGGTTCTATAAAGCCCGGAAGCAATGCATACCATAAAGGATATCAATTCTCTATTTATAAATTCTTCGAAGTGATAATGCTTCTATTATATCAGAATGTGTGGGCGACGCAGCATTGACGATGCCGCACAAGACGTAATCAATAAATTTTAAAAATGACACCATTTCTTTGACACAATTTTGTGCCCTGTATGATATAACGATTTTAAATAGAAACCTTTTAACGCAACGATTTTACTAGGTTATAAAAGCGATTCGAGTCGTTGGTCTGAAAGAAGGTTAGAGCTATCATTTTATAATCGAATGAATATTGCGACATCGTTTTGATGTTATGAATGAATTATGAATATTAATTTGTTTCGCTGGGTATCGATGATAAGCGCAATGATGGTGTAGTGGACGCTATCAAAATAAATTAATATTTTTATTTTGTTGTATAAGTGTTCTCAACCTGTCTCGTGGAAAAGCGTCGTTTCGCTATTTAATAACACTGCACTATGCTGAATAAAAAATGAAGGGGACTTGATTTTTCGAAGTTCTTTGATTTGCATATGTATGTCAGCGGTGCATGAGGATTTTCCCATCGAGGTTTGAGGAAATGTGCGCAGCGAAAACGGGTCGCCCTCTCGATATTCGATGTTGGCTCACAAACTGGTCCAGCTGGCCGACATGACTTTGAAAATATATTAGTATTTTTCTAATTCTACTATTTCATTAAAATATTTTTTTATTGTGATTCCAATTTATATGCTGACATTTTAATTTTCCAATCCTAATTTAATCGTTTTTAACATAGTTTTTGCGTTTTTATTCTTTTGTGCATAAATGATCAAATGATTATTTTGAGTTTTCAATATACTAATAATAATTTAAATGACGAAAAAATGTCACTTTTAAAAACACACAATGAAGCAAGCACCCACAAAATTAAATGTTTACCTACCTTACAACAGGTCCCGGCCTAGTTGGGTGACGTTGCCACTGGACTATGCGATGTATTAATTGTCCGTTATTGATTCAATGTTTAAAATGTTTTTGTCTACAGTTCCTAAGCTAAAATTGTTTACTCAATATATAATTATTATATATTAAATAAAATAAATTAAAAAATGGTTTTAAGCAGTGATAGACGAAGTTTTCGTTGCATTTTGAGGTGTAGAATTATTTAATCGCGATAAGAGGAGAAGAGGCTGATTGGACACTGCAGTAAACATGTATCTGGGTTCATCTATGTATGTCTTCCGTTTCTTTATTCCACCATAACTTCTAAACGCTTTAACCGATTTAGAAGTGTGTGGCATTGTTAGAATCGTTATATCATACCGAGTGTCAATGGGTGCCTTAACCGTTCAAATATCAAGTAATTAGTTATATAAATGTCCAAATGTCCCAAATGTCAATAAATTAACATAAATATAGCGTGTTTAGTGTCAAATGAAAGATCTGATTGAGTACATTCCTGAAATGTACTTATATGGATAACTACGTAAACCATAAATATTCCGTAAAAAAACAGTAATAAAAATAATTATTAATATAATAGTTCACTTTCTGTAACGACAGTCGTGTTTGTTATTCTTTTGAATATATTTACTTGTTTATCAGTTTTATTTCTTTTCTATCTTCTGTGGTGATCTCACCACTTTTGTTTTGTTACGATTCAAGGGCAAAGCTACCCCAATCTCCGAATCGGCTGTGATTTAAATTAAAATACGTGCCTCTGAAGCTAGTGGTGGCGTGTTACTCGGTGTTACACCCGAGGCGATTAATATAATGGATGTCGCTCCCCTCTATTATATTTATAAATTCTGGCATGTCCCCACGACGTTCGTCGTCGTCATTTTTTCAGTCAGTAAAACTTCATACGTTTGTTAATGTAACTCGTCTCTGCGCTCAAATTTTAATGTAAATAAATTTTCAAGCTGGCCGCCAATTTACTTAATGGACTCGGGAGGCGGAAAGTCAACACCAATATCGAATAACGTGATGAGTGAAAACGCAATCTCCCCGGAATAATATTTACAAGATATCGGATTAATATACTCTGCGGATTTACGATTGGCAAATATGGAATTGCGAAATGATCGGTTCGTGACCAGATATTTTTGTACTTCTCCTCGCTGCTGGAGCTATATAATCAAAGCTGTTTTAGACTATACCGCATAGCGTTAAAGTATTTCTTCAGTTGTTATTGTTTTTGTTGATGATAGCAGATTGAGCTCAAGGTGAATCTCCATTTGGTTCTGTTCTTTAACACCTATATGGAAACGTGTTTTTTTAACACTAAGGGAAACATAAGGTCAATTTGACCGTTGTATCCTATTTGCTATATTCTGTATATTTCTTGTTAATATTGGTTTAATATACTCTGCGGATTTACGATTGGAAAATATGGAAATGCGAAATAATCGGTTCGGGACCAGATATTTATACTTCTCCTCGCTGCTTGAGCTATATAATCAACGCTGTTTTAGACTATACCGCATAGCGCTAAAGTATTCTTACAGTTGTTGTTGTTTTTGTTCATAAGAACAGATTGAGCTGAAGGTGAATCTCCATTTGGTTCTGTTCCTTAACACCTATATGGAAACGTGTTTTTTGTAACACTAAGGGAAACATAAGGTCAATTTGACCGTTGTATCCTATTTGCTATATTCTGTATATTTCTCGTTACTTGAATGGATGCAATGGTAAAAAAATAAAGTAATGCCATCTAAATGAACAAAAATATTTAATGACTTAAATAATTTCTATAATAATAATTGTACTTCTTTCTGGGGTTCTCACAATTATTGGGGGAGGTTTGCTTTTCCAAGCATTAGGAGGTCCGCATTCAGTTTACCTCATTCTCTCAAAGAAATGCATGTAGCAACTAGAGTTGTCAACTACAACGGGCGAACCCGTCACCTCAGTAATTTTTAACGATTAGTCTTTCTATCTCTCTGGAGTGAGCGCAGAAGACTTGGACAAAACAGTCCACCGTCAAGCTCTGCCACATGCCCGTAAGAGGCCAACGCCTTAACCGCGAGATAGCCAGGAGTATTACCCAGCGGGCTTACACTCACGCCCTTACTTCCAATTGCGACCAGATTACTCCAGTCTCTCGATTGGTTACGAGTTCGAGGTCGCTTGCGCGGTCCTCTCCCTTACGAAGCGGCGAAACGGTGTATATTGAATCTATCGCAGACCACGGCATCCTTTGCCCGGCTGTTCACCCAGGATCGGGTAGCCGATGGTCTTTTCAAGAGCAGTCGCCGTAAGGTCCGCAACCACCCCCGCTCTATAGGAAACAGTACTGCTTCCAGGCTCCCCCGATTGTTAGTCAGAGTGCACAATCGATTGGCTTACGCCGCACGTTGCGCAGACCGTCCAGGAGCGTCAGAAGGTTGATTCCTAGGGAAAACTAGCTCTAAGGCCAGAGTCCTGCCCAGGCTCGCACTTCATGCATGGAGCCCGCCGGATGGGTGTTGACCCGTGAAGGTGGCCAACCCTGAACAGAATGGGTCTTCGTGGCTAACTCAGCAAGGGCCCCTTACTGCATGTAGCAGTTTACTTCCATCTTCTTTGTTGTCTACTGCCATCAATGCCTCGTCTTCGTCATCTGAACTTGAAGTAGTAGAGTCTTCATACTGCCTATTGTCCCCTATTACGAAATGGATCAGCATCCAAGTCGTCCACATCATCTATATCGTCATCTGAACCGTCATTCTCCACATTTTCACTCTCCAACAGTCTGCGAATATTGTCACCAAAGTCGGGATCGTGGGTTGAAAAGACTTACTACTACCAGCACGGTCCATTATGTACGAAAAATGTATAATAAAACCTATTTACAGGCTATATACAGTTTATACTCTATTTTAATACACACAAAGAAGATGAAATCATAAACAATTTATTTACAAAAAAGGACATCACAACGCAAATGGAAACTTACGGCATTTCTGACCGACAACAAAACTACCAGTAAGGGGAACACACGGTCATTCTGACCGAAAGTAAAATGACAAATAAAACTATCACATAGGATGTGCCGTGCGGTACTAATCGATATTGAGCGTTATGAACTGGTTGTGAGGAAGCAGGAAGGTATTGGGCGCGGCAAGTGTCAAGGCCACGCAGTTTAGCCAATATATAAATACATAAATGCAAGTCGGTCAAATTGACCGATGTTTCCATATAGGTGTTAAACGACTTCTACATTTTCATCTACTAGAACTACAGTATCATTTCATAGTCATCATTTACGATTTTGAGTTCATCTCGTCTATTACCGGTGTATCGTACTTTCCTCCAGCAGCTAATCAGATTCATGAAGCTTCGGTCATATTATAACCTGATCGTTACCTTGGATCGGCTTAGCTTCGGTTCAACTCCCATTCAGTAGCCTCCTCGAAATGGAACGAACCTGGAAAGGACTCTGATTCCTCTGTCACAGCTGTGTCGTGGATAGCTTGGATCAGATCCTCTATGAGGACCTCGGGCGCAGCTGGGCCGTTTGCTCATCGTGTGGCGGTAGCCAATCGACTGTGAACTCTGTCGAATAACCAAGGGAAGGGAGGGAGGGAGGGGGGGGGGGACTGGAATCCTATAGTTACGCTAAGCAACGCGGGTGGTGGTTGATCTCATGTCAGCTACCCTTGAAACGACCCGTTGGCCACCGGATCCCGTCTGATATTAGTCGGTCCGCAATAAAGTCGAACTGAATTATCGCTAACAGCAGGTGAAGGCCGCGCAAGCAACTTCGAACCTGCGAACATTTTTTTTCAAATTCAAATTCAAGAAATCCGGCCAAATCTAGTAGTAAGGGCGTGAGGTCTGCCCGCTGATTTCACTTCCCATGGTTAGACTCTCGCGGGCATGTTGGCCTAATTTAACGGTGGACTGTGTTGTCCCTAAGTCTCTGCGTTCACCTTATGATTAAAAGAATGTTTTAATATCTTTATAACTACCTGGGGTGACAGGTTCTCCCGTAGTAGCATTTCTCAAACTGTCTACAAATGTTATGATCTATTTAAGCTCCCTTTTTATAATTTCTTTTTTTTCGGTGATTTCTTCCCAAGAGCTCTAGAACGCTCGTAGAGCTAATGATCTTAAAAACCAAGCTCTCAAAATAGACACATGTGAAATCGGACGTAACAGTATGTACTGAAGACAACCCCAGAAATTAAGAAAGTAAGTTGAACCGTTGAACATAATAATAGACAGAAAAGAAATGCAACCGTTTAACAATCCTTTAGAAAATCAGTCAATCACTTACAAAAAAAAAACGTTATGGTCCAATAACATCGCTTCCTTCATTCATAACAAATTCTCAAATTTCATCTGTTTCCGAATGCTTATTTTATTTTTTTATCATTCACGTTCACCTCGACTCAGATTTCAATAACTGCTTATACATTCATTGAATCCTCTCATTGACAATCCATTCAACGACTAGTTTATAATATTTATGACATCATTAAAATCAGTCACGCCTGATCTCTTATCGCGAACGGAATAAGACTAGTCAAAATCCGCTTAGCTGTAGATTACAAATGTATTAACAAAAAAAATGCATCAGGTGAATCGCCAAGCAATCAATCTTGTCGGATCTCAGATCGTAAAGATGCGAAATCCGGTCTGCTTTACTGTATTATCAGTGTCTTTGTAGATCTATATCTCTATAGTTGTCATCTCTTCTGCGTCCTCTAAATTCTTTATCGTCGTCTACACCGGTTTTGTTTGTGGTTAAATCAACGTTTGAGATAACACTCTTTCGATCAATCTTATGTAAGTCGATCGTAGGTTTAGTCCCTCGAATATTTCTTTATGATCTGCCCGAAGCCTCAGACATGCATCGTCATTTTTATTTCGTTGTCAATGATCACTGTCAATAGTATATGTACGAGTAAGCCGGTTGGTTGGGATTCGTGCCGTATTGTTTCTGTTGGTTCGGAGCCAAGTTCGTGACGAGGTTCACGGTCTGGGACGCCAATTGCGCTATCGTTCCACGTTCTTTTGTACCTCGTGTCTCACAAGTAATTAGCCATTATTGTTGGAGGTCAGATGTCGTTTACGCTGCTTCCATTATGAAAGATTCCGCTTTCTATTAAGCGTTGATCTATGAGTGTGAGATAGTCGGTATGCCTGCTGGATCTTTATCGATCTTTAGATTGAGCTTTTGTCGTTCTGGAGCAATTTTGAGTATTTTATCTTACTAGAAACCCAGCTTAATGCGTATATTTAAAAGGTTCAAGTTACAAAAAGCAAGATCTCATATTGCGGATGCCGTCGCCGTTAACCTTAACTCGGCATTCGGTCACCTTCTTTAATCTTCAGATATACCTAACTTAATAATAATAATAATAAAACTCTTTATTCTTAAGAAAAGGCGAGCTTATTGCTTGCAGGCAATATTTTAAACCTAACGCCTATTGTATGAACATTATTTGTGAGTAGACTATATAACTTAACCTTTATAAAGAGTATGACAAATAAAATAAAAGAGGATAGAAAGAAATATATACTTTACTCTTTGTGGGCACAGGTTTGCCACATCAAAATAATGTAACACCTCACCGAAAGAAGTATTATTAGTCGGTATGCATGCTGGACCTGTATCGATCTTTGAATTGATCTTCTGTCATTGTAGAGTGATTTTAAATAGTTTACCTTACCAGCGATCCACTAATGCATATTTAAAAAGGTTAGATTTTTAATAGGCAATATCTCATATTACGGAGACTGTAGCCGTTATTTTGACTTAATAAACATTAACACAGCATTCGGCCACCTTCTTAAATCTTCTAAAATCTTCAAATCGACCTAATTTAACACCGAAAGAAGGCACCTAGAAAAATATTACTTTTTGGTCACATATTAAACTTTCATCATAAATAGCCAATCGTTTTAAAAGAGCAGACAACTTGTGTAACAGTTCTGTATCGTTTATTTTTATTGAGACGCACCAGTAAACTCGCTTTGTCTTTTTAGCAATTTTCGCACTGTTTAAACTGGCACAGATGAAATGGAGCATCAACGATTTCTTTGATTATAATTACTTATTTATCTTTGATTGTTTTTGATCCGTGGACCGTTACACATTATATGCTTTCCCTATCATATTTTTAATCTATCTCGACTACGTTTCCGTCCTGACAATCTACATAATCCGTCTATATCGATTCTTCTGTCGTCGCGTTAGAATGGAGATTGCGCTAGTCTCGAGTGCAACTTTTTGCATTACCGTTGTCCGCATCGCGATCTCCAGTCCCTTAGAGTCTCGGACAGAAATGACCTCAGCGCCAGCTTCGGGCCATATACGGGGGCCATCCTTTGGTGGTCACCAGCGCAAACCCGTTTCGAAGTAAAGACCTTGGCTGCATCACATTAAACCCTATTACAGGGACGACGGTGATATTGAGCCGCGCGCTTGCGATTTGCAGGGGATTGCGACGATGTTACACTGTCTACTATCCTATAATAACACGGGGGCCCACTTAGTCGCAATTTATAATTATTCATGGAACCAAAATAATTTTATGGTTTTGGTTTATGTCTTTAATCCCAGTGTATACATCGACGAGTATGCTTAATAAAGTGGTAACCAAATACAGGAGCTAGATGCTCTTATAGCTAAAGTAAGAGAGAGAAGAAAGACATTTAGATAGAAAGAAAATAAAATCAGGGAGAACGAAAAGAGAGAGAAATGTCTTACAGCTAAAACTAAACTGGAAACATAGGCTTGCCCACATATGGACACTGGTGAGCACGTGGCTACCTTGCTGGACTGAAGATTCAGCCAAGAAACACAAACGTCATTGACAGTCAATCTTGAGTGGCATTTGGAAACATCGTGAACCTGGAAGCAACAACATCTGACCTAAATACCATTTGCAAGATATCAGAGGTGTGAATAATAGTGAGCCCGCATCTAAAATATTGCAAAGGAGACGGAAAGGAGTAAACTGGCTTAAAACAAAAACTGAGGAATACCTCACATTTTTTTTATTTGTTGAGTGGGGCTTTTTTAAGGTCTTTATGAACCTTGTAACACTGCGACCATTGCTGATCTAGTGTGTTCGCCACCTACTATAGTTCTGCGCTAAGCCTCGTGTCATTTAAGAACCGCAGCAGGCTTTTGGCGCCAGCTTGGCGCCAAAAGAATAGAATGGAATACCTCACATTTTATAAAACTCTATTACTTATAGCAAATGTATTGTTATGCAGTATGCCTTTGACAAGCTGCACTTTTTGAGCATGTGTTTTCCAATATATTATACAATACATGGTATTGATAATATATTGGAATAGATGTATTGACAGTATTAACAGTATTGACAATAGATGGTTTGCCCCATCGTTGAAGAATTACGGAAATTACAAAATTAAACATGAAATGGAAAAATGCAAAATTAAATAAATACATGCAATTGCGCTTTGTTAGCATTAAGTTTCACTACCTATTGTAAACAATTAGATTTGTTAGCTAGTGGAACTAAACGCCGACAGGTGTCACCTTATGCCAGAGACTTTTAAGAAAAGAAGATAAAATATCAATTTAGCATTTCATAACACGACATTTATTAATGAAAATATAAAATTTCCATTATTACTGGACATTGTCACGATAGAAAATATCGGTGAACCTCCCCATGACGGTGTTCTGGACCTGACAAAGGTTCCTTGATTGAATTTCAGCAAGATTTTCTGCAGATGTGCTGCCTAATGACCCAGTTTCTGTAATGAATACTTTTCATTTTCACAAGACAATCGTGTTAGGTTGGAGTTTTATCGTTGTAATGCATATCTACTAAATATCACCTTACATACTACTGAAAATCAAAGATGTTTTATCCAAGTTCTGTAAAAACATCGAATTTGGAAAACATCCATGATTCATTGTATTATCGGTTTTATTTTCTCAATGCATGAATTCCCACTTCTCAACCGTTCACAGGTGTCGTCCATCATCATGTAGATGTATTTATTGGCTGCTGCTATTTATTTATTTATTTATTTTAGAATTAATTACTATAAAACAATTGATTTTGCTTACAAAAATAACAGGAAGCGAATGGCAAAACTTTAACCTTTTGCTTATTTGATTCTGTCACCCAACTGGGACTAGCCCGTTCTAGGGTGGACAGGACTTTAATATTACAATCAATTATTTATGTAGATGCCTATATTATTATATAGGCATCGCAATACGAACGCCGTCACGAACGACTTAATTTTATAACACTTTCACTCTTTTTCTTGTCAGATTATTATCTAACAGCAGAGGGGATAGTTTTATCTCAAACCTGGATCTTTCACCCTTGTGTAACACCGGCTAATGCGAACGTGTTGATACGTCCGCTGCAGGAAGTCTACTTGAGTGCATACGGTTGAATTTGATATCATTTCAGGCCCGCATGTGCGATCTGTGGGAAACAAATCACTGAGCGAATTTCGGATTGTTAGTTTATGGTTTAGTTGTTATTATATTTTGCAGTAGTGTCAGTTGCTTACCTATTACAACGTGTACACTTTTTATTGCGTAGGTACTTTATCTGGATCCTCGATAATTTCTCACGTGAACCGCTTTTGATTTCGATCCGGTTCATGAGCAAATCAATTTCGGTGGCTACTAACCGGAACCGCTGGGAAAAGTGCTCTTGCTCAAGCGGGAATATGTTGTGCGGGTTTATTGTTAAGGATTTTATTTTTATTTTTGAACCAGCTGCTGTTGATACTCTACCCAAGCCATTCCGGCAGAATTTTAGGCCGTGACGTATATGTTCTTAACGGTCTACGTATACCTTTTACGTCTTTCTTTTATCGTCCGCAGCCTTTGATTTGCTTTGCTTTTTTTTGTCGAGAATGAGAATTATATAGTTTATCCACGAAATCCCAACACGAATTAAATGCAGTATATACGAATCTGGTGCCGATGATACTTTCAGTTACAATTACAACGTCCGTAGACGGACGCGGACGTACAGGAAAGTAACGTCTTTAGCCACGTTGAAACACTGGTTCCCATGAGATCACCGAAGTTAAGCAGAGTCGGGAGTGGTCAGTACTGGATGGGTGACCACCACGTGATATAAAAAAGCCGGCCGCCTGTAAGATAATTGTCGTTAAACATTAAAGTGGACCGTTACTGTAAAGGGTATAAAAGTTTTAAAAACTGCAAGAAATGGTTTTTGTTTTGTTCTATAAATGCTTTTATTTCATTCGATGTATGGTCGCTATATTCGAAGGATACAGATCCCTTCTCAACGTCACCATACAGATCCGTTTAAAAACATGTTTCTAATATGTTTAAATAACCCTTCTCAGCCAATTTCTACTTTTCATTAGGGTTTTAAAAAAAAAACGAGACTATACTTTCTATGCTATCTTCTATTCTAGTGATCTTTAATGCCTTTAACCTCCTGGGTACATTTGTACTACTTATAGCACTTATGATAAAAAATATTCCGAGGACTGCGTTTAAAATGGCAACACCGAAATATGAAAAACCACATTTTGCAGTGCATGTTTTTTAAAACTGCATTTCACACGTAGGTATACTGAAAGTCAAAAAAAAACAAAAAGTTGTGTCTAGAACTCAGGAGGTAAAATACACAAGTTATTTTAAAATTCCTCATCTTTGATAAGGACATTTTCCGTTTTCAATTCCAATCTCATTATCTATTTTAATTAAGCTGTATCCTTTGCTCCTTAATAAAACGGGAGCGAATCCGCCATAAACTCTTAACAATTATTACCTAATTAAAATTGCCGCATATTTACTAACCGTACATGGAAACCAATTTATTAGCATTAATAGCTTACACGATCCTTAATACTAAACGATGCGCGTCGCAGCGAAGCATGCAAAATAATCGATTGGGTAATTAATTGAAAATTATTCATGGCCAGTTATTAAACTGTCAGCGGATGTTTACATTGGCGTTTCCTTATTATATTGACGTAAATTTGAAAGTCAATAGAGTCGAAGGTTATGTAAAGATCTTAAATTTACCTTGCTGCCTAAATAAATAGTGTTAGAATTGGAGATTTGTTAGAGGTTTAGTGTACGTTTTTTAGATGTTGATTTTGGTGCTTGATTTCAAAAAGAAGCTAGGAAGGTTACGAAGAGCTGTCACGATCAAGACTATCACTAGAATTATGGACTCACCATCGGAGGATGACTCAATAGAAGAAAGCGATTATTTCTATAAACGTGAATCAAATAAGGTAATTTGGGAATAAATAAAAATAAAGAAGAGAATCGAGTACATTGCCATAACATCGACCGTAGTGGTCGAAGATGCTTGGTACTCACACATAATCAAATTATTACAAGAAAACCTATCGGCTATGCAAGAATGCAAAATTGAAGATAACACTTTTTTCCGCTGCATAGAATCAGATCAGGTCAGCAACTCGCAAATGCAATTAATAATTGCAATTAGAGAAGCAGAAAAATTACAGGTAATTCAGGACGCGCACATTAATAAAAAATAACATTAAAAATATTTATTTGCAGCTGTCAAAACAAGAAAGACAAAAAAAATACAAAAATCAAATTGAGATTAAAAATAAAAAAAGACAATGTGATAAAACTACAAACGCTGCAAATTAAGGGTAAATTCAGGATATCTATCCTCGTTTTCAGGACACACATATTATTGGTGCCACTATTTAACCCTTTGGGTACATTTGACGGCTGATACTCGACATGCGCATGTTTTGGCGTAGCAACAATTGACGAGTCTAACTCGTCATTTCATTTCAGTTCTATGTGTCCTACGGAAACGTCGCCCTCATTTTTACACGTTTAAAACTTATAATACATATTGATATTATTACAGATTATTATTTGAAAGTCTGGCTATTTTTAGAAATCGCGGAATGCGTCTGGCGGGATCTAGAAATTAGACAAAAATACAAACTCATTTTCCCGGTCTTAACTTTTTTAAAACATTTTTTACACATGTCCATAAAATAAGTAAACCGTCGCCTGACTCTTCTGAACTGTATCGCAGTGAGTGCTCAATATGTTTCGCTTCGACCATAAGCAAATAAATATTTAATTAAATCGGTACCCAAAGGGTTAATGAAATTAAAATAAAATAATAAAAACAAACTAAAATCGAAACATGAAAAAATCAACATCAAATGATCATGATAAAAAATTGTAAACAAAAGAAAAAACAATAATAATAAATCTTAAACTAGTCACTCAAGTTAGCGAAGAAATGATATAGAATATATGACTTTATACTTTCCTAGTTACAAAAACAGAGACTGTAACATAATAAGTTACAATAAAATAATTGACAACAAAAAAAAATGTACATCAAATTAAATGGGTAGGTACGATGCTATGTATTTTTACAATAATTTACTAAGTCGTTATGCGCATACATGTTAATTTTAAACAGATAAACTCGGATGGATCGTGAAAATATCGATGTTTTAATCGCCTTTAATCTATCAGGTAATTTATTAAAAAGTTTGATGCCTATGTATCGATTAGTCGCCTGGAATCTGTCAGTACGTGCTACGAGGTAATAGGTTTTATTCCTGGTGTCATGCCGATGTACTTCTTCGTTGGATATTGCCGATTTCTTATTGCAACAGAATTCGCAAAGAGCTTCTTGAGCGAAAACCGCATATGCGGTCAATATCCCTAGTTTTTGGAAGTGTTCACGACATGACTGCCGTGGACCAATACCAATTATTGCACGTATGACCTCGCGCTAAGCTAACAAGTAATCATTCTACAAAAATCTAAAATCTTTGGCACTGCGAAATCCTGGCGATTTAGCAGTGCATTTCGGCACCCGATAGAAGATGCAATCCTATAAAATTTTGGCCAAGAATTCAGGTCGGTTAAACTATGTGACAGCTTACATAACTTGCAAAGCATATAAAATTAAGTTAAGACCACAACTAGAGCTGTCGATTACAACGGGCGAACCTGTCACCTTAGGATGCTTTAACGATATTTATTTATTTATTTATTTATTTAAGAATTAATTACTATAAAACATTGATTTGCTTACAAACATAACAGGAACCGAATGGCAAAACCTTAACCTTTTGCTTATTTGATTCTGTCACCCAACTGGAACTAGCCCGTTCTAGGGTGGACAGGACTCTAATATTACAATCAAGTTTGCTTGATTGCTTGATTGCTTACAGATGTACAAGTTTTAGTAAAAAGCTAATAACACTAAACTGCCCTAAAATTTGGTCTTCAAAAAAAAAAAAAGAAGTAAAAGAAATAATAATAATAATAAAAAATATTAAAATATTATAATAAATAAAATGCAATTCCATTATATCATCGGCAATAATATAAAATTCGATTAAATAATATAAGTAAAATTATATGTGAGAAAAAAAAGAAACAGTCATTAATATTTAATATTTAATATTTATATTGATCGTTTTGTCTTCCGTGAGGTAAACGCAGAAGACGAAACAGTCCACTGTCTAGTTACGCCACACGCCCGTAACAGCGAGATAAATAGGTTAATCACCCAGCAGGCCGACACTCGCGCCCTTACTACCAGTTACAACCAGATTACTCCTGTCTCCCGACTGGTTACGAGTTCGAGGTCGCTTGCGCGGTCCTCTCTCTTATGTAGCGGTAAAACGGTGTCTACCGACCGATCTTTCGCGGACCACGGAATCCTTGGCCCGGCTGTTCACCCGGTATCGGGTAGCGGATTGGTCGATTCAACAGCAGTCGCCGTAAGGTGAACAACTACCTCCGCTCTATAGACAGTACTTTTTCCAGTCACTATCGATTGTCTGACGCCGCACGGTGCGCAAACCATCCAGGAGCGCGAGAAGATTGATTCCTAGGGGAAACTGGCCCACAGGCCAAAGTCCTACCCGGGTTCGCACTTCATACGTGGAGGCCGCCGTGAGTTTGACCGACCCTGAATATATGGGTCTTAGTGGCCAACTGCAACAGGGCCCATTAGCTCCCAAAGGTCCACAGCCAGGACCTGTGATAAAACCGACATCAGTTAACAAACCAACTAAAAGCGTTTGTTAGTACAATCAAGCAAAATTCTGATAATGAACCCTCTTCTTCAAGAGATTAGGAATTATTGCTTTTATTTTTATATTTTTACTCTGATTATTATTTGATGCTTTCCAAATTGGACTCCTTGATTATTATTATTATTATTGTTTTGTTTTATTTAAAGATTTATACTTTTTTTTTTATTTTTGATTTGGTATTTCTATTTTTGATATTTCTAAATGATCTTTTTAATATTTAGACAATGTAATGGTTGATTTTGTATAGTTTATTGACTTTCAGATTTCTAACTTGATTTAATTGTATTTTTGCCATATATATGATACGTTTAAAATATGAATATTATAAAAAATAGATTTATTAATTGTAAGTTCTATACCCTTAACGGGTTTTTTGGAATAAATAAACTTTGAACTTTGAACTTTGATCATTAGAAAGTCGTTCGCCGTATCGAATTAGCTGCTATTATCGATTACACTCGGCCTGAACCAAAAGTATTAACCGAAAAGCAATACATTATTACAACGCCTACATTTTTAGCTCGATTCCTTTCATTTAGTAGGTATTACACAATGAAACGCTCGATTAATGCTTTCCAATATGAATGTTAGGTACTTACGAATAAAGATTTATCAAGACTTTCTGCAAATATTCCTCTATGTCGAAGAACTAATAATATCATAGAGCAAATACGGTCAAAATAGCAACGATGGATGCCTGCCCGTGAAAATACGCTGTAAAGCAATCCAGCACGGTAGGATAGTTCATGCATAAAATTGATTATATAAGGGTATTAGATTGCTCAATTCCATAGTACATTAAAGCAATCTTCTGCGCAAGCGACATGCAGGTGTCGCTGATAGCATTATCCGGCGAAACTAATAGAAATTTATTTGGACATCTGTATTAACATTGATAATGAGTATTTTATTTATATAAATGACTGATCAATTATAAAAAAACCATTATTTAACCAATGATAACAATAAGAACATTAAATTTTTAGTGCCATCTGTCGCATTTTTATATAAGCTGATAGCAAAATATCCTCTATTTAAAAAAAACCCTCTATACTAATATTATAAAGAGGTAAAGTTTGAGACGTTGTAGGAAGTAATCTCTGGATCTACTGAACCGATTTTGTTTACCAATAGAAAGCCACGTTATTTGTGAGTGTCAAAGGCTATATATTAATCCGAAATATGATAAGACTTTTTCGTGGTAGTCGGATATGCAAAGTAAAACGGAGATCTTTTCCCTTTTACTGCATATAATTTTTCTTTTACTGCATAAATGGATAAAGAGATAATACGACATAGGTATGGAACCGCGACCGTATATCGGGTTGGATTTCCTGAAAGAATGGTACCAAATAATATCATTACATCTAATATAGTATACAGAGAAGTTTTGAACAATTAAAATAAACATAATTTATTCAATCATAATAATTTTATTCACTCATTAAAAACCCGGTAATATAGCCAAATCGGCATGCAAATACATACATACATATGCAGTAAAAATATAACCCTCCTTTTGGCAGTCAGGAAATAAATCATAGCACACAGTACTAACCGAACCACACTCATAATTTCATCACAAGTAAAAATGTTTACCGCCCAACGAAGTGGGCACGGGTCAGCTAGTTTTAAATAAAAAAGGCGAGCTTATTGCCTTACGGCAATGTCTGTCATCTTACATATAGCAAAAGAAACAATAAAAATTAAAGTGATTAAAAAGAAACAAAAAACGGAAAACTAAAAAGAAAAAGATAATAACAAAGGAAAATATTAAATAAAGACGCAGAGGAAAGGAAGGAAAGGGAAGCGAAAAGGAGGGGGATAAAAAGGGATGGTTAATTTATGGTTTTAGGATTGGAAGAAATAATACGGAGAGATTAGAAAGCCATAGATGCTAGATTAAAATGGCTATTATACTATTTGAACATTAATATGCGCCCAAGCATTAAGCGCCTAATTATGAAATATACCTGTATAGCAAATTAAAAAAGGCATCTTTATGTAAATAATACAATAATAAAATCATATTGGGTGTTATCATATACGGTGTTACTTTTCCAAGCAGACACATGGGAGTTAGTATTCGGCCAGGCAGAGACTGGATTAAAAGCAGCCCATCAATGGCTAGACAAAAACTTGCTAACACTCAATAGGGAAAAGACGAAGTATTTGACCTTTAGTATCGACAGGAGGCAGCAGCCATCACCTGAATTGCAACTTATACTGCACGAATGCAATTATGATAACTACTGCAACTGCCACCCATTGGAAAAAGCATGTCAAATAAAATACCTAGGAATCACTATTGACAATAACCTAAAATGGTATGACCATGTTGACATCACAGCGTTAAGAATGAGAAAACTAATGTATGTATTCAAAAATATTCGAAACGTCTTTGAAATCAATGTCTTGAGGACGATATATTACGCGTTAGCTCAATCTCTGCTAATATACGGACAACTAGGCTGGGGTGGTATGGCCAAAACAAATCTGGATCCTCTGATAAAGGCCCAAAAGGCTTTGATTAGGGTTATAGCCAGGAAGCCATACCGCTACTCCAGTGACCAGCTCTACAGGGATTTTATGGTGTTGGATGCAAGACAGCTATACGTACGGCAGGTCTTGATATGCTACAGGAAAGAACTCCAACGGGACAACAGCAAGCCGACCAGTAACGCCCATAGACACGACACAAGACATAAAGACAGACATGTACAACCAAAAATGAGAACGACCTTTGGACAAAGACACTATATTTACCTAGCGAAAAAACTCCATAACATATTTACCACGCAACTAGGCCAAGCTACAATCATTCAAAATGACGCTCACTACAAAAGACTGGTAACATTATGGTTATTACACTCGACGAGGGAGCACTGTGAGTCGTTAGTAACTAACGTTATTAAATAGGTGCACAGATGATTTATATTACTTATTATTGTTATTATTATCTCATTAGCCTCATAACTGTATTCATATATCTCCCATATATATTATATCTCATTTAATTTAATAAATATTTTTATTTAACATATATACCTATATACTATAATAGTTATACAATATACACTTGTAGGATTTCCCAAGATAAAATAAAATACCTATACACCCGGCAGATGAACACAGTACTAAATATCACCTCAATACAGGCTCTGCCTAGTGAGGTGATAAAATCCCGCCGAAGCCTCATCTTTAGTAAATTTCCAGGGTTCACATTTTGTATGTACGACTAAATTATGTAAAACATACTATAGGAAATTTAATCATGTAATACTAGGGATAAATAAATAAATAAAAAAAATAAAAAATAAATATGAGCCTATGATTTCAAAATTCGTTTACTAATATATTATTGTTTTACTTTGAGACAGGATTGTATAATGTACATGCAAGTTTACAATACCATTTATTAGGCTATTGAACATAATCATCAATGTTTGGAACTAATAATAATAATAATAAACGCTTTATTCTTAGGAAAAGGCGAGCTTATTGCCTGCAGGCAATATTTTAGAGCTAACCTATACTATTGTATGAACATTATTTCCGAGTAGTATACATAGCTAAACCTATATAAAGAGTATGACAAATAAAATAAAAGAGGATAGAAACTCTTTGTGGGCACAGGATTTGCCACACCAAAATAATCTAACACCTATAAGGGCGCTAAGGTTTAAAAAGGAGGGGAATGGGAGGGGAAAGGGAATTTATCTGGAAGATTTTAAATGCTCTGTGAGTCTGTTTTTAAAAGTTGTTATGCTTGGCGCGGTTCTCATATTTTTCAGCAAAGCATTCTAAAGACGGGCTCCATGCACGGTGAAAGAGAATGAGAAGAAGTCACTGCTGTGTCTAGGGATATAGAGTAGCAGCTTGTCTTTTGATCTCAGAGGGCGTCCATGAGCCGATAGTGCAGTAAATCTGCCGGTAAGATAATTGGGAGCGACGCCATCTAAGATCTTGTAAAGCATACAGAGAACTCGCATGTCTCTTTTCTCTCGGGTCGACAACGAGTGAAGCTTCTCTCTGTACTCCGTGATGTGGTCAAATTTTCTGAGGCCATGGATATACATTTTGGAGACGCTCAACTTTGGTGGATAACTCCTCTGTGAGGTCCAGAAATGCGAAATCTCCATAATCCAGAAGGGGAAGGAGAGCGGACTGACAAATCGTAATCTTACTCTGCTCCGGGAGGATATTTTTCAGCCTATTCAGCGAATGAAATCGGACGAAGAGTTTGCGTCGCATTTCTCTAATATGTGGCCGCCATTAGAGGTTGGCGACCATAGAGGTTGGTGTGCCATCTATACGTTGCGTTTCATAGTAAAATCCAATCTTCCAAAACGCAATACGGCATTAAGCAATCTAGTACCATATATTATCCAATGGTCATAGTTATTCAGTAAACGAAGAGAGAGAGAGAGAGAGAGAGCTTGAAAAAAAGAGGAGCGAAAACAACTTGTAATGATAGGCGCCTTCACAAAATAATAGAAGTCAAAACCTATGTTTCATCATCATCATCATCATCATCATTTATTCATTCCATAAAAGCATTTCACAATACTGAGGAACATGTCAAATTTTACAATCATAATTTACCAGATGGTAAAACCGCTTTGATTAATTAAAAGGAAAAAAAATAATTGTAATCGGAGGTGATTACTTAAAAATAGTCAAATTTACAAAATAATCAATAATCAAACAAATAATAATCAATACCATAAAAAGAAAAATTCTGAAACATGCGTAATTAAAAACAATGTCAATAAAATCTAAAACTTAGTTCGAAAGTGTAGTCATAATATGGTTATTTATAATCAAGCAATTGTGGACGCAATATCATAAAAGTCGTCCAGTTTGTAAAGGGCATGTTTGACTAACTGATTTTTCAAGCAGTTTCTAACAAGAAGACGGGGAACATAACATACATGTTGTTGATGTTCAATACATCAGGAACCACGAGGTGGAATAAACCATATAAAAACAACCGTTGTGGATTGAGAACTACGTAAGTCCTAAAGATGCTTTATTTATACTTTACAGTAACTCACAAATATCGGGTCACGCTGGTATCAAGCTGCCTACCTCAAAAGAACCCCGAAATTTACGACGATCCATATAGGCATGAGAGATGGTATAGCTTTACGCATGCGTGATTCACGCTAATTGCTCACAATCTCCGCGGGAAATTAATAATTATAAGACGCCGCGTTCAGATACGCGGGCGGTTCAACGCCGTGGAACATAAACTGACGATAAGATCGTTGTAAATCATCTGACAATAAGTGCAGTTGCAGTCTCGTGCGCAGAAAGATCGGCTTGGTTGGAATATGATAATTCACTGAGAGACAGACGCAAGTTATTTACACCTTTAAAAACCTCATAAGAGTTAATTAAACCGTAAATTTAGAAAATTGTACAGCGCTGTCTACCCTTTCTCAAATTGAGAATAGAAGATGGAAATGTGCTAGAAGCGATTAATCGAGTTATAATCTTCCTAAAAAGAAACAAGAATCCGAAGCTGAATATAGAGGAGACCGACGGCACCATTTTTTATATTATTTTATTTTCCCCGCAGAGGGAAAGTATTGTGAAGGCGCAATTTTTTTTCGAGATGGTGACATATACATGTTGTCCTGTCCCGAGACGATTAAGACCATTTCCAGACTGAAGTCTATCTGTGAGTGTGTGTGTGTGTGTGTGTGTGTGTCTGTATATATTCATCGACGATAGAGTCCAAACGCTTCATTCGATTGAGCTGAAATTTGGCATACATGCATTATTTGGTCGGAAAACGTGTAGTGGAAACCTATCCACCAGAGGGCACACTAGTCATACTTCAATCTCGGAATATTGCAGTTACAGACTTGAAAATCGGTACTCAGATGCCTTCTTGGACCGAAATCAAGTTGTGAATTTTGGTTGGAATACCTCATATACGAGTACAGGCGACGCAGTTTTTTTAAATACCGCCGTATTTAAGAAAATACTACAACATTTTTGGAGAGATACCATTTTAATACCTAATAAATTTATATTTAAGTAATATTTTCTTAAATATCGCGGAGTTAAAATATTATTTGCGTCGTTTATATACGAGATATTATACAACGTGATTTCGGTCCGACAAGGCATATGTGCACCAAATTTCAAGTCTCTAACTGCAATATTTCGAGGTTGAAGTATGACGTGGGCCGATTGCAACTACAATATTTTCAGCTCTTGCCATGGACGAATGATGCCTGCTTGCTAAATTTCACCTCAATCAGATGAAGCGTTTAGGCGCGATATCGTGGAGAAATGCACACACACAAATACAATTACAATTACAATTTAGTTCTGCTCCAGTAGGTAGGCTTTCCTACACTTGGATGCGTCTTTGCCTCTAAAATTTTAAATAATGTAAATAATTAAAGAATATTAACTATCATGATATAGTTGTGGCAATATAAATTAATTTTAGTAAATTATAATTGGTTTGAAAACCATTGATAAATAGAAAATAATCTAATAATCAAAATTGCTGATCAAAAAAAGAGCTCAATGTCTGTAGTCATAATTATCAAGGCAATAATATGATGGTCATGAAAATAGATAAGGGTATACTAAAAATATCTAAATTTAAATTAATTGTCAAATTTAGCAATATAGCCGTCGTCGATAAAAATTAAAATAAAAATTACGTTCTTTGGCAAAGTTGATTATCATGAATTTTCCGTTATTATACATTAGGATGCTCTTGGAATAAGAATTTAGCATTATCCAAATCTCTTAAGTCATATACTGGATTCTTGACTAGGCCATTAAATAAGATTTTTTTGAATTGGTTCTCTCCAAGACTTCTGATATGTGTTGGGACCTTGTTATAATAACAAAGGCTTTGGTGAAGGAAACTGTTGCGCACTTTACTAAGCCTGTGCCGATTTAGATGTAGATCAAATTTATTTCTTGTATTGTGTTGATGGAAATCGCTATTCGCCGGGACATCCGATATGTGCTTACGAGCGAACATAATATTTTGTTGGATATAGCACGAGTACATCGTCATGATTCCCGACTCGATGAAAAACGGCTTACACGAAGTTCTTAGAGAAGCTCTGTAAAGACTGCGTAAAGCCCTTTTCTGAAGGATAAGAATCCTCTTCGAATTTGCTGCCATTCCCCAAAACATTAGGCCATATGTCATCAGTGTCACAGAGTCACACACACGCACACACACACGCGCGCGCGCGCACACACACACACACACACACACACACACACACACACACCCTCACACACACACACACACACACACACACACACACACACACACCCTCATACACATTGATGGAAGCATGTAACAAGGTGGGGAATACGAAAGCACCAGGTCTGGATGGAATTCCAAACATTGCATTAAAGGAAGCCATCAAAGCAGCACCGTCACTGTTCTTGGAAGTTTACAACGCATGCCTTAAGGAGGGAACTGTACCTCTGAAATGGAAGCAACAGAGATTAGTACTTCTCCCTAAGGGTAAGCAACCACCAGATGATCCATCAGCCTACCGTCCGCTCTGCATGTTGGATACGGCAGGCAAAATACTAGAAAGTATAATTCATAGGAGGATAGAAGCGATAGTAGACCCGCAGCTTTCAAGCAACCAATATGGCTTCCGGAAGGGTCGCTCCACCCTGGATGCGATTGACCTTGTCGTCAACACAGCCAAAGAAGCGATCGCAGGGACCAGATGGAAGAGAGGTACGAAGAATTACTGCCTGGTGGCAACGCTGGATATAAAGAATGCGTTTAACTCCGCCAACTGGGACTGCATTATGAGTTCTCTCACCGCAATGAATGTACCAGGATATCTACGAAGGATGGTAGCAAGCTACTTCACTGATAGGGTCCTGAAATACGACACTGAGACGGGCCCGAAAGAATACAGGGTCACAGGGGGGGTGCCTCAGGGCTCGGTTCTGGGCCCACTTCTATGGAATGTCATGTACGACGGGCTACTGAGACTAGTACTACCAAGGGAAGTCAAACTCACGGCATATGCAGATGACGTGGCTCTGGTGATCGTCGCAAAACATCTCGAAGAGATAAATCTGGCTTTTGATACCACCTTTGAGATAATCAGTCAGTGGATGGACACAGTTGGCCTGAAGCTGGCAGAACACAAGACTGAGGCAGTTCTCATTACCAGTAGGAAACAGCTAGAAACCATCACACTACGAGTTGGAGCCCATGAAATCACATCTCAGCCGTTTATTCGCTACTTAGGAGTGATGATCGATGCCCGACTCAATTTCAAGCAGCAGGCAGAGCATGTGGGTGCGAAAGCATCGGTGGTCAGAGCGGCCTTATCGCGATTGATGCCCAACATAGGCGGCCCAAAGCAGACTAGAAGGACACTCCTATCGTCAGTGGTCACGTCAGTGCTCACATATGGCATCTCCATATGGGGTGATACCCTTAGAATACAGGAGTCACGGAGAAAAGTCGCGCCAGTATATCGATTGAGTGCTCTGAGAGTAGCCAGCGCCTTCCGCACAGTATCTGAGGACGCAGTGTGCGTTATCTCTGGGATGCTGCCTATTGAAATACTCGCTGAAGAGCGAAAAGCCCTCTACCGGCGAAAAGGATCAAACACTAGGAGCCCCGAAGAACTGAAAACTGAAGAACGGCGGAAAAGCATACGCCGATGGCAAACTATGTGGGACACCTCAGCAAATGGTAGGTGGACGCACCGTCTTATTCCGGAAGTAGATGTCTGGCTGAGCCGAGAGTATGGAGAGGTGAATTACTACCTGACCCAGATGATATCGGGGCACGGGTGCTTCCGAGAATACCTCTTCAAATTCAAACACGATACTTCTCCAGAGTGCCCGTCTTGTCCTGGAGCCAATGAAGATGCTGAGCACGTGTTCTTCATGTGCCCCCGTTTCGAATCATCACGCAGTACTTGGGAAACTGCTCTTACACAGAAAATCCGGCCGGAATCCTTAATGAGAGCAATGCTTTCGTCAAAGGATGCCTGGGAGACGACAAACTCATTCGTGACGGAAGTACTGCAAGAACTTCGTCGCCTAGAAAGAGACCGAGCTCAGAACCAGGAGCACTAAATAAAAGAAAGAGTGGCTTGAACCGCCAGAAGAAGCAATAGCAAGACCCTCCCTCCGCGAAGTAATGCCTAACGGCGGGGCCGCGGAGGAAACAGAGGCAGAGACCAGAGGATGAGGTTTTTAGTCGGTAGGGGAAATTAATCCGAGTCCGACATACCCAGGCAGAATACTGTCCTGATGATACGTAAAAGTATTTTTCTCCAAACCTCTGAAAAAAAAAAAAAAAAAAAAAAAAAAAAAAAAAAAAAAAAAAACACCCTCATACACACACACACACACACACACACACACACCCAGACAGAGAGAGAGAGAGAGAGAGAGAGAGAGAGAGAGAGAGAGAGAGAGAGAGAGAGAGAGAGAGAGAGAGAGAGAGAGAGAGAGAGAGAGAGAGAGAGAGAGAGACTCACAGACAGACAGTCTGGAAATGGTCCTAATCGTCTCAGGAGGGGTCAAAATGAATATCCTAATAATTTCCTTCTTCATCTAGATTTTTTTAGCTGGTTTACAATACTTTCCCTTGGGCCGGAAAAGTAGAATACAAAGATTAACAAATTAGTAATGATAGTAATAGTCAATCGCTATTAGTCAGAATAAAAATTCACAATGATGTAATAGACAATAAATACAAAGAATAAAGAAAAAAGATAGGCAATAAACTAACAAACAATAAGCCAAATGAAAAAAAAGTAACGTGGATTTTGTAAGGAGGTTCAAAATTGCGGTTCCGATAGCTAGAAGCAAAAACTATAATCAATTGCAAAGTGGATAAATCAATTGCAGGTCTAGGGAAACAAAGCAATTGGTGGCACAAAAAAGAGTAGGATCTAGTAAAAGAGACTCACTTCTAAGTCCTATAGAAGTAATGTCTGTAACGCCGTAAGCTAGGATCTAGTGAGATGCACTACCTCACTTGACTTTAAGATTGGAAGAGTCTAAGTGTAATTAAGGGTGATCACACTTTATCGCTACTTGCATCGAGATGGCTTTACCGCTTTACAACACGCCACTCTAATGCGAAGTTGTGTTACACAGCTTAATGCCATTGTGCGCCCTTGCATTGGCGCTGACTGTGCCTTGCTTCGTAATTGAAATGAATACGTGATTGATCTGGCATCCCGCAAGGTTAAGTACTATCTCCACCATCTCTTCCAATGATCATTACTGCACTGGATGACAATATCTTTATTAATAGCAATTCGAAGGAGATTTAGAAGTACTCGTATATTCGCTAAAAGCGAATATTACCAATACTTAAACGGAAGCCCAATAAAGCGGATTATATAGCAAAGTTTTCATAGCTGAGCGTATACAGTGATTGGGCGTTATCCCTCAATAAATTTATGGTACGATAGTATGGTGGCCCAGAAAAGATATTGGAATGACTGCAAACAGCAAATGACTGTGCAGATACTTGCATGTATAGGTGCCACTGGGAATAGGAGAGGGCACCCACAGATGCACCAGAAGTTATATTGGGCCTACCAACTGTTAACCTTTTTATGGAGCAAGATGCAGCGAGAACAGATTTTCGTCTTCAGCAGCTTAAACTCTGGAAAACGAACAAGAGAACAACAAAGCATATGAAATTTTGCAACAGGAGTGGGATGACTATCCACCAGTGAAAATTGATAAAAAAATGCTACTGGAGAACATTTCATGAAAAGTTATACATTAAGTCCTGAGGGTGAAGGAAGACCTTGTCGATACAGAGGCATCCGATAAAATAACTGTTTAGACTGATGGTTCAAAGACAATTAAACAAGTGCTAAAGTATTTTCGTAATCACTTGGACTAAAAATCAAAATATCAAACAGATATTACGACAGTAATTTATCATGTAGGTATGAATCTTTTTTTGTGATCGTCTGCTTCGAGAAACATGAATATTTTTGATCTGGATGGGAGGTTTCTAGCTTGTTCGAGTATTTTCCTCGGTAGCTATATAAGTATCTTTCATAATAAATGAAAGTTTGGAGAAAGAAAATTACCTTTACGATTCACTCATACACTCGTGAGATATACGGGAACCACTCATTTTAATTTTACAAATAATATTTTATTGCGAAGTTCACGCACGGTACCTACAAGCCTAGGAACTACGATTGACGATATAGCAACTAGCAACTACCAACTAGCAACATTGATTATACAAACAAAACAACATCACCACTCCATGAGCTCTGCACTGTAACGTTTCCTCCCTTACTTCAAGCATCCAGTAATTTCACAACATTACATTCAATTCGGTTAATAAATTCATATTATTTTCCATAAAATTCATGAAAAAATCAACCGTGTAAACTCGACCCGAGAAAAAGTAGTCAATTATTTTCACTAGGACTGTCACAAAAGCCATTACTTAAACTAAATACTGGTCTAAATTATGAGGAGCGTTTTTACTCATATTCACGTTTGATTTTCGCAGTACTTCACAGCGTTTAAATATCACCTCTAGCTGGGAAGTATAAAATTATTAACTATTTTCTTTTTTGGGTACCTTGTAATGGCGGATAAGGCATTATCCATGATGCACTGTGATATGGAATATGTGAAAATTTCTCAGTTGATTGCTTACCGGAATAGATTAGTTTATTATGTGAATTAAACCATATACCTATCTACATACATATATGATAGATTATGGCGTCCTGCCAAATGCATGTAAGACGTTTTGAAGATAATAATTTTATAAATAATATTAAACAGCTTTTAAATGGAGGCGAACACAAACTATGGGAACAAAAATTCTATTGTGTCCAAAATCCTAGCCAAACCCGTCAGACTAAAATCACACCAGGGTTTGGGTTTCGCTGAGTTTAATGAAGGGCTGATAAATTTGATAACACTCGAACACTTCTTACGAAGAGCACTGCACCCGGCACAGATTTATCACACTAAACAAAACTTAGTTTCAAATCAAGTTAGCCCTTAACTTGACAAAAACTATGGGATACCAAAGCGATTCACGCGACCAACCACGGCAAATGCTAGACTATCTTCCGGCAGGAGACGAAGAGGTCGTTTAAGATTAACATGGTGACGATGCATCGAGAACAAAACTAAGACGATAGGTAAGACCCCGGGTGTAATCAATAGCAAATCGAAAGACAGGGACTGACGCATGCAGGTGTACTAGACAGAAGTTAAGTATGGAAGTACACTTGACACTCGGCAAATCCCATCAAAAGAACAATAGTAAACGAGGAACATAAACTAAAAAGCACTCGACACGCTGTACTGGAAGCGACCGATGTTATTTATTGTGAAAGCGCCTGTAGCGGTCGTAAACAGTTGAGCACCGAACGTGTCATCAAATCACACCCACAATCCGAGGGAAAGGGCGTGGGTTCACTTGTGGGCTCTGCCGGAATCGAATTACGAAATGCCGCGAGGAAGTTAACCCAAATAATAACCTGTTTGAAACAAATAACTGTAGCAGGAAACAAAACTATGCCACCTGATGATTAATCGAAAATGTAGAGGATATACCTTATCACAGGCACGTAATATAAGAATGAATGGAAGATAACATGTAATAAAATGCTCGAATTACATAGAATTCTAGTGTTTTCAATACCCCATAGATACTCACAGATGAACTAGACTCAATTGATAAAAAGCCGCACTAGCAGATGAATCGGTAAGAAAAGTAAAAATAAAAAGATTCGGTGAATTAATATCTCAATCATATATTGTAAAATAAAACAAAACAGAAATCAATGAACTGTTAACATTAATAGAACTATCACTATAGTTAAAACTTTCTGAGGTGACGGGTTCGCCCGTTAAAGTTGACAACTCGAAGTGTTAACATTAATCCGATTAATTTTCTTGAATTCAGGTTAATATTTAAACTTACCTGTAAAAAACACAGCCGTTGAGAATTTCATTGGGTCCTGTCCTGTCCTAGTCCTGGGACTATATGTGACTATACTTGATTATGTCCATATGCGATAATTAGTTGTAGTTATCTGAGGTTTATTATTTCAATAGAACCATGCAACCAATACATTTGTGATACTTTACGTCAATAATCTTCTACTTCTTTTAGTTCTTTATTTGTTACACCCTTCAAGATTGTTGGTGACCCCTTCAAGATTTTGGACATGGATCCAGCCTTTGATACATTGTTATGGTCAAAGGCTGAAGTGCCGTTAAACCTATATTTGACTACTCAAATTATTCAAATCGACTAAAGACTTTAGTCATGGACCTAAATTGTTTTTATGTTTTGCCTTTGACTAGTGTATTTTAGTTAACACTAGACTTTCTTCCGGCTATTCCTCCTTTAATTATTAGATGCATAATGTTATATCTTTCGAGATGATTACTTATTGAATACGAATGTAACTGTTCGATTATTACATTTTTTTTGGCTCTCCAACTGTATCAGGACATCTTGAGTAGAAGCCCTAGAAGAATGCTCAGCATTGACTAGTCAAACCTAGGATTGATGGCACCCTTAGCCCTTGACTACACATAACTTTTAAATAAAAATTCTAAATTGCAACAGAGATTGCAAGTGAGATTGGAAAGAATACGAATTTGTACTCGTATCTTTTGAGAGTGAATGGGCTCTGTTGCAGTTTGGCCACTAAGACCCTTGTGTTTAGGGTCGGCCAAATGCACGGGTCAACACCCATCGGGCGGCCTCCACGCAGAAGTGCGAGCCCGTGTTGGAGTCTGGACTGCGGGCCAGTTTCCTCCAGGAGTCAACCTGCGTGTGCTCCTGGACGGTTTGCGCACCGTGCTCCATCAGCCAATCGATTGTGCATTCCGACTGACAGCCGGGGAGTCTGGAAGCAGTATTGTTTCCTATAGAGCAGAGGTAGTTGTTAACCTTATAGCAACTGCTCTTGAAACGACCGTTAAAAGTGGCCTGGTCTCCCGTTTCTGATGCTGTGTGAAGACCAGGTTTCTAATCTCGAGTCTATTTTTACCTCAGTTGGACAGAGAGCAAGTAAACACCAATATTAATATTTAAAACATTTATTATCTATAAAATAAACAATATACAGAGACGACTTACCATAGTAGGTGATGCGAGTCGAGGGAGTGACTCAAGAGTGAAGAGTGATATTGTACATAAAATATCGCCGCTTTTATACCCAACATCATGACGTTAAAATGTTCAGTAGTACGTAAGAATATAAAGTTCGTGAAATGAAAGACGAATAATATTTTGCTGATTGTGAAAGACACGATTACAATTTTCTGTGAATTCACAATTGCTATTGACGTCTAACGAAAGTCGTGTGACAAAAGTTACACGTGTTAATATTAAAAATTGTCATTGAATTGCATTGTTGCATCACCATTACTACTCTTACATGACCATTTGGCTACCCGATTCCGTGTAAAGAGCCGGGTAAAGGATGCTGTGGTCCGCGATAGATTCGGTAAAAACCGCATCACCGCTACGTAAGGGAGAAGACCGAGCAAGCGACCTCGAACCGGTAACGAGTCGGGAGACCGGAATAATCTGGTTGCAACTGGAAGTAAGGGAGCTAGTGTCGGCCCGCTGGGTGATTAACCTAGTTATCTCGCGGTAAGGCGTTGGTCTCTTACGGGCGAGTGGCGTAACTAGACAGTGGATTGTTTTCGTCCCAACTCTTCTACGCACACGTCACGGGAGATAGAACGTTCTAATATCGTTAAAACATCCTGAGGTGAAGGGTTCGACCGTTGTAGTTCACAGCTCTAGTTGTAGGTATATAATTGTAATAATATCCATAATCGACCCGTTGTAGTTGACAGCTCTAGTTGTATCTTTTGGGTTTTGGAAGTGCTCACCCTCCTGTTCGGCTCTACAACGATTTTTCTGCATGTTATTTCATCCATCCTCGAAGCCATCATTCAATTATCATTCTCCAACGTTAATAATATAACAATCTTAGAAAGTTAGTCGAAATAATCCGCGCTGTCACCAAGAGACACCATAAATCGGAATTCGCTCGCAATAATTCTCGCGACGCGACGGGTGCGGCGATGTTTGCAAAGAGGCGTGGTTCCGTAATCGAATATCCTCCCCCGGAAAGCAGTGTGCAAATTTAATTCAATAAGTCATTATCTAAACAATCAATCTCGCGTTGCACAACTGATTGCGAGGAGGGACAATGACTGCCGACGGCCGTTGCACTTGGCCGTTTCAATATGAAATATGCGAATTGGCTGACGCGGTAGAAACGACGATCTCCTTTACTGACCCTAACCGAATCGGAAAAGGAAGTGTATAAGTTTGAATTATTAAATATGGGATTGAAGAGGAACAGATAAAGCTATTGAAAATAGATTAGGTGATTTTACTATTATTTTATTATTCGCCGATTTAAGAGTAAATATAGCATTACATAGATTACGGTACCTAACAGTTCCGTGCAGCTTACGTCTGATGACCTGTTTGTTATCTTAGATTGATCATCTCACGGTTCGGCTCCCATCTGGTAGCCTCCTCTCTGATGTTTTAATGTTTCAAATTCATGTCTCAAATTCAATCGCCTTCGCACTGCAATATTACGGATCCGTGCCGCTTCATTCAATTCTTGGCGATGCTCATCGCTGTCAATTGCTCCTGATTCTTAGTCGTCTTGTCGTCTTGCTCGAGCGGCCACCTTGCTGAGATTGGAGCGTTTGCGCAAGGGCATAACTGTGAAAAATTATTGCAAAACCTGGAAAACCATTCACGAATTACACAAATTCAGTTAATTCAATTGATTTAACTTCAGTATCACGAAAACGCTATGAAAAATTCGTAAAATTCAACTTAGCTGTCAAATGGCAGTTTTCGCGCCGTGCCGCCATCTTGATTTCAAATTTTTCGTATTTTTATTTTTATTCTTTCGTATTCTTATTCTTGTCAAACAACGCCATCTATGATCAAGCCCGGTACTAAAATAATTTTCGTTTTTTTACATTTTTCTCACTTTTTCGAGAGATTTTCCGGATTTTTATAGCCTATAGTAAGACCGAAGTGATTACGAACAAAAGTAAAAAAGAATCATCCAAATCGGGAGAGCCGCTCGTGAGTTATTAGGTAACATACATAAAACTCGACTCATCTATACTAATATTATGAAGACGTAATGTTTGTAAGTTTGTATGTAGCTAGTACTAGTAGTATGGGCTAATCTCCAAAACTACTTATCCGATATCAAAAATTCTTTCACTAATGGAAAGCTAAATTATTGAGTAGTGCTCTAGGCTATATTTTATTGTGATACATATTAGTTTTCAATACAAAATCACGTTATTTGTAAATCCGAGTCGGAGAAAATGTGCTGGTGATGTGATTTATCGGCGTGCACTGACAAAACCATTTGGTATTTTCGTAAACTATGTAAAACAAAAACGTCGGCCTTAAAGAGATCTATAAAAAAAGTCCGCGACAGCATATATCCAACTTTTATATTTCAGCTACAATAACTGCTTTTATAACTCAAAAAAATAAGAAAAAAACTAGTTGAAGTTTGTTAAAGACATTAGCAGTATATTAATCACGGGTGTTGAATGGAGATAAAATTAGCCATGTACCGTAAATTTTTAGGTAGAATAGTTTTAGAGATATCATGAAATAAGTAACGAGGGCAAGCACCTCGAAATACCTAGCGGGGGCTGCGCGGCGGCGACTAGCCCAACAAGGTCAGCGTTCAGCGGCGACGGTTGGCGAAGAACAAGAAGCGAACAGGACGTCTTTTAATATATATTTAAAGGTAGCATCTGAAAAGGCAAATATACGCCACCCTACACAAATTAACAACTCGATTCGAAACTTTAAGCGAAGCGAAGCCGCGAGCAACAGCTAGTTTTTATTATATAGATGAAAACGTAGCATATGAAACTTGACCACGCGGGGAGTGAAATTGTAATAATAATTGTAACCCGGCTATTGAGCTTGGTTGCGTTTTGCGGACGAGAATGCAAATTTAATTTTGCCCATCACCGTCAAGATCCGATGGACGAATGCCATGCATTGAGGCCAATGCGTGGCCTTTAAAAACGAGATGTTTGTCGTCACTTAGCATTTATTCAGAATTTTTAGCATGTGTGGTATAATTTACCGACATTGGCGTGTTTTGTTACACTATTAATTCTGGTCTTCGTGAGGTGTTTCATTTTTATGTATTTTTGTAGATTAGATGATTCTTTTACTATATTGCTTTAAATTTATTTTACTGTTTACTATAGGGGAGGGGCGGCAAGATGGATATAATAAAAACAAACTGATGTATAACTAATCATTACATTAATCCTAAACACCTAACCTAAAACAATTGTTTACATAGTAACGTATCATTGGCAACATAGAAATCAGGTTATATCAAAAAGAAAATTATAAATTTTTAAGAATAATAAACAACTGGAAACTATCCATCTTGCCCAACCTGGGCGGGTAAGATAGGGAGCTAATGGGCGGTGAGTTGGCCACGAAGACCCATTTGTTCAGGGTTGGTCACACTCACGGGTCAACACCCATCCGGCGGCCTTCACGCATGAAGTGTGAGCCCGGGTAGGACTCTGGCCTTGGCTAGTTTCCCCTAGGAGTCAATCTTCTGGCGCTCTTAGACGGTCTGCGCACTGTGCGGCGTAAGCCAATCGATTGTGCATTCTGACTAACATTCGAGATAGTCTGGAAGCAGTACTGTTTCCTATAGAGCGGGGGTGGTTGCTGACCTTACGGCGACTGCTCTTGAAAGCCCGCTGGGTAACATACCTGATTATCTCGCGGATAAGGCGTTGGCCTCTTACGGGCATGTGGTGGAGCTTGACGGTGGACTGTTTTGTCCAAGTCTTCTGCGTTCACTTCACGGGAGATAGAACGACCAATCGTTAAAACTTCCTCAGGTGACGGGTTAGCCCGTTGTAGTTGACAGCTCATTTTTTTTGGAGGGTAAGATGGATCGCGAACTTGGATAATATTCCTTTTAGTCTTCGCACTGGTCCCAAAAATATGATATGTAGCCCAGATAGGAGGAGAGTTTGTGTCAAATTCTTGCACCCCAAAAATTTCAACCAGTCTTCTGTTAAGGGTGTTTGGTAAGGTTGTTCGCAGACTGTGCATGAATAAATGGGCTGGTCAGAGCTTTCTTCGAACGAAGTTTTTTGGCTGATTGCAGGTTTCTACGTATTCTTACAAGACTGCTTGTCTACAAAGGATTTGCAAAGGATAGCAATACACAAAATAAAACTTTAGTAATCGTCGGAGAAGATGGATATACGTAGCATAAACAGCATGATCCAACTTACCCGCACGCATACGGCGAGATAAAAAATATTATCAAATAAAATAAAACCAATGGACGATATAATCCATACAAAGTAAGCATATTCAATACTAAACGATTTGAAAAATATCAAAAACATTTAAATATACAAGAAATCAAAAGAGATATTAACTCTCACTTACTTTAAAAAAATCGAAAGTTCGGAACACAAAACGTCATCTCTTCTAGGACGTGTGTCGCGCGCGGGAGGGCGGCGGGTGGGTATACAGCAGGGAAGTCGGTCGGCGAATAGGCAACGATAATAATTTGTCGGGAATTTGAGCGCGCGCAGCGTTCTCGTATTATTTCGTGTATCCGTCTTGCCCGCTCTTTCCATCTTGCCCACCATTCCCCTATAGGTACTACATTCATTTAAAAAATATAGAAAACCTCAGGCTCTTTAATATTTGCAAATCTTTGCGGAAATACTAACTTAAATTCTCAGTCATTCGATTTATTTTATTTTTTTTTATTGGCAAGCAAACAGCGGTAACAAATATTTTAAATTTTATGTTTAAATTTATAATAAAAATAATAACCAATAAAATCCCCACTCAAAGAATACAAAAATAATTTACCGACAAGTAAGTAATACACAGACTGTAGCGTCATCTGTCAGCCAGTTTGTTTACAGCTGGTGGTTTTAGGTTAGTCTTCATATGATTTGCAATTTACTACATAAAGGTCACCGCAAATAGGTTACTGAAGATGTGCTTGAAAGAGGCGATTCGGACTTTCTATTCCTAAAGCGCTTTCGAATTATCGTACGTCAGATAGACACTTTGGAGTTGTCAACTTCTACAGGCGAACCCGTCACACCAGAAAGTTATAACGATATTATATCGTTCTTTCAACCGTTGGGTGAACGCAGAGACTTCGAGACAACACAGTCCACCGTCTAACTACGCCAACGTGCCCGTGAGAGTCCAACGCTTTACCGCATGGCACTCAGAAGTGAGTCCAGCGGGCAGCCTCGCGCCCTTCGGAGTTCGGAGTCGCTTGCGCGGCCTCTATCTTGTATTAGCAGTAAATCATTTCGAATTTATGGCAGAACGTGACGCCCTTTACCCATTTTTACAAGGCATCGGGTGGTTAACGGGTCATTTCAAGAGTAGCTGACAACAAGTCAACAACCAACCCGCTTCTAAGGAAAAGTATAATACCATTTTCAGATATCCCACTGTTAATTCTCCGGGGTGCACAGTCGATTGGCTCATCCCGCACGATGCGCAAACCGCCCAGCAGCACGTGAAGCTTCACCCCCCCCCCCCCCCCCCATCAGAGGATCCGATCCACCTGTCCACGACACAGCCGTGACAGAGGGAACGGAGTCCTTTCCAGGTTCGTCCCTCTTTAAAGAAACTACTGGATGGGAGTTAAACCGAGAGTTGAGCCGACCCAAGGTAATGATAAGGTCATATG